>CM014093.1:26493206-26772987 GCA_004119915.2 Collichthys lucidus
AACAAAATGCCCGAGGCTGCTGTGCTTTACACCTCTCTGTAGTTTTCGACAGCGATGGGACCCCCACCCCCCCGATACATTTGCGTTAGCTGGTGGCGAATAGCAAGAACGGATCCGAGACGGGTCTTTTATTAGATCAGTATTGTGTCTGCAAACATAAAATCTGACAAGTAAATGGAAAAACATGGATCATGTCTAGAGAAAAATCAATGATAAAGACTAGGATGTAGCGGGCAGTGTTGTGAGGATGCAGCAGGCTTTGTTGTCTCGTCTCTGCTGGCAGATTATCACACGTTTCTTATTGCTTTAATAGAGCCATGATCCAACATGTATGAAATACACGCGCACACAGGAATGGCCTCACTCGCACTCACAGACCTGAACCCATTCCTTCTGCACTGCCCCCTTTCCTTTAGTTAGGGATCTACTGATGGATTGACAGTCTAATTGGATGTAAGCCACACTGCGCTCCCTATAGCACAGGCGGACGCGGTCGAGATGGGAGACAATCAAGTAAAACTGAGCGAGTGGAAGGGCAAAGAGTGCAATCTGCACACCCACTCACGCAACACACCGGCCTTAAGAGGAACTCAGAAGAGGAAGAGGGTGAAGAAGATGATTAGAGGGTCTGAGGTGGACGGTGAAGGTCGGAAGAATAGAGATGTAGAGGAGGAGATGATGACACAAGATTGGTGGAAGAACAAAACCAATAGAGGAGGCAAGTGATAATAGAGGAGAGGTGATGCGAGCATGAAGTGCTGCATTCTCCATGGCCATTTAAATTAATCTGCCGTCGTTATGCTCCATTGTGGATGTCCAGCCGATGGTAAATTATTCAAATATAGCCAGTAATGTCTGAGAGAAATCAATTTTTTCTGCTTATAGTCAAACGTGCGTTTGCTTAAACTGTCCCTACAATAGTCTGTATTTATTACAAACACCATCTACATGCACGGCCAGCAAACGCAATAAAATACCGCTCTGTGTTTCTGTTGTCGTCGTTCCTTTGGTGTATCTCTGGTTGTGTGTGACATGCTTTTCTTGTCCCTCGGCTCTGGTGCTGGCAACAGAATAAGTCAGAAAGTGAAAGGGGCTTTTGTTTGCTGTATTACTACTTGTTTTGGTCCCAAGGGTAAGGACTAGCATCATTTCTAGGGTATTTTCTTTGTCTTTAAGAGCTGTTACTCTGTTCTTCTCAGTCAGCCGGACAAGCTCCTCCAGCAAACGAACCGTGCAGCATTCATCTAGTGCCGCGCTGTTGTTTTGGTGCAGTCGACTGCCAGGCCAGGGTCTCTGCACATTTCTGACAAGCAAATATAATGCTTTTTAAGACCCTTTTAAGACCTTTGAGAATAAAAAATAAGACCATTACCGCGAAACAAATATTCATACAGTAAAAAGGCGCAGTCAAAGATAAGTTCAAACTCAAAGCATATTTATTAGTTTATAGTTTTAGTTTAGTTTTTGCCTTCTCAATATTTTAATAGTAGGGCACTGATGTACACATAAACAGTCAGGAAATAAATACAGTTTTACTACTTATCTAACTGCCTCAGTGCATCGGATTTCTCCTGCACTCCTGCAGAACCCAAAGTATTTCTGCCTTTAACGTAGCGGTTGGAGCGAATGCAGCGAAAGCATTTGTGCTGGGGCCCGGAGATATGAAAGGCACAGCTGGCCTTGCACTTGCGTTAGTGCCTGTTGGCGAACATTCGCATCGGGACTGTTGATTCCTGGCTAGCAGCATAGCGTATGTGCTTTCCCCTTTCATGTGAGCGTCAAGGGCACTACAGCCCATTGTTCCCAACTTGATGAATCCGACATAATTTACATCGCGCATCATATTCCGACACTGTTTTTGTTAGCCAACTATTGTATTTCGGCTCCTCGAGCCACTTGTCGCTGAACTTGCATTTCCCCATCTCGGTTCATGTTCATGTGTGCCAGAGAGGTTGAACGTATGCTGCTTATTCCAACCACTTCTTCGTCTGTTCCATTTCATGGCTAAAGCGACACACTGCAAACAACGGCTCTATGAGTTTTCAGCATCTTGATAACAAACATCGCTGGCTAAGTAAATCACGTTAGCGCAGAAAAAAATCAGCGAAATGTTTTTTTATTAACCATAGGCTACCGGGATGAAAAATAATACCTACCTTGTGAAAATTAATGCCATACTTCAGAAAATGGTGAAATATAATGCTTCTTAAGACTTTTTAAGACACATTTTTAAAATAAGACTTTTTAAGACTTTTTAAGGATCCGCGGAGACCCTGCAGGCGTTGCTACTTATTGTTCCAGCTTCCTGTGCTGAAGCCAGCGGCAATAAAAAAAAAGGAAGTGGAAAGAAGTGGAACTTAATGCCAAGCTCAACTCTGACACAAATGTTACAACAACTCAAATATTTGCTAATATTTTGCCAGCAGGGACCACCAGCAGGGTTCGTTCAGTGTCTGCTCTGGAGGGTTCGACAGTTCTTCAGTGTGGACCGTCCATACAAGCTGGTAAGCCACAAACATGGGTTGATTTTGCACAATGCATTGATCATTGAGGCTTGGTCACGTTGATTTTTTTAATGCAATCGGCCTGAAGTGTGTTTGCTCACAGCGGTGGAGTCAATTCCCCCAAATTTTTCATGTTTTAACTTGAGTCTGTCGAAATAACTCCACTGCCCTTGCACTGCTCACATGTGGTAGCCTCCTGCTGAATCTTGCTTCAGGTCAGACAGTCCATCATGGGAGACAGAAAAATACTATTAATACTCACCTCTACTGACAGGACCGATCCACTCGTGGTCTGTCAGCCATGCAGATCTGTAGTCGGACAGCCTCTTGCTTTTTACAGGCAGAATCGAGCTAGGGGGGGATTTTCCAGAATCATATGTGAACAGTGAATACATCAAGAGAAGCATGTAAATAAAAAGTATTAGATAAATCATCATTAAGGGACAGTGCATTTTATTTTTTTAAATCGACAACAGTAGAGCTATCACAAACGATTAATCACCGATTTTTTCTGATTAGTCGACTAATCGGATCATACGTAAACTGACTGTCCCGGAGAGGGACGGGTGGGCAGGCGCTGTAAATCTTGCGTACAGAGACGTGAGCCACCTTCTCCCCGAGTCTTCCCATGCCGACCGAGAACGGAGGAAATGCGCCCAGCGTAGGCCAGCTAGTGCCGGGGAGAGGTCCCACGAGGGGATCCTCCCGCACCATGCGGCCGTCCTTGACCCGCCTAGTTGAATCCCCCAGGCACACTACGCGGAAGTTGCGGAAAAATCGCGGTGATTGGTTAAAATTGTAACACAGCCCTGAATTCACGGGGATTCACACAAATTCGTCGACATAATCGTGATTAATCGACTAATCGTGGCGGCCCTACAAAACAGTCCCATCTTATATGTACAAGGGTGCTGACCCTACATTAGCTCAGAGCTTTTATTGAATGAAATGATGTACACTTCTGAGGACAAGTTGTCAGTGTGAATGGCACAGTACAGTGGAAACAGAAAGACGTACATGGAGCTTATACAGTGACTGATTAATGCTAGCATGTTCCTGGCAACTTACATAGCAATTAGCCTGCTAGCTGCATTGGTTTTATGAATAGTGACAAAGTCACAAAGCTTCCCTGGGCCAAAAAAATGTTGTAAAGACTTTGATCCAGTCTTTTCTCCCTCGTTAAAGTCATGGAATTAAGGCTGGAAAACTCCAACGCTGAGCTAGACCCGGTGACATTTACTTTTTTTTACTGCTTCAAAGACACGACGGAAAACCCCATCCTTCGAAATCCGATCAGACGAAGTCGATCAAAACACAGAGGCAGAGCTTTAAGGAGTGCTGTACTTGAATGTTGCAATGCAACATGTCAACATGATGGTGTGATGTAACATACGAGCCACACCTCATCAATCAGTCCCGTCAACGCGCTTTATTCCATAATTTAGGCTTTTCTGTTTGGACTGGTTCCACAGAAACTGGTCTTAGACATTCATGCCTCGGGTTAGCCACAAGACCTGCTGTGTGGTTCCTGCTTAATTTGCATTTTGAGGTCAATAATATTTATTTTTTTGTGGTTTTTTTGGCCACATTAGGCACCCTGACAGACCTTTCTATCTTTTTATCCTCTGCCGTGATAATAAACCTCCGACTGTCTTATATCTTACGTCGAGAGGCTCTGCATTGTCTATTTTCTGACTCAGAAACAATGTGGCAGCCACAGCTTGGGATTGGATCTGTTTGAGTAAGTATCCCCGTTTCAATCATTTCACCGTGCGTCCTTGTCATGATCTCATATCGGCTCAGTTGTATTGCTCTCCTTCACTTCTCCCCTTTCAAGTGTTTTTCCCATCTGTTTGTGAGTGGAGCAGTCAACCAAATGTGAGCCACTCTTTGTCCCTTCTACCTCCCTGTTTCCCCTCTCTCCTCCGCTGACTTTAAGCCTGCGGAGTGTGACTGGAAGCTCCCGTGATTGCCGTGTGTGTGTGTGTGTGTGTGTGTGTGTGGGTGTGTGTGTGTGTGTGTGGTGTGTGTGTGTTGTGTGTGTCCCCTCGGACCGAAGCAGACGCTGCCTTGTGCTCCAGGAGGGGGAAGCTCATTTAGGCTCTTCACTCATGAGGGAACAGTGGTCTGTCCTATTTGTGTGCATATGATAGATGGGATGCACAACAGTTAAACGCACGGAAACATTAGCACAGACAGATTATACGCAGGTGGTATAGCGGTCGTTGAAATCCCTGCTCACGAGAGAAGAGGACATGTCAATTTAAAGACTCCGTGTGTAAAGTGAGAAATGCAGCGCGAGACTAGAAAGACGGAAACTAGAAAGAGAGTAACTGGTAAAGGATTGCACTCCCCAGCATGTTGACAGTGAGCCAGACAGTTCATTAATCCAACCAAATCCCTCCAAAGTTACTCAAGTGTGGATTCTATTTTCAAATTTCCTATTAGTTCCTCTTTGTGGATTAAGCACTGCAGTTCACGAGTGAGTGCCCGGACCCAGCCCTGGCCCAGCACATATAATTGGCTTGTAATGGATTTGGGGTCGTCTTTGCATCAGTGATACGGATAGATCCGAGGCAAAAAGAAAAAAAAAACGTCTGCTTTCCAGTCTCTTCCTCTCACACAGCCCATGTCGGGAGGGGGGCTCTGGTACTGTGTAATTCCTTTCTGTGCTGCACATTGTCATTTCTATTTCTGTGTGTGTGTGTGTGTGTGTGTGTGTGTGTGTGGGTGTGTGTGTGTGTGTGTGTGTGTGTATCCGTGGCATCCATAGCTGGAGGACTGTGGCAGGGGAACGTGACACGGTTGGAGATGAAACATGTCAGGTGTCATGCAGCCTTAGGGCCCCTGTCACCGTCAAGACCCCTGATTCACATTCCGAAACTGTCCCCCCTCCCCGAATCTCTAACCCTTCTATTTTACCCTCTTCCTTCTTTGTCTGACTTTATTTCTTTATTTATTTCGATTCGTCCTTGCTTTCCCTGCATTTACCAGCTCACATACACAATTATAAACTCAAATACCGAACTCTGTCCAGCTCCTATATTAAAACAGGATTAAATATTAAATAGGTTGGGGTTTTTTATTTTGCCGTGTTACGGTCGAAACTATACTGCGAGGTCACATAAACAATTATTAAATGTCATTATATATATCCTTATCTTATATATTCAGGGGAGTACTGACAAATTTATCAATGAGGAAACAACAGGATGATGCAGGGTATTGATTAAAATCAGGGTAAATAATGTATTAACGGCGACGCTTGCTCTCATTTTCTGCAATAACACTGAAATTGACGATGATTCATGACGGCTTAAAGTGAAATTGACTGCTCATGAACAAATTAGTCATAAAATGTAGCGTGACGTTTTGAAGGCTGACACCATTATTTTAGATTCATTTACTGCATCATTTATTACGGGCAGAGATAATTAAAGGAAAGAAAGTCTCTTAAATATAAACAGATTGATGCATGCTCGCATGTAATCGATTCAGGTTAAGGCCATCACAGAGAATCAATGTGATGATAATTGCACAAACTTCATCATATCAGTCATAACAAAAGCCCCTGCCGATATTCTGACAAAGCGCTACGTCAGTCAGCGAGTCGTGTCTAAGGAAAATAGCCATTTGCTGGAAGACTCATTGTCAGATTCATGGCGATAGTCGCAGCATATGGGAATTAGTCAATCCTCAGCTGCGAGTCTCGCTATGACCTTGCCCTGGCTTCCAGCCTGCACAACATGATTGTTGAGAGAATGACATCTCTATCCTGGGACTCCACATAACAGCTGATGATGTGCTCCAGCGCTGTTCGGGATACAGGGAAGCAATGATAGCGCCTCAGCCTCGCCTTGGCAAAGACGGTCTGATAGACTCGGGAGGGGAGCGCGCTGATTAAAGCTTGAACTCGGAAGTTTAGCCAGAGCTGGGACCAGAACACAAATGTCTGCATCCATTATTTATTCACAGCGGTACCATTTCCAAATGGTGTGCAAGATGCAGTTAACGATCATTGTTTTTATGGTTGTGCACATTGTTGATCTATGACAGTAAACTCAATATCTTTGGGTTGTGGATTATTATCTGGACCAAGCAACTCATCGATTAATCCTTGCCAGATTAAATCAGAATGAAAATAACTGTTAGTTTTATATATTAAGACAGTAGAAGGCATAAGATATAACCATAATAGGGCTGGATATGAATATTTTCCTGTGTACTACAGTAATGTTTAAGTTTAATCTTCCTCTTCTAGAAACAAGAACTATTGGGAAGCCTATAGGGTGTAATGGAATATATTACCATAATAACTTTGTAATTGAATTGAATCATTATTGTAATGTTCTGTGAGGTTGGTTAGTTTACGGGCGACAACAGACGAAGACATTGACGTAAACATACACACACTTTAGACAATACGTGCACGGCAGCAGTCTAATGGAGGCGCAATTCAAACTAACAAGGTTGGAGTCTGCCATCTCACAGTCTGATGGTCCCAAGCCAATTATCACATCATAACGAGCTGGTCAGCATTCATTTAGAATGCACCAGCAATATGGCTACACACCTTATGTGCTTCAAGTTTTTTATGCTTATAAACCGGTGATGGAGATACAGAACGGATAGGAGTAATAAACTGTGCTGCAGTGTGATAGAAGCATGGCTTTTAAATGACATTTGTTGATGATTAATTCTGTCAGTGCTCCTACAGTGTGCATCTCATATATGTAATATAGATATAATTGCTCTTGTACGCTCAGTTTAATTAAAATGGGCTTACTACTATTATTAACAGGTAGAAGTGCATCTGTTGTGTAAAATGGAAGCAAATCCACCAGATTCCTAACGTCACGTTTCTGTCAGATGTTTTTAAATTTACTATTTTAATCACCTGCCGATATTTGTTCTCGTCTTCTCATTAACATCAAATACATCTACTGTACCGTGTACAAATGAAAGAGATTTATTGGTCTTGGAGAGTCGCGGAGCACTTTAAGCTACGAAAGGGGACGTAAACATCCTTTAATGAGATGCACATTGGTGATAGAGATCTATGCAAATTACAGCGTGTCTAACTAAATACAGATAAGCAAATACCAACCTTCAAAGTCATGGAAGTCAATGAAAAAGCTGTTTACAATCCTCGAATGAGTCCGCTACACTGGTTCTCTCTGTAGGGAATCTGTCCTATCCATTGAGTTCGTATTTAGCTTGATTAAAGAGCAGATTGATGACTGGTGGAGTGCCAGTGCTGGGTTAAGCAGTTTTACAAAGTGTCTAATATGTGTAATGAGGTAGCATCTTGCTGTACTTCATTATTTCACACGTTTATATACATAAAATATGTCCCAATCCCTGAAATGTTGACATCGAGTCTGTATACTTGCAAAGCTGACAGCTGCTCTCAGCGTATCTGAAGTTGAAAATTCATCGAGTGAAGCTGAATCAATACCGTGAAATACAAAGTCTTATCTTTATTTACCACTACGCATGCTAACTAGGTCACAAGCCTGTTGGATCATCTGGTTGTATTGGCACAGCATGTCCTGTCTCCAAAGCCCAGAGTGGTTGCATGCTTGTTTCCAGAGGAAACCGTGCCCCTGACAGCTTTTTCTCACCTGTTCATTTTAAGCTCACCACCAGCTGCTCCCACAAGTCTTTGCACTGCACCACCATCATCCCCCAGCAGCTGTCTTTGTGCCCAGTGTTACAGCTCACATATCAAAGAACGAATCAAGTGGCCTCTGCAGATAGTAAGAGGGCAAGAATTTCTATTTTTAGAATGCTATGAATTTAAAAGCTTGATTTTTTTTTTGGCCACTAGGGGGCAGAATCAAAACACAGCATAAACAGCCAGATTAGACGGAGTTTATCTTCCTGCTTTGGTCTCCACCAGCAAGTTTTTAGCCTCTTTATCTATCCGGTGTTTGGTCCTGGGAGATTAACAAAGAGTGCAATGTAATGGGGTTGATAAGAGAGACTGAACCACAATAAATGTGCCCAGGCCATGAAACCAAAACAATTAGCTGAAGAAGCTAAAAAAGCTCCACACGACTGCAGAATCAGGCGTTTCTCTGCTATTCTAGCATTTTACATTAAAACAGCCATTTCATTTAACGTCATTATCAAACATATTGATCTATGCAGGTTTTAAAAAAATGCACATTGCCCAAGGCTTGCAGTATGCGTTAACCCGGTCACAAAACATGAACAGGAGAAGTCTTTTTTCTTTACCACATAGAAATAGAATGAACTAAGAAGCAATATGACCCCGAGGGCTCCCGGCTCCTCGCCACTGACGGCAATTGAAACAGATCTGGTCAGCGCCTCTGGATTTTAATGATGTGGTGGATGTCTTTGCCCGGAGACAGCGAGGTAAAAAAACACACATGGTTCAAGGTCAGATAGCTGTGTTACCAGGTGATAATGTTTACAGCTGATTTAATGAGTGCTGCAACAGTTTGTCTCGCTCCGTAAGCAATGCTCTGCTGATTCAAGATGCACGGTGACTTTGATGGGACGTGTTCTCGATGTGAACATTAGCGCTAGCTGCCGGGTATCCATTATTCAGATTTTGTTTTTGTGAACAAATCTTTGTTCAGATGACAAATACAAATAATTAAACCGTGTTTGTGTGCACGCGATTAAAATTTAATGGAGGCAGGAAAGACGCCTGCCGTCATTACTTGTGTATTACTGTACAGTATGTGTTGGTAAATTCCATTATGTTTCTTCATCCGTCTATTTCCAATACACCCTCGAGCTTTTGCCGTCGTACGTTTGTTTTTTTAACCCACTCATAATTATTTCCTCCTGACTAAAACACTTTCAGACTTTCCCAACATGAATGGACACATCAATCCAGAAAAAAAAACAAAAAAATACACTTACAACAAGATGAAAATCTGACTTCAGCCCTGTCTGGAAAATTAACAGCGTCATTTTAAAACAATAAATAAACCTTTCCTGTATTGATCTGTTGTGTCTGTCTGTAGTTCAGACACTGCGTTTTGCTGCATTATTCATTTTTTATTTAGCTCCATCTTAAGCAGGTAATACATATCCTTTATCGTTTGTATATAATTGCTAGACATCCCCGGTCAATGACGCCTCAATTAGGGCCAGAAGCAGGAGGCAGCACATTGGAAAAATTTGGATCATGTGGTTCGTATTGATAAATAAAGAAGCTGGATAGATGGCAAGTGTATCCTGTAGCATATACGAGCCAATGTCAATATCAGTATCTTGGTCAGGTTCAGATCACTTAATGTGCTCGTTAACATGAACCCAAGGTCGAAAGTTAAGTGTGGTTCTTCTGCTTCTCCGGCTGCTTAATTGAGGGCTGGTCGACTGTGGGATTAGATTGAGAATTGCTCCATTTATCATCAATAAACACATTTTCCTTCAGCCGGTGTGATATTAATGTCACACTGAACATACAGTATATCGCTCATTTATATTCTGACAAAAAGCCTCCCCTGTACGCTTTTCAACGCATCATTAAACATTCTGTTGTAATTAACCGTTTGCTTTGACCCCTACTCAATCATTCATTTAATTTTGCCGTTTGTACAAATTATATTTTAGCATTCGTGTCCAGTGTGTACGATTTAGTGGGCTGTATTTACAGAATGTGGTTAAAAAGTGGAAAATAATATTCATAACTGTGTTTTCATTAAATGTCTTTTAGATCTACATGTTTCTACAGCAGCACAGGACAGACAAAAACACGACCAGTCACCCGTTTCACCTAGTTTCTCTACGCTTGAGGCACCAACTACACCACTAGATGTCGCTAAATCCCATGCACTGGTCCTGGTATCTTTTTGTCACGCAGCACGGAGACAGGACTCGATTGCAGCACTCGGGGACGCAGGTACAAGAAATAAACAGTCTTAAATGGCAGGCAAAGGTTTGGTACATGAGAATCCAATCAGAAAATCAGGAACACAATCCAAAAGGGCTGAGGCAGAGGCCGGGTCAAAAACAGGCAAGACCGGTAACCATAAATACACTAGAAAGTAGGACACAAAGGACACGAACAATCTGGCACAGGGGGACGGGAACAAAGGGCTTAAGTACACTGGGAAATGAAGGAATCAGGTGTGGGTACCTAGGGGCCGGACAAACACAGGGTGGGAAACTAAGAGGCTGGAGGAACCGACTTTTCTTTAAATGTAAACGTCGCATTAGAGATTGAGAGACCATTGTCACAGGCAAAATATTGAACTGTATAACACGCATACATCATGTGATTAATGTCTAGCTGCACTTCACTCCAGACTGAGTTTATCTTATGTCTTATATGTCACTGTGTAACATTCTGAGTTTCATAGAGAAGCTGCACTTTGTCAGGCAATGAGCCATTTCTATTTCCTGTAGTACACCAGCAGTCTGTCACGCTCCAGCAATCCAGCATTCGCATGTTTATTTATCCATAAGTATATGTGTATGTTTGCATGAAAGTGTGCGCATGTAAAAGGCCAGCGTGACCAGTGTGCACACGAGGCACAACTGTGGCTTTTTTTTTGTGTGTGTGTGTTTATCCGGGCTCATCTCTTCTCTCTCGTATTGACCCATCACTGCGTCCACGTGGACTGGCCCTCACATCCCTGACACCGCACAGATAATGGCTTTTCTGGAAACTCGGGAGCATTAGGCATCTCTACTGAGCTGTAATTATACCACTAATGTGCCAATTTCCAATGCATTCCTCTAAGGTATTCATTTTTTACTGTTTCAGCTGAATTGTGTTAAGGCCAGCACAGCGAAGTCATTGAGAAAAATAAGGCTTTTTTTTTGTGGAGGCTTTCCATTTATTCCCTGTGTAATTCTAACCCTGATGAAAGAGGAATAGAAAAAAATAAAATGTCACCAGAGTGATGTGCCTTCTGTTCGAAAACCGGTCACATGGCTTGCCGCTGTAACCATGGAGACGGGATCTTTAAAAAAAAAAAAAAAAAACCTTGGAGGTTCTTGCCCTTGATATTTTTAATTTTTCCAAAAAAAAAAAAAAATTAATGATATTCCGTCTTTAGCTGCATATTCATCACTCTTTGAGCGAGGAGGTTCAAGTGATGCAATGTGTCTCTTTGATGAGGCTTTGAAGATGAAGTTTCCTCGCCGGTGTTTGATGCAGGTACGAAAAAAACGTTAACGCAGTGTAAATCTTCACCCAAAACTTTGTGTTTCTTCGACCAAACACGTAAAAAATGTTTCCGTCTCTCACTGAATCCCTAATTATTGCTCGAACGCGCCGTGATTTTCAGGTTGGCATCGATTTAAATTTCATTACGTCTGCATCTTGCCGGCTTGCCAGTCCCAGTGGTGGCGCTAATGCGGCCCTCCCAATCTGCAGCGGCTGTAAATGAGGAAGGAGCTTCATGATGAATGGCCCATTTGTTAGCAACTATATTAAACTGACATTAGCTCCCTCCATCCGTGCATCCCCTCAACCTAAACACACACACACACACACGGCAACGACTGATTTAATCGATCACTTATTCGTGCTTAAATTTATGGTTATCATTTGCACTTTTTTCCATTATTAATCAAACGCGTGGGATTGTCACATCTCGCTCTGTGGCTGTTTTCTTTCCTCCTACCGCCTTTTTGCCTTTATCACATTCCACCTCATATTTTTCCTTCTTGCGAAAACTTTATCGCCACTTACTCCTCCATTCTTCGTTACAGTCGCCTCTGCCATCTGAACTTTTATCACCTCTTACATTCTTCTCCGTCGTTGAAGAGGAGAGAGCACTGAAAAGAGTAAACGAGTGCAACTCTATTCCTCGTGAAGGTTTTTTCTTTTTGCGGTGGTTATTACCATATGATTATTAGTGATGGACAATTGGTCTCAAAGATGTTTCATTATGAAAGAGCTCGCTGGGATCTCATTAGCACTCTCAGTCTAAGGGCTGCTGCTCGAGCCTCCTCTGCTCCGGGGAATTACATTTCGATCACCAGGGCTGGAGTTAACAAGGCAACATTAAAGGAATGTGAAGGTGCAACAGCCAAAAAGAAACAAATTAGTAACCTCCAAGAGTGTCGGAGGCGCTCTATTCATATAAATAAATTATAAAGAGCTACGCTGGATCTAAAGGCTATTACATTAATTTACAGTACGGCCTTGCTTAGCCACAGAAATCACAGCTTGGCGAGCGATCGCAGCGTCTGATGCTGTAGGCATTTGTTTTTCTTTTTGTCTGACAGGAGCATCCATCAAAAAATGTAATTTCATTTCTTTTCAGCTGTTGATAAAGTTGCTGACTTGTGCCAGTCCTCCCCGTAGGATCAATAGCTGTTTATACAAATAACGTTGGAAAGTACAATACACCCGCCGCGTTGCTGGAGGTGACTCTCTCCAAGGGCAGGCTGCAGCAGTTTGCTGAGGCGGCCCTGCGGTGGGCTGCTTTCACTCTGCATTGTGGAAACACTTATATTAAACCACATAAAGCTTGAAGAATTGTGCAAGTGTTTGTGCGGGCCGACAGCAGAGGTTATTACATACACACTGCCTCGAATAATTGAATGCAGTAATTGTGTACATGTAGAATAACAGGAGCTTTAAGGTTGCTACCCCACCATTCATCATGCTTTTTTAGAAAACACATTACAGCCTGAAGAAATGAGATCTGTTAAAGGTTTATTGACCTTAATTTTTAAACACTTTTTAAAACGTGGCCTGTTCACCGCGTGTCACACATGGCAGAGCCGTCAATGATGGAGGCTAATTACTTCTGACAGGTCAACATTTCAAGCTGTGAGGCCTCGCTTACTGCACTCACTGCTGCGCTAAAGTCTCGACATAACATCAGAAACAAAAGTGCAGCAGTCTTTTTTTTTTTTCCAGACATCATGCACCCGAGGAAGAAAACACGATTCCTGCAACCCAATTTAAAAAATTTGTCTCATCTTTTGTTCCGAATGAAGTCACCCTAATCCCGTGCTCTTTGCAAGGTGCTGTAATTACCGCAGATACCCTGCATTTACCCGAAACAGTTTGAGGAGACGAACAGAACACAAAGAGAAGCAAATGTTTCTGAAACGAGGAGCAAAAAGGATAAAAGAAACCAAAAGGAAAAAGAGGCGAAGTGAAGCGAGACGGCAAGTGCACAAAAAGTACGGTGAAAAAAGAATGTGAGCTGACAAGTCACTATCAGAGATGTATAGTAATGAAGTGGAACTACTTAAGTACTGTACTTAAGTACTAAAATGCAGTATCTGTACTTTTTTGGAGTATTATTTTTTCCCCAACTTCCACTTTTACTGCACTACATATTTCTGATGAATTTAATACTTTTACTCGGATACATTTTTCATGTGCTGAGTCGTTACTACTATGTAGCGTCCAGCCGGACACGTGATGAATGACGAGGCGATATTGAACAAACTGCATTTATTGCTGAACGGTTGGTTCCAGGACTCGGTGACTGTCGGCCGGAACCACGCCAAAAAACCAACTGAACAGTCCCGGTCTCACATCAACCTCGCTCGTGCGCCGTACGTCATACACCTGACTCACCCAGGTGCGCTCTCTCACCTGCTGCCCCGCCCCCCGCTCTGCATTCATTCAGACGCATTCACAGACCATGGGAAATCACAGAACTCTACCATGAACATTGTAACACTGTAACATTAGAAGTTGTGCCTTAATAATATTTGAAATAATATAACAACAGTACTTGTACTTTCAGTACTTGAGTAGCATTTTTTTTTTACATACTTCTACTTGCAATACTTAAGTACAAAGGACAAACATTTTGAATACTTTAGCACTTTTACTTAAGTATGGTGTTTAACAAACACTTCAACTTCTACTCAAGTCAGTTTTTTGATATAGCACTTCTAGTACTTCTACTCTACTCCTTTACTCCAGTACTCTATACATCTCTGGTCACTATATGGTTGAAAGTTTATATTCTATTCCCAGGCTAGTTAGAGCTTAATCACATGACTTAGGTATAATGTTTTACCTCTCGCGGGGTCTGCTACTCTTATCTCCCTCGGTTTTGTATTTTCCTTGAGTCGTGTCCATAATACGTTCTGATTACTGTATTCATTCATCTTGTTTCTCTGCGTTTTCTCTGCTCTGAAGTTACGTGAAGCTCCCTGCCTCATTTAAGGATTTCTCCCTTGTGCCGTCGAGCGTGTTGAAAATGATATACAAAGTTTTGTCAGTTGGTTGTTTCACTTAATTTAAAACGCAGAAACTGATTGTTTTTGGCCACTTGGGGGGGAAACGGTTATGAACACTGACATATTATCACCTTGTAAGTTACAGAGCAACATTATCATTCATTTAGCGTCCTGTTTCTAGTCAACGGATGAATTTACATCCAGTATTCACTTTTTTTAGCTCTCCTCTCTCTTAAATTCTGTCTTTTCAACCGCTCAATGTTTTACCAGCTAGTCTCTAACTGTGCCTGCTGCTCGCCGCTGTGAAGGTAGCATACAGTGGGTTTTTAAAGCTTTCTGACTGAAACCAGCTGCCCGCTGTGGTTGGAAACGATGTACGAGAGCAGTGATGGTGAACCAGGAGTGTAAAGTTGTGGGCTGGAAAACTAAACAATGAGCTAAAGCTCCGTAAAAGATTCTGCTGGTTTACTGTATGTGCAACCTCGTAATGAACACAAGGGTGATTTTTACGATGATTCAGTGTCCAAAAAAAAAGAAAATCTGTAATTGAGAAAAGAAAATCAGTTGCCAGGCAATCACAGTGAAAGTCTTTTGTTAAATATTTGGAAGATGAACATATTTTTTTATTTCTGTGCTGCTTTACTTTGCTTTCCATCATGAATCCAACACATTTGAGTTGTGGGCTGCTGTTAAAAGACAGAATAAGCAATCACCTTGAGTTCTCCATTTAATATTTCTTGCAATGAATTGGATGATCGCAGTCACTCGCTGCAACCTCCGTGGTTTATACCGTACGATCGTTTTGTTCAAACTGATTGCAACGACATAAAAATATATTATATATATACATATTGAACAAAGTGATTTCAGTGCTGCAATTTGAAGCTTTACTATTCAGCACGGTGGTTTGGCATTCCTCTACAAAACCTCCCACACGGTTTTCTGTGAAATGTTTTCCAGTTCAGCAGATAGAAAACAATTCCACCTGCATGAGAACTCTATGCCTCCTTTCCCACCTTTACCACAACACTGCCTCCCTCACCTCCCTCTTCTCCCTCTCTTCCTCCTCCTCCCTCGTTCTCTTTTTCACAGTTCAAGCACATCAGCAGGCTGCTGAGATACAACCCTGGGGTTTTTGCGGCTCTCCACTCAATATTTCCTCATCAGAAAGAAGTGGCAGACCAACAGGAGTGAGGGGAGAGTGCAACGACGGGCAGGCAGACATTAATGACTAGCTGGTTGATGTGCTATGTGGCTATATCTCCAACTTTGAGCCTCAGACTTCGGCTATCCAGCAGTTCACCCAAGCAGTTAGGCAGTGTTTGCTTCCTAGATCCTACGGCCTTGTAGTGCAACTAGCACTCGGAAACGTGATTAATTAATAGCATTGATTGATCCTTTGCACCTTCCCAAGGTCACGATGTACAGTTGATAGATAGAATTTGGCAAATCAATGCACACCTGAAATGCTGCAGCTCCTCGGCTGACTCAATCGGCTGTAAGGCTGCAGCGGTATGGTGTAAACACGGTGGGCATGACGGTGAGAGAAATAATATGTGAAGAGCAAACAATGCAAGGGAGGAAGAAAGAACATCGTCACGATGAGACAGCACACAGCACAAAGCCCGTGAAGCACGGACCGACAGGACGCATGACGCAGTCACAAACGGTGACTTCGTATTTATACAGTTTCATCCATCGTTATGGCAACTAATCAGTTCACCTGACGAGCGAGCCAGACTCCCCTCACATTTTAACAAGGGTCTCTCAGCGAAAACTCGTATGCACCGCGCGCTAAGTCGAGGCGGGTACGCATTCATAAAACATTAAGGGGCAGCTTATATTTATTTAATTATTGAACACATTCCCTTTCACAAGAAAAAAAAGGGATATGAAGCCTGGAGGAATGTGGTGGGGAGCGGTTTCAAGCTTTGTTGGGGACAATAAAAAGAGCTAGGGAACAGAGCAGATGGGAAAGAGATGATAGCTAAAAAGTCGAGTGACATGTCTGGAGAATTCTTTAGTCTGCTCCTCTGCGACTGTCACGAACCGACTTCGGCCCCTTTTTTAAAAACTATCTCAGTACTTCTCTGCGAAACCGAAAGCACTGCGGTCTGTAGGGTGTCGAATATGCAAAACTAAAAAAATTGGACCTCATTTTAACCTGGATTTGTCTTTTAAATTTAATAAGTGAGTCATTGTGTCTAAGAATGGCACTTGTAAAGCACAGGGTTCCCACAACTTTTTCAAGAACAAATTCAAGCACTTTTCAAGCACTTCAAGCACCTTCAAGCACCCAGTTTTTCCATTTTTCCAGCACCTTTAAATAGGTAGCCTACTAGTTGTGTTTGCCATTATGGTCATGGGAAGCGCAGCGGTGCCACTGTATGGCATAATAATATGGGTCTAATTAGCATTATTTCATATGGTGGTAGATTGACTGTTTTGATTTTTAACTAATTGTGAATTGGCTTGTATTCTCAGCTTGTGAGCGGTGTATTGTGTAACTACCATAGCGCAATAACAGTGACCAACAGGTGTGGATAGTAGTCTACTGTTATTTCTCGGCAGAACACCAAGCAAGTATGATAACTGAGTTCTGCATGTAAAGGCATCGGATCAAGCGCGTAGCCGCTTAGGAAACATTTTTTTTTCTCTTGGTTTATCGAGATAGACATCACACAAATTTCAAGCATTTTCAAGCACTTCACAAAAAATTCAAGCATTTTCACAACCTTGAAAACACATTTTCAAGGAATTCAAGCACCTGTGGGAACCCTGAAAGCAGCGGTCTAAATTGAGCATTATATTCACAAAACAAAAACAACTGAACCGTCGTTCTAAAGATTCTCTAAGCTCGCTGGCACTGTAACACGTCTGATTACAACATCCTTCATGATTGCTTGTTGTTGACTTTATTTTCCATCTCAACAGACAGTGATCAAATGTAATGCTTATGATGATTGTATAGGCTGCAGTGTGTGACTGTGTGTGTGTGTGTGTGTGTGTGTGTGTGTGTGTGTGTGTGTGTGTGTGCAAGGTCCAGTCTGGGAGATGGCGGCCCACTTTCAGTAACTGATGAGAGTGGGAAAATAGAACGCTTGATTACCCCCGACACCGCTCGAACAGCGCTCCTGCCAATGAAGGTTATTGGGCCTCTATACACGAGTGGTCAAATATAGAAGGACGCAATCATGATCTAGTTTTGAAGTCTTTGTCGCACCTCTGACGTAACCAGGCTTTTGATAAATTAGAAATAAGGTCAGACGTCCCGTGACCTCCGTCGCCCGTCCCGTCAGCGTCATCGTTAGCCTCATCAACATCTTTAATCATTATCGGCACTGTCAGTCATCAGTGCTGTCACCGTCTATCATATCTTCATTATTATCCCGAGCCCTGAATGCCAATTTCCATCACCTCATTTTTCTGAATCAAAAGAGTCACACGGTTCCCAAAACTACAATTTACTCCCAGCTCCTTTTTCTATTCAAAAAAAGCGTGCCAGAAATACAGCGAAGGCCGTAGCAGCTCCGAACAAAACACTCCCCAGAGGACGTGGCACTGATGGTTTTTCTACTACGTAATGAATAAGAAACACAGAGTGCTGCAGCTGTCCCCGAGGCCAGTAAAAACCCACTAAGAATCCCTGCATCCTCCTCCTCCTCTTCCCCATCGCTGCCATCACCGGCTCTGGAAAGACGTGGCAGCCCGACACATACATTTTATAACTAACAACACCTGTCCAACTCGGCAGCCATGACAATGCATCAAGCAAATGAAATCCGGTGTAATTGTAAACATTGCCTTTGTTCTGTGAAGTGTATCCGAAGACAGGCCAACAAACAATATGCAAACAC
Organism: Collichthys lucidus; assembly: GCA_004119915.2. Lineage (NCBI taxonomy): Eukaryota > Metazoa > Chordata > Actinopteri > Sciaenidae > Collichthys > Collichthys lucidus. Next base: position 26,511,715 of record CM014093.1, read on the forward strand.
AGATATATAGCACAGCGCGGCCTCCTGACCCCGAGTAAAACACAGTACACTACAGATAGAGACACACAGACAGAGGCAGAATGAAAAGAAGCTGCACACCTCTGTCTTCTGAAGTAATGAGGAATAGCTTGGACTGTATTTCTCGGGCCTTAAGCTCTGCCTCTTTGATACCGAAATGTAATTAACTTTTGAAGCTCTGCCTCACTCTTTCTCTCACTGAAAGGATGTGAGAGAAACAGACTCAAATGTGTGTTTCATGTGTTTTCTTTCTGTGCCGACGCTCCAATTACCGAGAAACTTTGTATAAGAACCTCAAACACCTGAGCTCTAATTCTTCCCTCGCACAACCGACTTCCCTTTGTCGCCTTTTCCCTTTTCCGAACACTTTGATATCTAACATCTCTCTTAAACCTAAGATGTGACTCAAACTCCATTAATGTGATAACACTCAGTTCCACTTTCACTTCAGAAAAGTGCCTTATTCCTTCTTTTTCTTACCCCCCTGCAGACTGCAGCTCAGCACTGTGGTGGAGTCACAAAGAAAGTCTCTAAGCTTAAACTTGTGCTTGTGGTCTTTATTACATTAAGGGGTTTTTTTCTCTTCTAAAAGTTGCAGAAACTTTTGAAAATACAGATAAAGCTACTTACAATTGGCTTGTTGTCTATCGCTCGGCGGTTGTGGGTGTAAAGAACGGAGAGCGCCTGAATCACTTCTTCATGCAGCAGGTAGGATGATCTTCTTGCTGGGGTTGTTACAGTAAGTCTGTGTGAATAATTTATGTACACGCTGTGTTTTAGATCCACTAACAAAACAAACAAACATACTCGCTGACTGAATATCAAAATATAAACTTGAGTTTTTTTACCTTCTCCATTACAAAAAAAAAAAACCCTGCATCAGATCTGCTGCCTTGCCTTGTTTTGTAAAACAGATGCAGAGTCAAGTCAAGTCTGTCTTTTTCACATGGGCATACATTTATGTGTTTGGTTGTAGATGTCAAAAATAAAACACAAATGGTTAGAGATGCAGCGTTCTCTTGAGGCCACACATTTGTTTTGCCGCACTATGGAGGGCGATGCTATCCATCAGTAGGTCCATTGCTTTAGTCCAGACTGAAATTGTTATGAAATTTTCTATCCTAAAGGCCAACTCACACCGGACACAGAACTGAAGCGGCACGGTACCGCCGCGGTCACCGTAGCAAATAGAAGTCAGTCTAGTCAATGAGAGCACTCACACTCAGAAGCGTCCCAGAAGCGGCTCTTTGCGCCACGGCGCGAGCTTTCCGTTACATTTCTATTTTTGCTGCTGAACCTCGTAAATTTCAACAGAGCACTGCGCACCAGACAGGAAACCCGACACAGAATCAACGTAATAAACTTCCGCCCCCTTTCAAAATAAAACACAATACGCAGTTCATGTAGCTTTTTACAACTTCACATCAACGTTACGTCATGACCGGTGGCACCAGGTGATCAAAGATCGATCAAAGGGTCTCAACATGGACGATGAGAGACTGATTGTTGAAGTGGAACGACACACAATCATTTATGACACAACAGATGCTTTTTATAATCTCCTCCACGTCGGAGAAGCAAAGTCAGCTGTTTGTTGTTGTTGTTTTCTTTATACACTGTTTGTTGCGGGGTTTCGCGTAAAAACGGACTCGCTCGCTCCGCTGCCGTTCCGCGGCTGACACCTGTCCAGTGTGAGTTAACGCCGGGCAAAGGACCGCAGCACTACCGTTCCGCCTCCTGTGTGAGTCCCGTGTCAGGTTACACGAGGTCACGTGTGAGCTTTAAAGTCCTTGGCAGTATTAATTGTTTGGCTTTGACTGGGTGCGTCTATCTCAAACACTGTTGTGGCCAGGGTCACAGAGACCAGTTGCTGCCTTCCTAGACATAATATATAGCTGCCGTTGACGTTCCAATCTGCGTCTCCATTGGTGGAGTAATTTTCCGGTCCTGGCCTGTGATTGGCTGTATCTGAAAACCCCCTAAGAGATAAGGAGCCAAGATGGCGGCTGCCAGATGGACACCACTTCCCCATCCTCCTCCTCTTCCAACTATCGCCACATGTCCTTTTGTAAAACTGTTTGTATGACCTTAGAAGTAACTTTTTGTTTAAAGAGTAGGGGTGGACTGCCATTTTTTTTTATTGTGTTTTCTCCTGTTTTTGTTAGTTTAGGGAGGTAAGTTTATTGTGATTTTGATTTTCTGAGGATTTATTTTCAAGATAGTTTGTTTTAGCCTGGGTCCACCCTGAAGTTGATACCTTAGTTATAGTTTTTTGAGATTTTGACTTCTGTAAATAAACTTTTTTTTTCCGTTTGTACATAAACTTGTGCAAGTGGCTACTTGGGACTCGGAAGATTGAGACACCTATTTCTTGTTATGCTCTAGGCCCCTAGACTGGGACATAACAGGGTTTAAAGTTGATCCACCAGGATGTGAGACCGACATCAGAGGCTGCTGAACACTTTCTTCCTTCCTGACCTCACCACTGACCTTTGACTTCTTTCTGAAACAGAAATGACTCAACTATTCATAGTCCCTTCAGGATGAACCCTACCGACTTTGGTGATCCCATTTAGTGTGACAATAGGGTTCACGTTTTTTGTCATTTTGCAAAATGCCTGGACAACAAGCATGGCTAATTTGCATGATAACAACATGGTATTCATAATACATGCCGAACATCAACATGTTAGCGTGTTGGCATTAGCATTCAGCTTTAAGCTGTGCAGCCTCACAGAGCCGCATAGCAAGAGTTTCAAAATAAAATAAAAGTGAAAATAAGGCAAAATGATATTTCCTCACCCCCCCCCCAAAAAAAAGTTGCTCAAAGAAGTTTTTACTCAGACTTAGTTCAACTCTGAGTTAAAGCCAAAGTAAATAAATCTATTTGGTATTGGGATAACATCTGCACGGGTTCAAAGGTGTGACCAATGTGGGCGACTGAATTTATTTAAGAGTAGGTTTCATGTTGATACATGCTGTATCAGAGTCAGAGTACTAGATGGAAGAGTGGGTGGTCATGATGGTGGAAGGCCACGACACCCCCTCCAGGCATGGGGATAATAAGACGAGCATTAGTGTGCTGAACAGCCAGATCCGCATAAAGCGGAATAAAGCGTGTGATGTTTACTGCATCTGAGAAATGGTTGAACCTCAAGGGTTAAGGGCAAGTAGGGTTAATGTGATATGCGACTACAAAACAAGATAATTGCCATGGCATTTAAGAAGTGTCTGTCAGCTGAAACGGCTTCAGCTTTTTATTATTATTTATTTCACGTAGTTGAAGTTCAATATTTGCAGAATTAAAATAGAAAATCAGTTTTCTGACAGCGCTGACACTAAATACACTGGATGGAGAGTTAGAATATGCACGGCAACACAAAAAGGAACGTATCTGAGAATAGATATATAAAGAATGAATTATTAGAAGCACATTGAAATCAGGTTTAATGGCGTAACAGATGTGACATGTCGGAATAAAATTAGACTCAGTGGGTTAAAGATCAGAGAGGACTTAAGATGGGATGTTCTTCTTGGCATTTCATTTCATGTCAGCAGTCCACAGTCTGTGTTTTATTGGGAACGCTCGAGACTAATGCGGACGAGATTAGTGAAATATGAAATGAAAGCAGTATTTCCTCATCATAAAGTGCGCCTGCTGGGATCAGCATTTAAAACATGAAGGTTATTCTGCGCCGGCTCGCTAAGAAGCCACGCAGAGGTGACGATTTTCAAACACCGCATACGCTGTAATACGCTGTAACTAGTTAACAAAAAAAAAGCGGATTCGATCGAATGAGTTTTTGACCGACTGAGTTTTTGTTGACTTGAGTGCAAAATAATTACTGCGAGCTAGTGTTTTCTAAAAGGCTGAACACTTTCTTGTTGTCGTAATTAATCACTTAAATTAACGCCGAGAGATTTTTTGGAGCAGAACTAATGGTTGCACAACGGGGTTATTGAATTTTCATTCCGTTTTAAGACTTGGAGTTTCCCCCCTCTATTCTGATAAACTGTAATTACAGCATATTCTGATTCATCTAGCAGGAAAGCAACAGTTAAACATTTGGCTGCGGCTTTATTTGAGGTTCTATAGAAGCAGTTGCTGAATCACTGTGACAGTCTGTTGTTGGAAGCCAGGATTGTTTCGCTACAACAGGTCCATCCAGATTTTTTACCCACATATTGCGCCACAGTCGCTCTTAAGCACCAACTTCCAACAATGATTACTGTGTACACTGAATAGGTGAAGGAATGTCAAGCAGAAGTAAAAAAGAAATATATAATAAAATCTGCAATGTGTGACCTTTTTTCTGATATTGGCAGCAGGTGTAGGTCACCGTCTTATCTCTGGCTCCGGAGCTAAATGACAATCGCAATCACAACGCGAATATGTCACAGCGTTTCCTTTAAAAAGGTTGACTGGGTCCCTTGTCGGTCAGATGGAAATGAGCGGTTCCGCGGTGAATGTCAGACTAACAAACGCAGCTCAGTCAGGGCTTTATACATCACAGCAATATATAAATATTTTTTGCACTTTTAACTCAAATGGTTTTCACTATGAAAAATTAAAAATGGAACCATGACGCTCAAAAGGAGCCTCGTTACATCTCACTGCGAGGAAGAAGACGGAGAATGAGGCGTGGAGATTCTTACACACAAACAATGTCATTAAGAGGATTTAAAACCGTACGCCACATAACGGATAATAATGTTGCTTTACAGGTTTTCATACTAAATGTTGTCTACATGCTTATAGTCTATACAAGTCTATACGAGTCCCATAATTTACAGCAGGAATTTAGACAACCCCTCTGAATTATGCAGGGAGGGAAGAATGGGGAGTTAAATTAAACTCTTAAATGTTTAATGTTGCCATTAAACAACATCCAGTTTTCAAACTAAGTGTGGCAAAGAAAAGAATACAAACAGAAGTTTGCTCCATGTCTGCTGTCTGTTGCATTCAACAAAGATTTTCCACACTCCTCAGTGGCCGAGGGGTTTTTTACGTATTAACTATTTATGACCATGTGCACACAACCTCAGGACAGCTCCTGCAGCCGACTGACAACTCAGTGGGGATTTCGATACTCATGAACCCTTTCAATGCCCGGTGCTTGGTGGACCTACACGCTCTATTAGAGTTTTGAGTCGCTGAAAATGTTTTAATTTCTTTAATCCTCTCTAGCTGTGATTCTATCTCAAAGTAAGTTTCTTCTTCTTCTGGTGTTCCAACTGGAGAATTGGCGCCACCTACCTACCTGTACTAATGCACGAATAAATAAATGGTAGTGTATCGAAACAACCCAAATTTCTGTTAAAATTTCTCATATATTTGGACGGAAACACGGCCTATGACGATAAATTTAATACTTTAGCTTGTGGACGAAACAAGAAATCTGAGGACGCTGCCTTGGGCTTCGGAAAAGAGTAATCACCATTTTCTAATGACAACAATGAATCCATTAATTGAGAAAATGACTGACAAATTAGCGGAAATAATCTTAGATCGATAACGGATATCACATGTCAAACCATGTGTATTGAACCGTGTATTACTGTAACAAACTCAATCATCAATCAATCAATCAATAATCAATAATCAAATGATAGATGACATTTAATTGATTATCAGTTAGTTAATATCCCCCATAGCTAGCTAATAAGAAATAATTAGAATTGGCACATTATGTGTATTTTTTAGTAGACGGTATGGAATTAGGGCACAACAAAACAAATTCTTTTTCAGTCATTTATTAAAGTAAAGGGCAAAAAAAAAAAGAAGTTAAATTAAACTCCCCCATCTTTGGGAACTTACCTGTGAGTCCACTGGGAATAGTAAATTTATGATCTATTCAGAGTCTGTGCTGCAGTTACTCACTGTGATTTCTCTCACTTTATCTATCGCTGGAGTTCACAGATTCCGTTTTACAGGCCTTATCCTGTCCAATTTTATGATGAGAAACATAATTGAACTCTCATGCAGCACGTTTTAAATGCCACAGGACTACAGATAGAGGCAGAATATTAATGAACATAAATATAACTGAGTATTCACTATTCCCCAGTTTTCCATTCTGAACATGGCTCGCTGACGGAGCATTTTGAAAAGTTACCCAATCGCACTTCTTCCCATCTTTCTCCTGTAACAACCGCAACAAACGAACAAGATTTCAAACAACAGGAATTAGTTGTTCTGTGGTGTAGGTGTAGAGAACAGGAATCTACAAAGCTGCTCTTTGCTCTCTGCGGTTCCTCCGATGGCAGGATGTAAACAACGACGCTCAAATTAAGAGGAGAGTGCAAACCTGCCTTGAGAGGAGAGCGAAGAACTTTGACGCTTTCCGTTTTTAAAAAAAGAACAGCTCGAGAAGAGCAGGCGGAGAGAAGGTGTAGAGGGCTGGGAGTGAAATGCCTCCAGGACAGAGCCCTTACTCATCCTTGCAAAAAGTAAGCCAAAAAGTACGGAGTCTGGGAAAGAGAGAACGGAGAGATGAGCTGCAGAGGGCACCTCGTGGTCTCCCACACCCATCAGCTAGCAGTTGGAAGCGGGGTTTGCGTGTGGTTAGTCCGGGGGGACTTTCAAGCACAGGTCAGATCGATGGATGCCCTTAATGCGGATCAGAGCTCGACAACTCCCCTCGGCGTTGGCATTTCTGAGTGAACAGCAATTTTCCACCTCCACACGAGTGAATAACATCAAAAAAAGTAATGAAAGTCAAAAGGCTTTGTTGTAAATGAGGATCTGAAGACAAAACAATTTAAGAAACTCCCACTGTAAGATGCGCTTTGGGAATCCAGCTGGTGAGACACGAAGAGAACGCGGCAAATTAACACATTAAAATCTTGCTAAACTTAAAGTACCGTGTCATGCAGTTGTCGTTTTTTTGCACACGTCAGTTGCACTTGTACTTTATTATCCATAAAGAATATATATGCAGGGAGGCTTCAACACAAAAATAGCACTTATTTCAACACTATACAAGAGCATCTCCCATTTTTTGTATGTCATCACAGTATAGGACACAACACAGGTATGTTAAAATGCATTTTGGGGGGGCCGCCCCGTGTGTGGAGGTTATAGTCCTCACTGCAGCTGGCCCCGGTTTGAATCCTGCATCGGACGGCTAATGTACCGCGTGTCACTCCCCGTCTCTTTGCCCCCTGCTTCATGTCTATGTTCAGCTGTACTATCATTAAAGACCAAAAAAAAATGTATTTAGGTGTTATCTGTGAAGCAAGTCAAACGTTTTAATAACACAAAAACGAACACACAAGGGAAGCTAAAAGAAAAAAAGGCTCCACATTTCCATCTGTTCACACATTGACATATTGATGACATGCTCTCGCGACAAAAAGAAATCATTCACTCTGCAAACATAGGAACCTCCCACTAATGTCATGACTTTGAGGTAAAATGTGCTGAAAACAACAGAAAGTTTCTTTTACTGAGAATTGACCATAGTCGGTGCAATGACAAACACAGAACACAATGCCATCTGTCAGAGGCATTCGATCATGAAATGAGCCCTGGGCGTAGAGATATTAATTTCTTCCCTATACCTGATGACATTTTCGTGCGCGGCGTCTCCTGCTACGACTGCACGTCTTTTACATTTTAGAAACACACAGTGGACTTTTAATGGTGTGGAGGTTTGCACATGGAGACGCAGCAGTTTTTCACGACAATCTGCAAAGAACAAGTCCTCTTAAGATTATATATGAGATTCAAAACATGAATAGCAGCAAACAACTATTTGCCATATAAATATATAGTACCCTGGTCATTTCACTACCATGGAAGTGAATTAACGATTTAATTTGTTGTTTTTGTCCACATATCCAAAACAATATGCAAGATAAAATTACCTTTTTTCGTCAATGGAGTCTGGTGGTGAGCTACTGTATATATCGATATGTTTGTGGTGAAACAAAAAGGTTTGTGTATGGATCCTTTCCATAATGAAACAGAATAACAATCTGACCCAGTCAGTAGCAAGTGGATAGTGGATTTCACATCTAACCCACGTTTACAGAATTAAGAATTTATTTTATTTTGGCCGAACCAGGGCGGACGAGAATAACTGGAAAGACTGTTTGCTCTATGATTACCTCACCTGTAATATTATTGTGGTGGCCATTTGTTTTAGTCTGAGTTGTTGTGCCATTAGATGTTGCACTAGGACATCTAGAGGAAGTGAATCTTGTACATAAAGCCTTTAAGTTGATCCGCTCATTAAGGACCAGAGCGGAAAAGAAAAAGTTCTGTAAGAAAAAAGTGAGTAATTCAATGTCTGTTCACTTCTAGTGAGAAGAAACACTAGGGTATTTTAGCCTTTTGCAATCTGTTATCATAAATATACAGGTGTTATCCTTTAGAGCTGACACGTTATCAGCACTCAGGAAATATCTTCTAAGGGTAAACTATCCTTACATGCATCGACAGAACATAATTGCCTTTCTATACGGTACAAGACATAATAGGATGTCTGCAAAGGTTCGCAGGATCCACTACACCTTGTGGGAAGAAAACATGCCAGGTGGTATTTTAGGCCCAATTACCCATATGTTTGGGACAAGTGACCTTTCCACATTGGTGCACTGTCTGAATGTCCGGGTAGCAACAGCTACAAGCCATCAAAAAAGGTTTATTGAAGTGTTTATTCTTAGCCTTTCCCCCAAAGGTTAGACGGCGCTCTCGCACTCTCCAGCCATCAGCTTTCTAATGTGTGTCACGGAGTAACATAGGCAAACCACAATCGAATAAGAGAGAGCAGATGGCTGATGAGCTAGATTCATAATTTCATCACTCTCTTTTTATCTCGGATTAAATATTAGCGTGCTGTCATCCACCCCTGACATAGTTATGATCCCACTTTCCTTCAGTTCTATTCCAAATGAGGTTTTATGGCTACGTTTAATTCTGTGGTGGTTCATCTGGGTATCAGAGGCAATTACCCAGCGATGGGACACTCATCCTAAATCTGAACCATGATACTTTTCATTAAATAGCATATGGTCTCCCGTGGCTGCTAAAACACACAGATATGAAATTACTGAGAGAGTCGCACTGCGGTGACGCCGCTGAACATTTGTAGCAGGCGTCGCTTTCGTCCGGTACTCATGCAGAAACGTGAAACATTCACGCAGAAATTCATTAAAGAAGCCGGTTAGATATCCGTTCCTTCACTCGCTGCAGCTCGGCAGACTGTACTGCAATGCAGCCACAAGACATTCACCCAGCTTTGACGTGCTCTCAGTAAGAAGAATGTGTTTTTTGTTGTTGTTGTGTTCTTACCGCCTCTCCCCTGTGGTTTCAAAGGATGGTTTGATGAAACTATTTTATCACAGTATCTGAAGGTTGTTGGGAAATTTCTACCTAAAATACAAAAGGGCGAGCTGAGGAGAAAAAAAAACAGGTAGCAAATCAAAACTGTGTGGGTTACTCGTATTAGACAGTTTGAGGTTTCATCTTAACGACAACATGGTAACCATTTCGAGAAATTGGCAACCAGAACCAGACAACGCTGCTGCACACGTGAGTAAGTTCAACTAACCAGTCAACATCAAAAATGCATCAAAGCTTCAACTGACGAAGATCCAGAAGAGCACCACTGTTGAGTTGAATTACACCGTGAAAGCAACCAGTGACTTGCTACATTCATTTTTTAGGGAACAGCTGCACTACTGGTATTTTTGCGCAGCAGGAATTACAGATGGACTTGTTAATTATTCAAATTGTGAAGGTGACAACTATGTTTTCAGTTTTGGCAACCAAAAACCAAAAAGTTACACGTTAAGCCGTGCACAGACTCATAAACTGTCCAGATGAAGGACAGAACACGTTTGTTCATGTCCTCTAGGAACAACAAATAGAAGAGCTTCTGGATCAGCAGGACACCGTCATTTGTCTGTGTTACAGGTTCAAGGAAACAGTGTGGTTTAAAATTATTATTTGCATTATATATAATATATGCTAGATGCATTTAAAGCATGATTGCCATGGTGACAATAACATCCAGTCCGTCACCAATTAACCTGCATGTCTTTCGACTGTGGAAGGAAGCCAGAGTACATGTAGAGAACATGCAAACTAGCCACAATAACAAACACATAGTACAGGTTATGAAACAACTGTGGCCACACTTAATCTTCTCTTGAATATATGGAGTGAACCTTGAATATATTGAATGAAATCTCGAATATATTGAATGAAGTCTGAATATATGAAATGAAACTTTGAATATATGGAATGAAACTTTGAATATATGGAATGAAACTTTGAATATATGGAATGAAACCTTGAATATATGGAATGAAACCTTGAATATATGGAATGAAACTTTAAATATATATAATGTAACTTTGAATATATGGAATGAAACTATAAATATATATAATGTAACTTTGAATATATGGAATGAAACTTTGAATATATGGAATGAAACTTTGGATATATGGAATGAAACTTTGAATATATGGAATGAAACTTTGAATATATGGAATGAAACCTTGAATATATATAATGAAACTTTGAATATATGGAATGAAACTTTGAATATATGGAATGAAACTTTGAATATATGGAATGAAACCTTGAATATATGGAATGAAACCTTGAATATATGGAATGAAACTTTAAATATATATAATGTAACTTTGAATATATGGAATGAAACTATAAATATATATAATGTAACTTTGAATATATGGAATGAAACTTTGAATATATGGAATGAAACTTTGAATATATGGAATGAAACTTTGAATATATGGAATGAAACTTTGAATATATGGAATGAAACTTTGAATATATGGAATGAAACCTTGAATATATATAATGAAACTTTGAATATATATAATGAAACTTTGAATATATGGAATGAAACTTTGAATATATGGAATGAAACCTTGAATATATATAATGTAACTTTGAATATATGGAATGAAACTTTGAATATATGGAATGAAACTTTGAATATATGGAATGAAACTCTGAATATATTGATTGAAACTTCACTGACGTCAGACCTAGCGGCAGTGCCTGCAGCCATCTTGTGTAACAGTCTGTAAAAGCGAAAGACAATGAGTCAGGCCTCCCGAAATCTAGTAGCAGTGATATTAAGCAATGGGGACATGATAAATACACTGGCGAATTCGTGCCGAAATCCCGGTAACAGGTTGTCTCCCATTCATCCACCTCAAACACCTCCTTCACTGGACTTCCTCTGCTCCATGATTTGTATAGCCAACACTGTGCTCTGTCGCATTTGGGGCATTCCAACTCATTAGGTAAATCAATGTTGGCGGGTCAGTTCTTTGATAGTAGATCAATGTAACCAAAATATACTGGAGCCTAAAAGGAATGTTGGTTTGGGAAAGTCTCTATTTACAGTCAGTGCGAGAAGTTGTTTCACCGTGACAGCTTTAACTTGCATAAAATGATCCCCGTGAGTTTCAAGCAAGCAGCGAGGAAGAAGTTGTTTGAAATCTATGTGAGCGCCGGTATCGGATCAGTGCTTGATATCTACAAATACCCTGAGTTTAGGTCTGAGGAGAGAAAAAGTGGAATCAGTGTCTGTACATATAACACCGTAAGAAGGTTCTGCACTGAGCATAGATGAAGAGAAAACAGCCCATCACATACGCCACTTTTATCAACCACGGAGGAAGCTGAACGCTTAAGATCATGCAGGCATGACACCCAATCCAAAGCTCCTGTAGCCGAGATTCAGTCTGATAGAACTTAATTTCCTTTACTTAATTAAACCGTATATAATGCAAAGGGAAATTAGTCTTGACAAGAATATAAGCAAAGCTATTCACAACCTTAAAAAGGATTATACAACATGTTTGAGTTCTCAGATTTTAAAAGGTCCAAGTCCACAAACGGCACGCCTCCCTTTGAAACCCCAGATCGCCGTTCTTTCACGGCGCATTCACGTTCCACTCGCTCTTCTTTTCTCACTCGTGTCTTTGCCATCAATCAATCGCGACTGAGAAGAGAAGAAGCCCTCCTCAATCAAAGCCGGGCCACCTTTACTGAGCCCCTCATTTTTGTCTGTATGGGGAGGTTTCACAGTGGCAAGATGTGCAGATATTGGAGATTGGGGGATGTACTGTAAGAGTACCAGACTCCCATTGCCCCAGCCCTCATTTTAGAAGCATTGGCAAAAGGTTAATGCTCCGCTACCTGCAGAGCGGAGGGAGAGAAAAAGAGCAGGGTGGGGGGGAATCAAAGCTTTTAGGGATATATATTTCTGCGGATTTAAAATTCATATACTATATCTGTGGAAAATGATATCTCATATAACAGGACTGGATCTGACAGAATAAGCACACTGTCTCCATCATTTTATAAAGCATCAACATGTTTTGCTTTTATGCAGAAGTTTCTTCCGGACATTCTTTGCTCTGTTCAAAACAGAAATTAAAAGTGCAGCTCCGAAAATTAAACGACTTATACAATATCAAGTTAATTCCGGTATGAAATTTAATCAAAGACCATTTATCAACTGTGCAGCTTTGGGATGCAGGTACATTAAAAGACCAGCACAGCAATCTGTGCCTCGGTTTTTTTCAGCTTTAAAAGGAATAGCTATTCATCATAAATTCTCTTGTGTGCTTCTTAGGGCATAGAAACAATATAAAATTATACCTATTTTATAGACGGGGGTGATTTTCCTGGAGGTCCTGCTCCATATCCAATATGATTTTAATATGGGTGCAAATAGACATGATAGAAACTCGAATGCAAAAGTGACAAATTTAGGATGAAGCGCAGCTAAGGTTAGTCAGGTTAATGCCCCCCTTTCATCCGCTTGACAGGTGGCTTTGAATAACCATGCGTTACATGCTCACACCGGGCTGTGCACATTAGTGGCCCCGTTCAGAAGTGTCATGTTGACGCCTGGCGCTGTCTACCTCTCCCCCAGGACTTTGTTATTCCTCACCTGCCCACTTGTCGCCTCTGCTCCGTTCTCCCACCCTGACAGTCTTCAGATTCAGCCACCTGCTTACACACCTGCTCATCGCCTTCCCTATTAGGTCCTTATTAACTATTGCTGCTTTAGCTGGAAGTATCCTGTGTGCCTGTTTTCTGATGCCGCCTGCCTACTAGACTGACTATCGGCCTGTAACAAGCTGTCATCTTCTTACTAATTGCCTCTAAGCTCTTCTTGTGTCTGCATGAGTCCTTCCTGTTTGTAACTTGTCGATGTGGGACACAATATTGGCCCAAATATAATATTGCTGCGTCACCACTTTTTTTTTAGTTTGCTCTGAAAAAGCTGAAATTGGAGGGTCGGCCGGCTGATGGAATGTACATCATTATCTTTGACCATTGTGTATGGAGGAGTGCATCAACCCACAAGGGAGAACTGTCTGGGGGCGTCAGCCAGAACCACATTACAGTGTATGTTTCACTTTCCTATATACAAAGTTGTTCTCAGTGGTTGCCTCTTCATCATCGGCGATCACTGTGGTCAGTCTTAAACGGAAGATCAAGGGCGGTTTGTTAGTCGGGCTTTGTAAACACAATATTCAAAGTTCTTCCTGGCTCCAGAACGCCGTAACTTCCTCTTGAATGCAGGGTTCCCACACCTTTTTCGTGAACAAATTCAAGCACTTTTCAAGCACCTTCAAGCACCAGTTTTTCCATTTTTCCAGCACCTTTAAATAGGTAGCCTACTAGTTGTGTTTGCCATGATGGTCATGGGAAGCGCAGCGGTGCCACTGTATGGCATAATAATATGGGTCTAATTAGCATTATTTCATATGGTGGTAGATTGACTGTTTTGATTTTTAACTCATTGTGAATTGGCTTGTATTCTCAGCTTGTGAGCGGTGTATTGTGTAACTACCATAGCGCAATAACAGTGACCAACAGGTGTGGATAGTAGTCTACTGTTATTTCTCTGCAGAACACCAAGCGAGTATGATAACTGAGTTCTGCATGTAAAGGCATCGGATCAAGCGCGTAGCCGCTTAGGAAACATTTTTGTTTTCTCTTGGTTTATTGAGATAGACATCACACAAATTTCAAGCATTTTCAAGCATTTCACAAAAAATTCAAGCATTTTCACAACCTTGAAAACACTGAATTGAAATACAAGCATTTTCAAGGAATTCAAGCACCCGTGGGAACCCTGCACCTTGTTTTTATAGAGTCTCGTCCTTATACCCTGTGCGCCGTTATCTGCTAAGGACGATGGCTGATGCCAAGAAGCAGCCTGAACACAGCCAAATCAGAAAATAAGACACAGGGTAGGTGCTCTGCAGATACAGACCCCGCAGCACACACACCTTTGAGTGGGTCATAAGTGATGATTGAGAAAGATTACTTTTCGCATGAGTCTTCACATTGTTTTTGTTGCATTAGTTTGTGGAAATCCAACTCATTCAGGCAGAATGAGTATCTATTTCTACAATAAGCCGCCTTGCTGTAAGTAGGCAGACTGGAACATTGGCTGTTCTCTCGCCATTAAAAAGAAGATGGATTCATGCTGCACAGATGCAATCCCTTCAAAATGGGGACTGCAGAACTCTGATATCGCAGAGACACGGATGTAAAAGTGGAAGGGAAACGGTTTTTGTGGAGCAGTCAGAGTGAATTATGAATGAATTGGAGTTATTTGATGACCTGGTTTCAGTCCAATTGTAAGAAGGTGGAAACGACAGAATGAGTCTGACAAAGCATTTTTGTTTGTTCTGGTAACAGAGAGGCTCCTTCATTCCAGAAAAAAAGCACAGACTATGCCAAAGGAGATGTGTTCGATGATGATAAAGAAATGCAAAAAGGCACCGGCCTCAATTGAGGAGATGAAACGAGGAAAAGATCCAGTTGGTCCGGGAACAGATTGATCCAGCAGCTATGGTTCAAAGCTGCGGAGGATGACTCAGAAATTAAATGTTTGACTCTCCGGTAAGTCTCGCCCCTCAGCCGGGGTTTGAAAGATGACAACAGGTTTTGCAGTTTCACATCGTATTGCCACCTGTCTTTAACAGCATCTGCACGAGCTGCAGGGGAGCGAGGATGTTTCAGACAAGTTGTCTCTTTCTGGAGGTGATACTCTTGTGTGTGTGCCAGCCAAATGAAAAAGTGTTTTTATTTTATCGCCGTGAGAGAACGGGAGAAGGGGAGAAAAGGGCTGGCAGGGGGAAAAAACAGACAGGGAGAACAAGGAAGAGACGGGAGAGACACACACAGACAGAGAGACAGAGACAGAGAGAAAGAGACAGACAGAGAGAACACAGAGAGAGACACACAACAGAGAGAGAGAGACACAGATAGACACACAGAGAGAGACACAACACACACAAGACAGAAGACACACACAGAATACACACATATATACACACACACATATACATATATACACACATATACATATATACACATATAACACATACATATACACATCTATATATATACATATACAATACAATACTGCTGCTTTTAAAAATGATTTATGTCCGATACAGTTTTTCCACAAAAATGTTCAATTACTCTGCAAACAAAATCTTAAAATCACATCTCTTTGCTCACTCCCTCGCGGAAAAAAATCTAGATTTTGTGAATATTTTTCATTTCAACTAGACGCTTGACTGAAATGTCCATTATCAGTGTATGTGCACACTTGAGGCCTCGTGCTTTCACATCAAACTAGTGTAAGATGCACACTGAACCCCAGCTGGCCTCAACGTGCTCGTATGTCGACACTTTAAACTTTGATTTTAAGTGAGCAGAACTTTTCCCCCCTTCAGCAGATGAAAGAGGAAACAGCCTCAAACTCACTCCACACGTTTAAGGTGATGTAACAATAAACAAAATACAGTTTTCTAGATTTCTTTGTAATATATTTAAATGAATGTCTTCTTTCTCTATTGCATAATAGCAACGAGCCACATAGGCAACTACAGCGAGGTTTTTTCTAATCATTAGTGGTTCTTTGCAAGCCATCAAGGATAAATGGCACAAGGAGTAAAGAGGAGCAAACGATACAACACAGTGTCAGACGTATTACCACAAAGCAATCTTCTTTCGGAGGATTTGCATTTTCATACAGCCAATCACATTTTGTCTCCAGACGTATAAAGTGCTTCTACAATGCTGCCTGAAAAGAATATTAATTTCTATCCTAACTGCATTTCGACATTTGCTCAAGCTTTTTAAAAAAAAGACGTTCAAAACTAACAAGCTGTCCATATGTGTTGCTGCTGAAGCTCACAAATAATAAATGAATGAATAAATGAATACATCATAAATAAAGTAAAGACAAGTCATGCCTATTTAGTCAACCCGGTTTGTCCAAAGATTTTGTTCAATCTTTAAAAGTCGTGGCTTTGACATTTCCTCAGCGTTCTGTCCTGTCATGCAGGAAGAGAACAGGTGTAACTGATAACATTAACAGTGGCTCTGCTCCATTTAAAGCATGCAAGTAAGCCAGCATGCACAATACAGAGACCCTGGATCAGTATCTCCGTCTGTGCACGGTGACACGATGATCTCTCTCGCTCACTCTCTTTTTCTTTGTGCTTGGCTGTGTTTGTCTTTTAGCTCTGTTCATGCCACGGCGGCCCGGGTTAAGACCTTCAAAGAGTTCTGCACACATCTCTGAATCACCTCTCTCGTCTTACGACGAGCATCCTGCCGCCACATCTGCTTTGCATTAGCGCGTCAGCCTTTCCTTTACTAGCTGTCAGATCGGCTACGCGGCCTTTATGCAGCCCCATTATGTAACTTTTCAACCTTATAATATCAGCTTCACTATCATTTTGATGCTACACTGACTCGTAATAGGGTGAATGGTGCCTGTCATTCCCACTTTCTGTCTCTGTTCTCACATTATGCAGCTTTAGGCTGCAGGTCAGGAGATATGCATAAAGCTTTAAGGGCTGTGAGTCTCACACTACTAACTATTTAACTGATTTTGGTGAAACTGGATCATGTTAAATGGAGAAAATATTTTTGGGGGTTATCCCTGTGATGTCCTCCATCTTTTCCGCCTCAATTCTCAGTGTGAAACACTGAGTTAGTTAATTAGTTGACTCCATGCTGCCTTTGGACCACCATGCTGATGATGAACGGAGAACGGAGCTGATGTCGTGCCAGAACCGGAGCTGATGTTGTGCCAGAACCGGAGCTGATGTCGTGCCACAACCGGAGCTGATGTCGTGCCAGAACCGGAGCTTGGCAAGCGGCCAGTGTAGCCTAAGATATCCAAGAGGTCGTTGACGTTCGGTCGAAGACTTTTAGTGGTTGGTGAGAACTTGGTGAGAACTTGGTGAAAATAAAAGTCTGAAAGACAGATGCCGAGCTGGACTGACTGCTGTTGGACTAGTAAGTTATGTCTTGGCTGCTCTGTCTTGTGTTGTTGCACCTGTTTGATGTTTGGCTGTTTCCTTCAGATCTTACAGAATTCTGAACACCGTTGCATTTGTTAGTCATGTATCAGCGTAACCAAACAAAGCTCCCGTTGCTCATGCTCCTTCCATGTGTTTGTCTGTTTTGCCGTGTTGTTTTAAGGCACTAACGGGCATGTATATACAGAAAGGATACACATCTTGCAGATGTTTGTTTAATACATAAGTAATGTAAGTGCTGCCCTTACATAAAACCTGCTCTCATGGGTTTGGGCTTACTTTGAGTTTCAGTATGCTGAGCTTGTTACAGGGTCTGACAGAATGACACTGTCCTTGTTTCAAGACATCAGACTGGACATTTTAATGGTTGCATTTGGATCATCTTATTAATATAATGGTCATGACATGATATAGTAGGCCCTCAAACATGATTATACAGCATATGCAAATATTCTATGATATCAAGGTGCTCTAGAAGGATGGAGTGTAGGTCAAGTAAGTCTTTGGTGACAACTTTGTGTGTCTTAGAATAAACCAGTCTGAGAATTATTCTATAGGGATCGTCTTCGAGAAAAAAATGATAGTATAATTTGTACAAATATAAAACAAACTATGTTTATGTGTACCTGCCTCGTGGCCTCATTCATGAGAATAATGAATGTGCTCTCTCAGTAACAAAAGAACGAGTAATACAATGTTTATTCGCTCTAACGTAGCCGCACTCTTACGAGAGGAGTGGAGCCGTATGGGTTTGTTTTGGAGAGCACAACCTACTTTGCATGAAATGTTGTAGATTCCTAATAACTATCTCATTTGTGAAGCCGGTGCGTCTTCACTTTCTCTGCTTGAAGCAGTCGTTTAAAACTTCTTGTCTCAGGCCATTAGCACATTAATCATGCGGAGCACGACAAAATGCAGCTCTATGCATCTTTGCAAAGTAGGTAAGCAATATCACAAGTGGGTGAAGAAATAAATGAAGGGATGACAGACAGAAAGGCGGAAACAGAACAGGTGGAGAAATGGGACGATGAACAGCCCGATGTCCACTTGACGATTGCACGTGTTCACTTCGTGCACCGTGAAAGACCTGCTGACTCGGAAAATTAAACGGCACAGGTGCACACATGCATGATAAACACTAATATTTGCTGCGTCCTGCATCTTCGCTCGATGGTGGTAAAACATCTTTCTGTGGCCGATGCAAAGAACTCGATGACCGGGGGAACGAGAAACGTTTCCTGCGTGAAACAATTTTGAAGACATGAAGGACGGTAAGGGACATAAACTGAGATCAATTGGTTTTATATTGGAATAACGAACAGATGCAGAAAAATCAATAGCACCTACAAACACAATTAGACCACATGAGATTTCTTGGCCTCCGTAAAGGTACAGCTGAGAGAATCAGTGCACACATACAGTCACAAACACTCAAACATAAATAAATCTAAATAGAATTGTGGGTGTAGCTTAGAATAACAGACGCCTGGACGATGCACACAGCATTTAACATGGCAATATATCTTCCCGTAGTTCATAATTTAGCACAAAAATGAAGAAAGTCTATCCACTACATGAGATATTTTTATTCAGCACTGCCTTCACACAAAGAACAAGAAAGCCTTGTAAGAGAAATGTGCATTTCTGTCACTCCCTCCCTTCAGACTTGTACAGGATCTCAAACAAAAGAGCCGGTTGTCATAATCTCAGTAGGCAAGAGTAAGGTAGACAGCTTCTCCTGCCAGTTAACTAAATAGCATAGTAATATAGTCAATATTTCCCAGAAGGAGCTAATGGGCTGCTAAAAGAAATGACACAGGAGGAAGAACAATGGACGTGCAGGAATCCGTCACGGCGAAAAGAAGACTGGTGGAAATAATAAGAAACCGGGCAAAGCAGAGCTTCTCACACGCACAACGAAACCGGAGCTTCTAAATGTTTATCATATCATATTATATTGAATTATATTATATCACATTATATTATATTACAGTACATTATATTATAAACACATGCAACATATGACAATATGGGAAATGGTGTGATAGTGAGAAGCACTGGGCCATGATGGTGCCGCTGGGGAAAAAAATGCCATTTTGTTTTGATAGGTATACGAGTATGCATGATCCAAACTCATATTCATGTATGTTGTGTGCAGGAAATTGGTGGAAAATGACTGAAACTGATGAGAAGAAGGCATCAGGGTCCATGTGTGAAATGCCAAGATATAAAGTCAAATAGAAAGCGCTGAAATCATGACTGCAAGGCCACAGTCCATCCTCGCTGGGTGGGAGCGTGGAATGTGCTTGACGACAAAACATTTGCAGTTTTCAATTGACAAAACAATTTAGCGATGCATGTCTTCAATGCCAGCAGTTGTTTTCGGTTATTAAAAGACTGGCCTTCTCTTTTATACACTTCCATCACTCAGAACAAGGACGCATGAGAAGGGTTCAGAGTCAGAGAAAAGCAGCGAGTCGACCGGAGAGATACTGGAATTGTTAAGAAGTAACATCAGAAACTATTCTCCCGCAGTCAACCTGCAGAATTTCAGATGACATATTTCATGTGAGTCTACACTTCCAAATGCACAGTTTGGTTCAGACCTTGAGCCACAATTTGGAATATAAAGAGCACTATAAGAACAAAAAGGACTTTGTCCTGTTGATAGCTTCTGTATCTGTGCTTGTTTACCGAGCTGCACAATAGACATAGAGTATGGCCATATATGCACACAGATCAGATATCATTAGTTCTTACTTTGGTCTGAACCTGCTGTGAGAGACTGTGGCTTCCAGTCCGTTTTTATCTCCTTCTGCTAATAGACACATTGGGGCGACACCGCTGTCGTGTTTGAACAGACAAACCCGACTTCCGTTGGAACAACGCGGGCACACAGTTTGACACTAATCCTGCTCCTATACAGATGACCAGTGTTCCTTCATCAGCTTAGCCGACTTCGTGCACGACAGCCGATACAACTGGTGCACTGCCATAATAGTTTTGGATGAAATTTCCACTCTGGAGTTTCTTCAGAAGATCACATTCACTAAAGGAGCCTAATGCACGTACACCAGTAATTCAAAGTCTAGTCTGTTTGAAGAACTTGGTAAATGATACCTAAGGCTATTGATTAAATTTAGGCAGTCACATTATATTATAGACTCTCTCCCCCATCTTGGGGGATATGCTGAGAGCGAGCACATCCCCTCTGAGATGGGTCATGGCATCATCGGTTTCTGTTCTGCCTTGGGAGTACTCTCCATTAGCCCTGAAAACAAACCTGCTGTTCCTGTAGGTTATCATACACCTTGTAGGTCAGCGCAGAGGGAGCTGAATGTCAGCGGTATACTCCCTCGGTATGTGAGGGCCACAACAAACACTATATTCAACGCACAGACAACAAGGACATGACACAGAGCAAATCCAACAAAGACAAATGAACACGCGGACTTAGGCGTACTTAAAGCTCAAAGACACGGCGAGTCCTCTAATCTGTTTTTGGTCCGTCTTGGGATAAACGAGCGTGGCGTATTAACCGTGACACCGGTTTACTGTCCGAATCATTTAACCGCAACGTGGAATTAAACAAAAACAAATACGGGAAAAAAAAGTTTCTCCATCCCGACTTTTCTTTTTCTTTTCCCGTGTTTAAGTTTGATTGTTGGCATTCATTGGCTAAGACCAGGGAGGCCTGCGTTATCGACTGACTATGGATCAGGACCACTCCAGCCTGTAGGCTATTAGGAGAGCCAGCAGTTCAGGCTCCTGCCCTGCTGTTCTTTAATTGGTCCCCTCAGAAACCCGGCGCACACAAACTTCACAATCACACTGGAAGATTATACTGAAGAGAAAAGAGAATCCCTGTGTGTAAGCCGCTTGGCATCGATTAGCTCACTCCATCACTTCACTTTCTTCTTCTTCTTCTACTTCACGTTTTTTTATCTTATTTCTTTTCACCTACAGATTACAATCAGCTGGGGTGGTCTTTGAGTAAACCATACAAGTCGAGATAAAGAGGAGTAGACAGAGGAGAAAATGGGAGATGACTCAGGACTGCCTACTGGGGTAATTGGGTTTTATCCTCTCATTTTATCAGGCCTTGTTTTGGATTACAGCTATACAACGCACACATACGCAGGGAGAAGGAGAAGGATACCTACATTAACAGATCTCGAGATAACTGATTAGGTGTGGGAGAATGAAGGCGCTGCTGCAGTCTCATTATGATCCTCCACAGCAGAGAAGCTTAAATCATTCACTGTGGGAAATGCGCTGCTCTTTCACTGCATCCAAATCTGGTATTGAGGCATTGGACACAGTCAGTAAACACAATGCAAAAAAAAAAAAAATGTCAACACGAGACACCGCCGCACAATAGCTCGTCTTTTTCCATTTCCACATTTCTAATTCGAGGCGTGTTCGTTTCAACCTGACATTTCAATTTCAGACGATTCTACAATCCAGTGCTTTGAATATGGATCTTGTCACTACATGTGTATGTTCTGGTCAGGGACCGCGACAGGTAGACAATTGCGGCTCATCCGGCAGTACATATATTTTAGCCCAGACTCTATCGCGCGGGATTTGTACCGTGACTTTTGACAACACAGCGGTCGTGTTACTAAAGTCAGCTATGGCAAACTACATGACTCAGTCTATTGTATACACGGGTACTTTATTCAAGCAGCTACATGGATCAAAGTGGACATGACACATGAAATCCATATTTTTATATATACAGTGGTCCCTCGTTTATCGCGGGGGGTAGGTTCTAAAAAATAACCCGCAATAAACAAAATCCACAAAGTAAGTTTTTCAATTATTCTACATGTTTTAAGGCCGTAAACCCTAACCACACACTTTTATACACTTTTCTCAGACAGGCATTAACATTTTCTCTCTTATTTAAACTCTCAAAGTTCAAACTTTCGCAGGTTTAACAAAAATAAGTACAATGCTGTATTAGTAAATAAACCGTATTTCACACTTCCTCTGAAGGCCTTGGTACAGGTGTTTTTTTTTCTGAGTGCAGAACATAAAACGCATTTCGTACAGTACTCCCTTAGCCAATCAGAACGCAGAACATAAAGCGCGTTAATACTGTACAGTACGAATTCGCGGACTCGCTGTTTCGCGGCTTTTTTTTCGGTGTAATTGTGCATGCTTTTTTTACAGCGTACTGTACAGTATGAATGCGCATTGTGTTCTGATTGGCTAAGGGAGTAGGGATGTAACGATACACTCAACTCACGCCTCGATTCGAGTCACGATTTTTTGTTCACGATACGATTTTTTCACGATTTTTTTTAAATAAAAATGAGCTACAAACAAATTCTGACAAAATAAAATTATCTTTTTATTTGTAGGAAAAAAGTCTCTCTTTACAGAAACTCTCAAACAGTTTGTGTTCTTATTAGGGCTGCCAGCAAGCAGCTGATCTGACCATTACCTTTCAGCTTCAAGTATGAGCTAACTGAAAATAAAAACAATTAAGATGATAGCTCATTAACCCTTTAATGAGAGTCCACGACCCCGGGAAACTGCGAGGTCCGGGCGCTGTAAATGCAGAGCCGGTCGCGGCGCACCGCCGCCAGCGCAAGGAGAGGTCCCATGAGGGGATCCTCCCGCACCGTGCGGCCGAACCTGACCTGAGTTTAATCCGCCGTGCAGACTGCGCGGAAGTTGCGGAGAAGTTGCGGTGATGGGTTAAAATTGCAACACCGTCCTGAATTCACGGGGATTCACTGAAGTTGCGTTGAAGTTGCAAATCGCAACATCATGAATTCCTGGAGGGTCTGTGTTATGGTATCATTTACGGTACAGTCAGGCCTGACGCCGATTACCACTACTGCGCATGTGTGTGTGTGTGTGACACAGAAAGCGAGTCGTCGCGCATTTGTACCGATTTTAATCGTGTCACGATGTATCGTTACATCCCTATAAGGGAGTAATATATATATATATATATATAGAGACACACACACACACACATTCTGCATAACCATTTTTAACCCAAGCTCATAGACATAGTGGTCTTATTTCAAATTACATCCCCTTGAAAAATAAACTCTCCCTCGCGTCCGAATCAATCGGTACAGGAAATGTGTTTAATACGCTTCAGCCTGTCAAACGAGCGATGCAGCTTAAATATGGAGCCGGGGTGCACCAGCGTGACATCTGCCCGACGCCGAGCTTGTCGCAGAGTTGTTTCAGAATGAACTACACCCCCTCAGTGTTGATTGCAATAAAGGAGCATCTCACCCAGCGCGACAGTACTGCGGCTGTTTAATGCGTTTTTAATAGTTTTTGGACGACAGTGAAGCTCCACAGCTCGGAGGGATGCAGTATTCAGACCGTGGCTTCATGGAAATACTTGTTAGGAGAAATTCATTGTGGTTATTTTAATAACAATAAAAAAACAATAAAATAAGCATTAATGAATCTCACTTCTAAATAATAGATGGGAGTATATAGGGGCTTTGACTTTATAAATGCAGTCTCCGGCTCTGGGGTGAGGTTGGTCTAAAGCAGCTAAGATGAAATGAAGCAGAAATAGGCAAAGCTATTTATTGATTCTGCTGTCTGTGAGGTGAAACAAAAGTAGTCTTTAAATGAATGCAGCCACATCGATGCACAGGATAGATGTTATCTATCTTGATAACAAAGGGGAGTCCTTGGGTGAAGGGGAACCTCATCAAAGTTACACATGCAGAACCCTTGCAGCGAAAAGACGCACAACCCTCACGTGCGGATAAACATTTAAATTCAGCTCTTCGAGTCATTAACCAGTGTCAATATGGAAAAGAAGGAATGTGCATCAAAAGGTAAATTTGTTAGAACCATATTTATTTAGGCGTTTTGTTTTATGCTTAATTCATTCTCATTTAAATGTAAATCAGCAGCACAAATAGAATTGAGTTCTCTCATTCAAATTCATATCAAACAAATGTGCAAATGTGACCAACCACAAAGAGGTGACGCAGTGACGGAGACTGTGGACAAAGGCAGTATGTAATGACTCAGGCTAGAGTAGGTGCAAATCAAAAATTTGGACTCGCCTCAATCACAACAATCGAAGCTCTGACATATTTTAGAAAGTATGAGCATGACTCATGTTTGCAGATAGTAGGCGAAACGCTGGTATACTGGATAAGTGGTCAGGGTGGAGGATGAAGGTGGAGCAGTCTGAAGCAGTCTTGACTGGAGAGCGACGTTTCTCCACCGTGGGAGGTCAAGAGGAAAAGGGAAAGGACGGACAGCTTGATCGCGGCTGGACGAGTCTAACGGGGAAGCCTGCGAGAGGACGACAGATGAGCTGCGCAGACTGTTTAGCGAACTCTGACCTTGTTACTGTTGAAGACGCTGCCCTTTCTAAAAAGCTTTTCGCTGCCGGATAAAAACAAAAAAAGGGGAGTCGGCGGCGAAGATGAATGGAGAGAATTGGTGTAGCGAATCACAAAGCTCCTCCAAAACACGAGCGCGCCTCTCGTCCCGTGGAGTTTACGAGAAGCATGTTGTTCAAACCACTAAACCGTCCTCACCAAAGCCCTCGTGGCAGATCCAACACCTACAGCACGGTGAATTAGACACGACGGTGGCAACGAACTACGTGTTCAGCCAAGAAAGTAAATATATAAATATGCTCGGAAATATCTTTTAGTTACTCTGTGAATCATTAGCATTCATTTGATTTCCAGGTTTGCTCATACATTTATTTTCAGCTTCATTAACCTCCCTTCTTATTTATCGTATTTGCAGAAAAACGTGATGACAAACTGACGTTCTGATGACATGCGGCGGCGAAGGTGTTGCTGACTCGCAAGCGTTTTCTCCCGCCTCCAGTCCGAACGTGCAATGAAATGTTTCAGCGAGAGCAGGAGAGTTGGTTTTCTTTTTTTCTTCATAGTAATCATAGCGACACTGCTGTGAGCAACAGAAGTCAGATATTTTTTAATCTCACAAACATCTTCCTGCCAGGGATGATTGTGACTGACTATTTTTGAAGCTAGGGGGGAAAATGAACCATTATTTGAAGCAATTTTGTCTTTGAATGCTCGCTGCTTTTAAAAGATTTGTGAAATCTGGATTGGGATGCATTAATATGATGTGAAAGAAAAAGTCTTTACTGCAGGCGCAAACTATGCAAGTCATCTCTCTTCTGCAATATCTCGAGTTTAACTTTGAAAGACATTCAAATCAAATCAAAAGGCAGCGGGCCTGAGTTCCTCCCTGTTTGTCTGCAGCACTGAGCATTCCCTCTGAAGAACACAAGCATACGTCTTCAAAGACGGATGGACTTCCACTCTCTGTTTTATTTGAGGAATGACGGAGCTTTGTTGGTTTTACAACCTACGGTCACACATGGCTACAGAGAGGTATTATGTAGGCTTCATACGGCAAGAGGGACTCTTAAACCACATCCCGCGTCTCTGACACTCACAAAATCTCTCAAATGGCCATTGAGAACAGACGAGGCTGCGTGAAATATAGCCAGGCGTGGTGCTTTTCTATAGCCTGGGGTGTTATCTGAATTCTTTTGGCTAATAGGAAGACGAAGAGCGAGCCTCGCTTAAATTCAGAAAATGTGATCCGGATGTAACGGATGTGGACAAACCAGCCGAACAGCTTCCCAACCATTAATCAACCTTTAAAAAAGAAAACCATTAAATACAGGGTTCCCACACCTTTTTCATGAACAAATTCAAGCACTTTTCAAGCACCTTCAAGCACCAGTTTTTCCATTTTTCCAGCACCTTTAAATAGGTAGCCTACTAGTTGTGTTTGCCATGATGGTCATGGGAAGCGCAGCGGTGCCACTGTATGGCATAATAATATGGGTCTAATTAGCATTATTTCATATGGTGGTAGACTGACTGTTTTGATTTTTAACTAATTGTGAAATTTCAAGCATTTTCAAGCACTTCACAAAAAATTCAAGCGTTTTCACAACCTTGAAAACACTGATTTGAAATTCAAGCATTTTCAAGGAATTCAAGCACCCGTGGGAACCCTGTAAATAGCTCCAGGACGTTTAAATGGGATCACAGTTCATCACTTCGCATTCAAACCACATCTTCATCTTTGCACCTTACTGTCCATTAAAGACGGACAGTGTCACAGCCGACGCGGCTAATGACTGCCATGTACACAGCATATGTTTCATGACGCATATGCCATGGGGAGCTGTATTCGTACACTAACAAGGAAATCAATCACATGTTCACTGCACGGTTTCTTTACATTTGTCATTTTCGATGTGTTTCCAATAAGTTCCACATCAATATTGACACGTTCTGCGGCGTGCGTGGGAGGGAGAAGACAAGGAGGACATTAACGCGGATGTCTGAATGTATTCTTTATGATTCGCCTTCATTATATTTTCCTTCACACGACACCAAAACTGACGCGTGGGCATGTTCGCATCCGCATGTCAGAGACGCCGTGCACATAAACAAACGCCGAACGAACTCCTGCTTTAATCCAAAAGTCATTAAATATGTATTTGCTTTTGATTACTCTTGAAATTAATTCATCAGGGAGCGCGGTGACAGGTGCTCGCTGTTACTGACAAACTGCTCTGGTAGTTACTGATAACATGAGATACTTAAGTATTCTGCACTGTAACCCTCCTATCTATCTTTCTCCCTCTCTCTCTCTCTCTTCGTCTTTTTCCTTGGAACATTCCCCGCTTTCTTTCTCTCTCTCTCTCGTTCTGCCTCTCCAAGCTCAGCCCTCCTCTCTCCTTCAGTCAGGTGAGTTGAGAAATGATACAAAACCAAAAACATTTGTCACGGCAACAATCCACCCAAACTAAATTACATCGAAAGGAATTGCGAGAGAGGAGTGGACAACGAGAACGGATGAATAGACGACGTATTTATGAAATAAAAGCGCTTTGGAGGAAACACTGTCGGAGCGAGGAGAGGCGGAGGCGAGCAGAGTGTTTGGCATTGAAGGGAACAGTGTACGAGTGTGAGTCTTGCCCTTGAGTTAGCCAGTGAGGCATTGAATGGTGCATTGTGGATGGGCAGTTATCTCCAAGGCTTTTCCTTTCAGTGTTATTAGAAGACACATGACAGCAACGCTCGTTCCTATCGAACAGAAAAAGCTTCAAGGCTGCGGAGACGAGGCTGCGAGGCGAAAACCCTGCAGGACGAAGGAAGAGTGGAAATGGCAACATCTGACAACCCATCACTCTCCCGGGCGCTTGAGCACGCGCGGGCTATCGTACAACATTACGGGTCCGTGCATGCAGTCATTCAGTATGCATGCAACATGTATAAATGATGCCGAAGGATGAAAATATAATCACTCATGTAGTGTGGGACTGCATAGAGATACCCAGAGAACCGGATCCTGAGAACTGGCATCAAGGCCGATCTGGATGCGTTTTAATTGATCGGTCTCCGATTAAAAACACGCCCGGTCGTATGTCGATCCTTTGATTACTGCACTCTGCTGACCACCACAGGAACCTGCAGCATTCGGACCGAGCAGCTTGAGAGTGTAAAATTTAGTAGGCTACATCTGTTATTTAAATGAGCCAGATAGATATTTAATCAGGACTGCATACATTTAGCTAATTATTTTACTAGATTTCTGGTGGTACCTTATGTATGCGAGTGTGTGTCATTTAGATAGAATTAGTATCAGATGTGTTCAAGGACTTGGATTGGGATCGCGTCCAGGACACCCCTGATAAATGCTGACTCCAATAATTGGATCTAATTACGTACAAATGATTCTACAAAGACAAAAAAAAAACTTAAGATAGCAAAGGCCCTGTACATAACCACAATGTAATTGAGCAAAATATATATATATATATTAAGCTACATCAACAGACTTGCAGAATAATGAAAGCACTGTTTTTTTCTTGGAACAAACAAAAGGATAGTGTTGCAATCAATCCTACCTCTCTTGGGAATATCTTGTACAAAAGCTTATCTATTGACCAGATTCCAAAGTCTCAATATCCCATAGAGAGAAAAACAATAGCTTTTTGATTACTACTGTACTTCTGCCCAACAAAGACTCGCGTCACACTTTTATCTTTGTAATGAGCGTGTGCATGTTTAACTTCCCAGCAAGATGTATTTCTCTGTGCAAAACGTGCCCGATCATTTTCACCGTAGACACCGGTTCCCGCTCTTCATTCGGCCGCTGGTGAGCTTTGTTCCCCTCTGAATGTGGAGAAAGAAATGATGGGAGATATGGGGGGAGAGGTTGGTGCGTTCGTTGGATAGAGAAATGGGTTCCCTTTGAATAATGCAATAGTGAAACTGGGCAATGTGACCACCAACGCGAGCTCCTGCGGAATAGAAACAACTGTGGATACCAGCGAATTCATCCCGCCTCTGTGAAATGTCAGTTAAATCAAAGCTGGAGCTTGAGAAAGAGTCTGGCAGTCATTTTTCGGATGATAAATAAAACATGGCAGAGATGACTGTGTTGCCCTTTATTCCTCACTCACTCGCTCCCTTCTCTGTTTCCATCTTGGAGTTTTTTTTTTTGTTTTCCCCCCTACTTACACCATTTGCTAAAACCAGGGTGCGTTTTTAGCAGCGGGAGGTACCGCGGCTACACGCACTGCAGCTCCCAGCCTCTGACATTACGGGCTTGTCAAATTTGATTATATTAAAAGCAAATTCATGCCTCAGAATTTCAAAAGTGTTACTGTTGCCAGCAGCTTTCCAGCTTTGCTGCTGAGGCTGTCATGTTTTTACCTCCGCGCTCTGTGTGACGCTCCGGCTGCAGGAAGGTTACAGTGACGGTTATCCTACCTGACCTAGTGTAGGTCAATCAGGCGTCTGTCATGGAGCAGAGCATGCTGGGTCTTCTCCTGCCTGGCTTGCTTCGGGCTGACCAGTTAAATGGCTTAACCGTGTTGTCATGTCAGTGTCACAGCACAGGGCTACATTTATCGATTTCACCCAGATAACATTATACAGACCATTAGGACCTAACTGATGTTTTAAATCAAGCAGTCTAACCAATTAGTTTGTGCCATTCAGGCATCACATTTTAAAAAAAAAGGACGAGGCTGGCATTATTCAACATTTTCCCACAAATCAACTAAAGCCAGAGATATCTGAGTCCATGTTTCAGTGCTCTGAACCCGTCTGTGGCCCCGAGCCAAATTTATTAACTACTGAAGATGTACATTTTTAAAAAATGGGTCACAAATACAGTATCTCATTTAATTTATTCTTTAAAAAGATTAAATAATTCACCTAAAAAGCTGGGAGCTGTAGACTTAAACATTTGCTCAAACAACAGTAAATATAGTGCATTTTGGGGACTATTTCCAGCTGTGGATTAATACAAACTTGGTACTTTAGTGAGTAAAAATTTATGTGGGACTGACATAAAGATCTGCAGATTAATTGATTAGCTCAGCTATTTTGATAATCCATCCATCATAATCCACTCCCACCTGGCAGGGGTTAATCATAGGGCTGACACGCTCACATTCGCACCTACGGGCGATTTAGAGTCATTTTTAGAATCCATTAATCACTAATGCAATTCATCAAAAATGCCAAATTGTGCTGCAATTGTGTCTTTGTCTTATATGGTAGTGTCAACTCGACATATTTAGGTTTCAGTGTGAGGGCTGGAGTAACTTAGAATCTGGTTTGTGTTGTTTTTCACAAATTTCTGATATTTTGTAAACTGAATGATGATCTAAAGGAAACAGGTATTTGTTTGTTGCAGCCATGCAACCATGCTGCATGTTTTTTTAATGCAAGCTCTTTACTTTCCCATTGAACTGAAATCCACATATGTAATGTCAAATAGTTTTCATGCTGGCTTCAGTTAAAGCGTTTTCTTAATGAATAGCTCTTTTTAAATCCACGCACAGAAATGCATTCACAGCGATGAGCAACTCATTGAAAAGTCTACAAAGCCAAGGTTCTTCTCAAGATGACTCAAGTTGTGCAGCCACACACACACACACACACACACACACACACACACACACACACACACACACACACACACACACACGACTAACTCTACTTCCATACAGACGTATCCAAAGCTGTGGAGCACTTGCTCAATCTCAACACTGCTGCTGCTGCTGCTTCACTGATCACACTGCAATTTCCTCTGATATGTTCATAGCTCAACGTTTCAAACATTTCATCAGCTCCATTTCCCTCCATGAATCCACCTGTAGGAACTCATTCTTGGGTTCCTCCTTCGGGGTAAGTTTGTTATCATCACGTCATGTTCCTCTCAGCTCTGCTAAAATTTTTAAATTGCACATGCTTGCAGGTTGAGTGATAGGGGATAACGTTGGGTCACTGAATTATAACCAAGCTTCTAATTGAGAATTTAATTGCCAGCTCTAGAGGTCTAGATATGCATGTGGCTAGAAATCTTAAAATAACTTAGCCTGGCCCTGCATGTTTTACATTATTTAGTCCGTTTTTTTTGTGCAGTCTGCCCTTTTTCCATTTCATCTCATTTCATCTCTGCATAAAGTATTTGACTGTTGACATCCATATTATTGCACAACATAAATATTTATTTTACAGCCTGGCAGAGAGCCATCGCAAAAGCAGGGCCCCACTTTAAATCCTGGAAGATGTATAACAACATACACCTATTCAGCTCGCGGAAACTACATCTTGCACACACAGGCATATTTCACTTCCACGCACTCCGCCAAGCACAGGTTACTCCTTTCAAGTAGCGTGCATCGTTTTACATGGAAATGTAAGCACAGCGGAGGAGAGAGTCATGTAAATACAATGCACATCTGGAAGGTTATACTCAATGGCATTCAGGGCTAGCGTTAGAAGAATGACAGGAATCCTCCTGATCCCTTACATGGGAAGTTGCCCTTAAGATACATATTCTCAATCTAATATTTATGCTATGCAAATTTCCAAGTTGAAGCTAATTTACAAAAACTTGGGATGCAAAAAAAAAAAAAACCTTGGGGCTAGTTAAGTAATTGACTTGCAAATGCATCTTTGTTACGCTGCCATGCCAGCTAAATGGATGTCAATAGGTCAGGACAGACTCACAGGAGGGAAAGGGAAAAGATTTCGCCATGATGCGTTCACGTCAGCGACGTTTTTAGACAATGACACTGCATCACATCTCAGTCTTCACAAGCTCATATCAAAAAAACAACGTTAATATCAATAAGGCTCTGGGATTTTACGGCACATTCACCTTTTTTGATGAAACTGGTTGGGTATCCTCCATAGGAAAACCCAACTCGTGCACCAACTGGATCAGAAAGCCTTTTACTGCTGTCGAATGTCTTAAAAATGAAAATGAAAAAACACCCACTGCTTTCAAAGCAACCAATATCAATTAGAAGATGCCTTCGGGCGCTCATTTCCATAAAGAACCTTGAGTTACGCTTCATTTTTTTGTTGCGAGAGAATAGCTAAAGCCAAATATGTGAGCAAAACAGGACCCACAGGTTCCAAACCGCTGCAGCCGCACTGTCATCAACATATTCCATCGATTGCTCATATTAATGAATTATCAGACGAGAGAGAAAACATGGAAAGCATTCGACATGACAACTGAACTTCCACAACATGGCATCAGCATGATAACAAAACAAAAAAACATGACAACCTCTCATGGATCAGTTCATGTGGTCTGCCCACATGTGGGGACTTGAGCAAGGCAAGCATCAGCTGCACAGTGGGCTGTGGGTATGGAACACTACCCTGTCCATCACAGAGAAAACATGAGAGCAGACGTTATGAGTGCAGCTCCAAACTCATTCTGCATTTCTAATAATGAGCCTCGTTAAACGAACAGTTACATCACCCAAACAATGCTCGGCCAGCGCGTGGCGCATTGCAAATAAATTAAAACTTGCAGTAATTCAAAGGCAAGATGAGAAATGTCTGACTTTTACGCACACACACACACACACACGTTGGAAACACACTTTTTTTCTGCAGACACTGTCACTGTCGAGGCACGTCTCTCTGACTGAGACCCGGTCCAGCTCGTCACAGAGTGTGTTCCGTGCTTCTTACCTCTCGCTACCGTGGCCGGTACTCGCGAGCCGAGAAGCACGAGGATGCCGAAACTCAAGTAGCATCCTCCCGAAAACTGTCCCATCACTGCTCTGCTGGGCTCCCTCCCCGCCGGGTCTGGGGGCACCGGTCGCGAGTCTCGAACATTTGTCTTCTCTTTTTTTTTTTTTTTTTTGTTGCTCGAGGCACTTCCAAACACGTTTCCGTGCCCCCTCCCTTCTTCCCTTCCTTCTTTCCTCGCCTTCTTCCCTCCCTCGACTCCGGATGAACAGCTCTGCCCAGGTGTGTGTGTGAAGGAGGAGGAGGTGTGTGTGTGTGTGTGTAAGGGGGGGGGGACTAGTTAGCGTCCGCCAGGAGAGCAGTCACCTCGCGGAATCGCAGTGCGGAGCGGAGAGACGGAGAGTGGTGCGGAGCTCCGCGCGGTCGGCACTCCACTGCGCGAGAGTGGAGACGGAGAGCGCGCGCGAGCCAGCCGACAGCTTTGGGGTTTACAGAGAGAGAGAGGGAGAGAGGGAGAGAGAGAGAGAGAGAGAGAGAGAGAGAGAGAGAGAGAGAGAGAGAGAGAGAGAGAGAGAGAGAGAGAGAGAGAGAGGAATGCCAATCTTCAGCCTGTGAGCATATGGCCTCTGATTGGTGTCCAATTGCCAATTAAGCAAGGCTGATTCAAATTAAGCTACTTCTGTCCAAATCTCTCTCTCTCTCTTTTTCCTTTATAGATCATTTCAATCATTTTAGTGTTTACATTACTGATCAGCATCACATTTTGTCCTGGAAGAATATTGAAGCAGGTGGTGAAAGCATCATCAGCAAAGTGTAGTTAAAGATATTTAGATAGAGCTGAAAGAAGTGTTCAGATCTATACTGATTTAAAACTATCTCTGTAAAAAAAATAAAGTCTTAAAATCAAAACTGTAGCCATGTAAAAACGACATAATCAGCTAAAAGTGCCTCCCATGCAGGCAAATTTGCTTCTGTCAGCACCGTGTTGTTATATATTATTTTATTATTGATGCATTAAAATGTAAATAGTATTTTAGTTGGCTGAGTTTGAGCTGATTCTATCTTATTTTATACATGCTGGGTTTGCTTCACTGTATAACAACACTGTAAACATTTACATGACACTGTAAAATTATGTAAAATAATTCTTTACATTTTTACAGTAGTTTTCTGTTTTTTTAAATTCTTTTACAAAACTCTATAAAAACACATATATTATCTGTAGATTCACAACCAAGTCATCGTAAGAACATTTCTTGAATACAACTTCATGTAAATATACAGTATTTTTCTGTAATTAAATATGTGTATTAAACATGTATATTAAAGGTGTTTGACTGTAATAATTCAGGGAAAATCTGTTGTGTTTCTCTGCAAAACATTGACTGAAAAAGACTTAATTTACATTCATTTTATTTTTGACTGATTTTATGTTTTTTGTTTGGCAGCTGCTGCCGCCATTCATTTTTACAGTAAATTTACCATTTTTATTAAACCCACCAAAGGTTTTTCATGTGAATTTGCCGTCACATTAACGAAATGAAAATATATAACACAAAATATTTCACTGTTGTACGCCAGAATTGTTCAAGTATAGTAATTGAGTGTTCTTAGTTACTTTACACCGCTGCAAAACTAGCTGGTAATCAATAACAATGCATATTTTATAAAGGGATCGTGTGTTTTGGAAGAACATTTAATCTGAAAGGTGTCAGATGGATGTGGAGTAGAATATTTCCATGAGAACTGCAGTGGAGTGTGTTGTGTAAAGTAATATATTAGTACATTAAACTGTCATCAAGTACAGTACTTGATTAAATTTCACCGCTGTGACCTGCTGGCCTCACTAATCCTGGGAATATTGTGATGAGTCACTCTGTTAGCAGAGTGTAAAGGTTTAGAATCATTATCACACCTTGTCACAGCAGTAAATGGTCGGATATCCCATCTCTGAATGTGTGTCTGTATTCGTTTCTTTATGTAAATCACTGCAGCTTGACCTTCTCTCACATAATTGCCCTATTGACCAGAAAACTCAGTGGTTCATTTCCCAGACTTCTTGCCTGGGGTCAGCCTGTCAGGCAAGGTTAACTACATGATAATATTTCTAAAGGGAGCCATAAACTGTGCATTAAATATTTGGGACAGCCTTAAGGCTATTGAGCTACCTGACAGAGCATGAACAAAAGAATGACACTGCAAATGTACTTCTCTTTGCTGAATGGATATTTGGAGAACATCGGGAATTGCAGGATGACCCATTTACTTGCTAGCACACTGCAAACTGTAAATTGAACCGTGAAGCAGAATGTGACAGCAGAAAAAAAAAAACATTCATATTGTGTCTGCATGTGATTCATACCAAATGTGTTTTTGGAAAACTGTTTCCAGCCTCTAAAGCCAAACACACAAACATTTTATTCATTAAAGGTCAAGTGTGTAAGACTTGGAGATGGAAAATAATATGCACAGGTATGTTTTTTATTAATTTATAATGACCTGCACATAAGAATTATTTTATTTTTATGCGCTTAAGCTGCCATGTTTCTACAGAAGACCTGGTGAGGCGCGGTGTTTGCAATCTGCAGCCTCACCACTAGATGGTCCTTTAACTTAAAGGTCCAGTGTGTAGATTTAGGGCGCTCTCTTTAATAGAATACAACAGAAATGTTATGGAATACTATCATTAGTGTAAAATCACCTGAAAATAAGACTTTTAATTTTGTTTTTATGCCTTAAATTATATCTTCATATATTATATAGATACTGAGAGTCCTCTTCCAAAGACAAGAGCCCGTAACAGGACGAACCACACACGCACTCTCCATTTTTTTCCTGCATGTTTTGCAGGTACCATAGTTTCTCTTTGGAAGGACAAGGGTGACATGAGGGGGGTGCAATTAGCAACTTCAAAATCCTTTATACTGTTCCTTTCAAGCAACAAATATCAGCCTCCTCAAGACCACACAATCAAAATGAAAACACTATAATCAAACTCAAAAAAAGCCCAATATGGTTCCAACACATGGGTTGTTGATTGACAATAAGAGTCTTGAGGGGGCTCCACGGTGCCTCCCACTGTTTTGTTGCTAAAATGCTGATGGGAAATTGAAAGTGTTCCACTGTGGGGTCATGTGGGGTTGATAACACGACAGCTTTTATCTCAAATTATTAAGACCAAAACATTTTTTTTGGTTTTTTGGGGGGGCTGTGTAATAAGACAGTTCAAAAAAAGTGTCACAGCAATCTAAAACAATAAAAAGCTCATCACAAAAGAAATAAATAAAAAAAAGAATCCCCTTCTCCATGGAGACAAGATGAAAGCGTGTTTTGAGCCTTTAAAGATTTATTTGCTCCATCCAGTTGCACAAAGCAGGCAGGTCCAAACAGCCATACTTCACTGTAGTGTCTGTTATTTCTAAAGTCTTAATTTATTTGTAAAGCGATGTCTCTGCAGCAGTGGAAAGTATCCTTGTCTTAATTATGGCTTCTTATACAGCTTCTTTAAATCATGTCAAGTTATTACATCATTCAGAAACATGCACATGTGCAGGAAAAACCTTCTTTAAAACATTTGTATGTTCTGGTTTGACGAGATCGAAGACGTTAGCACCTTTGTATGAATAATTATCCTGCAAACACATGTTAATGTTAATAAACAGACATGTTTACCGACAGATACACTCCAACAGCGTTTATATATGGAACGAAACACCACGGTATTTATTGATGCCAAGATTTTCTTGCTGTATCCATCTGACGGAGGGATGCTTGCATAGAAAATGATCTGATAGAAATGTGCAAAACAAGCAGGTTTTGCTTTTACCACATAAAGCATTTAAAAAGAACGAGGCAACAACTTCAGCAGCTGCAGCATCAGGCTCACAGCAGCGAGAGTGACAAGCACAAATAACGACACCTTATTGTCTCCTCAATATTGAATTCGGTGTGTGTGTCGTGGAGCCCTTTAAATTTCCCTCGCTGTGTATTGCGTTTACAGTCGTCTCACAACGTTGCGCGGCCTCCGCTGAGGAACAGTGAATGTCACTCATTTACTCAGTCAACCAAATCTGTCTTTCAAAGCCCGGGCCCATGAAAATGATTTTTAATATGCAAGGGTTTTTTCGCTGAGGTTGCATGTCTTTTGCAGCATCACCCTTTATGCTTCACAATCGCAGTCATACACAAAGTCTCAGACTCGAGTGGTGCCGGTTTCACTCTTTTCTTTTAGAGATAGATTCAAGGTTAAAAGTTGCTTGTTGAACCCGGTGATACTGTAAAGTGCAATGATTTCATTTTATTGTATTGGACTTTCATTTTCTCTGTAAAGCGCTTGAACTGACTTGAGGAAATAGTCTATAAGGCTGACATCCTGTCACATACATCTGTGATTATCATTTAAATTCTTATTAATCATAACCATGATCTCTCTATAACCCATACCACCATGTCTTAGAGAAACGTTTGACATTTTGGTAATACGAGGGGTGAAACCAGAGGGGCATTAGTGACATTTTGGGCAAAAACAGGGTTATATATATGAAATGAAAGCACCTTGATGAGCTCTTTCTATTGCTTAAAAGGCCACGGGAAGTCTGAACAACTCTGGAGTTATTCATCAAAACCAAGAGACTTCTAACGCTGGACTGGAAAGATACAAAATATTTTGAATTAATGCCAAATTGTGGTTCATTAAGTATATTGTCATTCACATATTAAGTAAGTATAATTGAACCCTCAAACCAAAAGAATAAACATGCATATGTAAAATAACATCTACTGCTCTCTGCTGGTTGAACACCGGCTATTGCAATTGAATTTTGCCACTGGCTGATCAAGTGGTCGGTGATGTAAACGGTGGCAGCTTTGGTCACAGACTAACCGAGACTCCTCGTTCCTGCCTAAAAAAACAAAAAGTCTCCTGACTCTACGACCTGTGGCGGGTACCACACAGATAGACACATGCACCTGAAGGCCCACTCACACTGGAGGCGTCACGGCCGCGTTACGGCTGTGCCGCGTTCACCGTAGCAAATATCCGCCAGTCTAGTCAATGAGAGAGCACTCACACAGGGCGCGGCTAAGAAGCGTCCCAGAAGCGTCTCCCTGCGTTTCTTTTTAAGATTATTTTTTTGGCCTTTTTTTGTTATGCCTTTATTGATAGTACAGTTGAAGACAGACAGGAAGCAGGGAGCAGGGAAAGGGGGAGTGACACGCAGCAAACCAGCCGTCCGATGCGGGACTCGAACCGGGGCCAGCTGCAGCGAGGACCATAGCCTCCACACACAGGGCGGCCGCCCAACCCACTACGCTACCGACCGCCCCAGCATTTCTATTTTTGACGCGAGCCGCTGCTAAACCTCGTAAATTTCACCACGTAGAAATCCGACACAGAATCAACGTAATAAACTTCCGCCCCCTTTCAAAATAAAACACAATACGCAGTTCATGTAGCTTATCACAACTTCACATCAACATTACGTAATGACCGGTGGCACCAGTAAGTAAAACAACACACAATAATTTATAACACAACAGATACTACCACGTCGGAGAAGCAAAGTCAGCCGTTTGTAGTTGTTGTTTTCTTTATACACAGTTTATCGCGGGGTCTCGCGTACGTCCAGGATTCTCGCGTGAATACGGACGGCTCGCTCCGCTGCCGTAACGCGGCTGACACGCGTTCGGTGTGAGTTGACGCCGGGCAAAGGACGCAGCTAAACCGCGACGCAGCCGTCACGCTGCTGTAACGCCTCCTGTGTGAGCCCCGTGTGAGACGTATAACCTCTCTGAGTCTATATTTTAGCTTCACGTTACGGCACGTTTACAACACGGAAACCTTTACAAATGGCCATAAATGTGCTTCAAGTGGCTGACTCTGCTCTTTCGCTGAGCCCTACCAGGTCCAGAGAGGCAGAGCTAACAATATGACACAGGTACCGCACAGAAACTTTTACAAACGGCTGTGAATGTGCTTTCGTGTGGCTGTCAAAGCTCCAGCAGAGAGAAAGAGAACCCCCCCCACCGGATCTCACCCCTGTATTTTTAGCTATCACCAGCAGGCAGCCAACTTAACTCAACATAAAGACTGTAAACAGTGGAAACAGCGAGCTCTGTCCAAAGGTAACCAAATCTGCTAACCAACACCTGTAACCAATTAACACGTTATATATCATTAATTTCAGAACGGCCATTCCGTCGTGTTATGTGGAGTTATGTGCCGGATGGCAGCTTCATATCTAGCGTAGGAGATACGAGAGTGATATTGATCACCTCATCCAACTCTCGTAGAGAATAAAAAAACGAACGAATGTGCATTTTCCAAAATGTCACACTTTTTTTCCCTTTACCCATGGTTTATTCGCCATGTGCAGATATTGCAGAAAGCAAGCACTTTTTAAAACCTTGGCACTGGTTGTTAAAAAAAGACAAATTGTCAGAGATTTGTATCCTGGAGTTTTGCTGACTTGTCCAATATACAGTTTATATATATATGTTCTTTTTTGGCAGAGGATTTCGCATGGGCACATCCTCTGCCGCATGCATGCATATGAGCATGGGATACGCATTATTTTTTTGCAGACTAGAGAGGATAGCAGCTGTTGGTGGTGGTGTGCTGTAAAAGGTAAGAGCACGTCAATACAAAGGAAAGAGAGGAAGGCTGCTGCTGCTTTCCATGTTATGAGGGTCATGGTTACACAGTGCTTTGTTGATTAATGCTGAATACAAGTGTAGAATGAAAATCCTTCAGGTATCTTTGAGTGCATCACTTGAAATATAGTTGAGAGATAACAGACAGCTACTCATTGACCCTTACTTTCCAGCTAAACCTGGACTTTTGAACCAGCAACCCTCTGGTCATAAAGCCTATAAATCTAACATTCCCTGAGCTCAGCAATATTGCAATGCTCGTTCAATACGCCGCATGTGTGTGTGTGTGTGTGTGTGTGTGTGTTTATACTGAAATAATTGGCTTCACTTTTCAATCCACCATTGTTCTTTGCTGTTGTTAAGGGGCTACGAGGATGCAAATAGCCAAAAGGTGCAATTATATCGCAAAAGACAAGGAGAGAAAATCAATGTATCGGGTTGTATTTTTCGATCGAATTCAATCGCACGGCGTTCACAATTCATACATTAGTCGCTGTAATCAATAATGGAAGAGCTTAGACAAGAGCATAGCATCATTTATTGAATAAATCACTCATATCGTGCATAGTTACCCTCAGGGAATCCTTCTTCTGTTGTGCTAAAAAAAAACTCCTACATCATGATCCTCTTTCTTTGTTGCAAGACACAGAGATTAAGTGTGCTGATGCTGACTGCAAAGAACACATACAGCAACATATCACAAACATGCACGTCTAAAACGATTAGGAATCAGGTCGAAGTTGAGTCAGAAAGTTACTTTTATGACATCTCTTCTACATTCCCGTTAAAGTCTCGCTGCGGGCGCTCTGACTCAACTGCAGATGTGCTTCATCCTTCTGTTCAGAGAGGCAAACATGCAGCGATCGATTCAGAATTAGATAAGGGCTTGAACCCCTCCTGTATCGGGGCTGCTGTGGCAGTGTGCTCAGAGTACAAGCTCATTCGGTGCGTGAACAAGCGGTGGTGATTTCATGATCGCAGGCATGGGACGGCCACCTCCAGTGTGGTCGTGAAAAGGGAGTTATATAAGGAGGCGTGCATTAACAGTGGATGCGGTGGGGAGCTGGACAATAAAACCAGGTCTTTTCATCTCTTGTAAAAGCAGAGCACCTCCCACCAGGCCGTGATGACAGCCCTATAATGGAAAAGAGAGTCGACACCAGCTTGTAGATCATGTTCTTGTGTAGGAGGTGCACAGTCACCCCATATATTAATATATGACACCATAATGCATTCACCCAAATATGAATATACAGCACCCAAAATTTGTCACCAGGGCAGATTCTGTTGCATCCAAGCGGATCGCAAACCACATGGAAAGATACAGCTGTTTCATCTGTTGCTTGTATATCTGGTTAATGTACTAACTGAATACATTTGCATTCAAGTAGTAATTTGGCTTGCTTACAACGTGCCTCTGTTGCCAGTGCACTGCTTGAAGTCATAGTCTGATTAATCTATTGACACAAACTGCATAGAATCCTTTCTTACAAGCCTGAAATGCAACGATCATTTCTTTCAAGATATGAACTTGAATGACTGAAAGACCTCACTGACGTCTCTATTAAGACTAGTTGCTTTCCTGTTTGATAAATCATTGATATATTGTTGTTTATTTGAAGGTCTGCATTTTACCGTGGCCCTGAAGTGCAAAACACAACAGCAAATTAAAAAAACAGAACAGTAAATTCAGAAAGTTAACAGCACTTATATTTTGAAAACATCTAAACCATGTCCTTCCAGTACAAAGGACAGACTAAAAGTCCAATCAGCGACGATTCATGTCGCCCGAGGATACATACCTTTTCCGTTTTGAATTTGCTGTTGTGTTTTATGATTTGCTATTGTGTTTTTGGATTTGCTATTGTGTTTTTTGATTTGCTATTGTGTTTTTTGATTTGCTATTGTGTTTTTGCTGTTGTGTTTTGCACTTCAGGGCCACCGTAGATCTGGATAGCAGCGTTCGAATCTCTTAGTTTGGAATTCAAAGCATAACCCTGTGACACTGGAATGAATCTGTCATGGTTTCATTCAGAAAAGCAAACCCCCGAATGCAGATGTGTGGGTGGAATAAACAAAACTTTGATGACTCAAACAACAGGCAGGCTGACACAAAATAAGTGGCAGCTGAGGAGGAAAAAAAAAACTCAAACTTAATCCAACAATTCAAGTAGAAACTGTATCGGCAGAAGTCCAGCAATGAGAAATAAAGAGCTGAGATTCACTGACAGCAGGAGCAGAGGCGGAATAACACAGGACTGTCGAACAGATGCATGTTTTTAATGAACTAATTAAAGAGAGGTGACAAAGAAAACAGGTGGGAAAAAGACAAAGCCGGGAAGTGAAATAACACAAGACACCCGAGGAAATACTCTAATTACATGACACAGGAAAAACCACGACAGATTCAGTTCAGTGATAGGTTTCCTCTCTTACAATATTCCGGTTTCTATTGATGCATTATGGCATATTCAGTGTTAAAGTGTGTATATTTATACCATGATGTACATTTATTTATGCAACACCCTCTCTGTCCCCTGTGAGAGATCAAGGTCACAATGAGCTCCCTATCCTTGGCAACATGTTGAGCTTCTCCTCAGTTTAAGTGAATCTTGGCTAGCTTTGTCAGCCCTCGTCTCTATGCCAGGTCATATTTGATCCTGTGGGTTTTATTTTGCCTCAGAGCACCTTTTGATATTTGATCTGCCTCCATGTGAATCGCATTGCCCAGCAACCGCAGATATCTCTGCATCATCTCAGTGATGATTTCCCTTTTTTTTTGTTCCCCTGTATAATTCCATAAGTTCTCTCAGATCTTTTCAGGCCTCATTCCTCATGATGTTTACATGTGTGAATGTGACTGGAGTGGCAGCAGGTATTGTGAGGAGTTTGTATTAGGTCTGAGTCACAAACTTTTCTCAATGATAAACTGCCTTTGGATTATTATTATTATTTTTTCAGTCAAGTGCAAAACATTTTTAGTAGAAAAGTCAAAGAGGTACAATACAGCCATCTGGTTTATGTAATAACAGCCTTGGAAGTGAAGAACACTTCCATATTTTTCAAATATTTTCTTGCAATCATGAAGCAATAACACAAAGGCGGCACTGTATTTGTATTGAACTGCGTCTTTTTTGATGAATTGCAGTTAAACGTTGAAAGGCAGAGGTTTGTGCTTCACTGCGGATCTCTGTCGCTCTCAGTGACGGGCTGCTGCGATCGAACTCTTTTGATCAGAGGCATCGGTGCGCTGACATCACCAACCTGATCGTGGTTCTTCTTCATCTCCTTTAAGGTTTATGGCGGTTGACAGTTTACGGCAATTAGTGATTGCGTTGAAAAAAAAACAGAAATATCGAATCTAAAACTTACTTGAACTTATCACAATTATTTTTGGAGTTTATGCATCTTCTCTGGATCACACCATCAACTTGGATACCTTCTAAATGATTTACAAACCAAGCGAAAGGATTGTCTGTGAGGTGTGAACTCGACAGGGGAGGAAGAAATAGAACAAAGGAACGGGGAAGGTGTGAATACGAGTGCAGAAGAAGAGGAGAACGTTAGCGGTGTATTTATAGGAACGTTGCGGCATGGTTGAGGAGTGGTACTGCACCTGAAACTCTGCAGGTTGCTTCCATTAAGAAGAATCTCACACCCCTGCAGTAAATCCCTCAAAAGGCAGCAGCAAAAAGCAAACAGTGTGTTGCATGAGGCCGTAAATATGTTAGGCACAAATGACCAAAACACTGCTTTAACTCACGGATAAAAGATGTTATGACTGGTAATATTTTTTTCAAGCTAGTGTAAATATTCTGTACCAATAAAACAGGTTTTTTTGTGCTAAAGTACAGGAGGGGAGAGGGAGCCGGTCCTATTTTTTGATGAGGCAGCAAACACACGTGGAGCCCAGCAGGTTATCTGTGACCGCTGTGTCCTTATAAACACAAAGCCATTATGCTGAAGACGTGGTAGAAACATTTAACCAACATGTCCTTGCCTCTCTCTCTCTGTGTGTCTCTGCGGTGCTCTGCCAGCCTTCGGGCAAAAAAAAGCAGCTGAATAAAATAATAGAAGGAAAATTACGCAGAGGCATTGTGTGGGAGGTTTCACTGTAAAGCAGTTTTGTTGTTCTGCTTTGGTAAATAAGCTCTGAGTGCAAACTGACTCAGTCTTTTTAACACTATTGGAGATTATACAACGACCATGACTGAACAAAAGATTCGGTTATTCACAGATTTTTCCAAACGGACAGTTGATGAGGTGTCGAGGACAAAAAAACAAAACCTACAATCGATGATGAGTCATTTATTTTGTTCTGTTCTGTTTTTTGTGTGTTTACTGTCTAATAGTGATTCCCACAGCCGCACAGTGCTCTCCCAGGAAAACAATCATATGATCGGCTTTAGTCATTTTATTTTGTTTCCGAGAAATAATATTTTGTCCAACGGTCTAACATGGAGGACGGGCTCTGACAATATCCATGAGATGGCTGCTGTTGCTAAGGAGAGGAAGAGGTGCAAATCAGAGCGGTGGCAAATAATTAAAAAAAAAAAGTTAGTTACTGAATTCATCCGAGAAATCAAACTACATCATAATTTTTATCCTCTTACTGAAATGCACATTGGGAGTTGTAGTTA
This sequence comes from Collichthys lucidus, assembly GCA_004119915.2. Taxonomy (NCBI): domain Eukaryota; kingdom Metazoa; phylum Chordata; class Actinopteri; family Sciaenidae; genus Collichthys; species Collichthys lucidus. The sequence goes on from CM014093.1 coordinate 26,555,411, forward strand.
ACTTCCACCCTGAAGTTATTGTTATGCACATAAGCTGGTACTTTTCTCTCCTGAGAACGTGTTTAACCAGTCGATCCAACAGCGTAAACTGTGAGCCACACAAACATCTTATTATTTTATATTATAAAAGAAGGGAGTAAGATTTCGAAACCAAACACACGCAGAAAGCAAAACCCACGGATAGCTTGAACGTAAATGAAGAGGAATGAAGGGAACACGTTTCCTTGACCTCGACGGAAAACGCCATGAGGTCAGGGGAAAGATGTGAAAGAGAATTCATAAGGACTTATACATAAAGACATCTGCAGTGCTCATACACTAGACTGTGTAATTATGCAACGGCAGATGTTATTGACCTAGGTCTTTGGTATGAAATTACAATATTCAGAAGATATCTTTTCCTTCTTCCATCTTCTCCCGTGTAGGCTGCATAAACATGGAAGACCCGGTGAGAAACATGACTTTGTTTTCAAGGTCGGAATTGAAATAATAAAAGGAAGGAAACAAAGAGGCCGTCGTGTGGAGAATGTTGGCTCAGCTCATCCTTCCCGTCCGCTCATACATGAGCATATTAGCGAGCGAAATATGTAAAATATTTAACAAGGTAACTTTCATGAGGATCTGCAGGGACGCCGGACGTCCGTCACAGTTGAAGGACAAGACGTTGACCATCACACTAAATACCAGAGCTATATTTATATTTTCTGCATTATTTAAATGACCATATGCAATTATTTGAGGATATCTTGCACAGCGGCAGACTGCAGACCTGAACACCTCTGTATGTCAAAGCAGCTACAGAGTCAACATAACAGAGCTGCAGGAGATGAAGGAGGAGAGGCAGCGGCCGGGGCGACGCACGAACAGCTCATCAGAGTTTATGAGGATGAAGCGCTCGGTCTGGTCTCAGGATACAGACCAGGTTTCACAGAGGAGACGAGGGTATATAACGAGGATCTATCTATCTGTCTGTCTGTTAACCGACTCCGGTCTGCACTGATGAACCACAAAACCGGAGACGAACATAAGGCTTTATGATCAAAGAAAAAGTCAACATATATACTCTCTCTCTCTTTCTCATGCACAGAGCCCAGGGTCTGCATGACACACTCATCAATCGATGGGTTTTTTTATGATGCCTGGTCGTGAATGGATGAATGATGCGTTGGAATTGTAACGGCATTATCTCCTTTCCTTCCCTAAAGGATGGCCCGGTGTATCCTATGCCAAAGGAGATAAGGAAAGAAGCAGTGAAGCATCTTTCCTTTAGCATTTAGAGAACAGTTCTTATCATGGCTGCCACGTGAATACTTCTGGGTCACTCAGTTAGCAAAAAAAAAAAAGTCTATATTTGATGAAGCCGCTGTCTAGTGAAGGTAGAGTGAATATATAGACTATATATGTACATATAGAATATGGAGAGATGATGGAGAACAAGGTGTAACGAGGAAATACATATTAAACCTCAAAACATGTTTACTTGGCTTCACTTACTTTTTTGTTTCCGATATTAATACATTTTTTTAGGGCTGTCAATCGATAAAAAAAAATTAACAAATTAATCGCAAAAAAATCTGTACTTAATCGCGATTAATCGTGATTCCCATTCCTACACACACTAATATATCTGGGAAACAAAGCTCTACTTTGCCACATCCAAAATGGCGGCGACGTCGACGTAGGATTCAGCGCTCAAAAAGGTCATGGGTCAGCCGCCACCGGAAGTAAACAAAACCGCATTTCATTGCATTAAATTTCAATTCAGTGTTTTCAAGGTTGTGAAAATGCTTGAATTTTTTGTGAAGTGCTTGAAAATGCTTGAAATTTGTGTGATGTCTATCTCGATAAACCAAGAGAAAACAAAAATGTTTCCTAAGCGGCTACGCGCTTGATCCGATGCCTTTACATGCAGAACTCAGTTATCATACTCGCTTGGTGTTCTGCAGAGAAATAACAGTAGACTACTATCCACACCTGTTGGTCACTGTTATTGCGCTATGGTAGTTACACACTACACCGCTCACAAGCTGAGAATACAAGCCAATTCACAATTAGTTAAAAATCAAAACAGTCAATCTACCACCATATGAAATAATGCTAATTAGACCCATATTATTATGCCATACAGTGGCACCGCTGCGCTTCCCATGACCATCATGGCAAACACAACTAGTAGGCTACCTATTTAAAGGTGCTGGAAAAATGGAAAAACTGGTGCTTGAAGGTGCTTGAAAAGTGCTTGAATTTGTTCATTAAAAAGGTGTGGGAACCCTGAAAGTAACACGTTAATTTTGACAGCACAATTTTTTTTATTCATTTAAAGCTTGCACACCCTGACTATCTATATATGTTGAACAAATTCTCAACATATAATAAAACAGACGAGCTAGCGGTGCTTTGTGTTTTTTATATTTTTGTCCTTTCATATCTGAAGCATACCAGAGGAGGAGGAGGCTTACTTTTTTCTGTTAACCTCCCGCTGAATAAAAAAGGATTTGAATGAAAATAAAATATGCGTTCTCGCCTCTCGAATCAGTCTGCTCAGACCCTGAGGAGACGGCTTACCCTCTCTCCCTCTGTAAGTATAAAGAAACATCCAAGCAGATGTCAGTCCCACATGCATGTACACGAGAAGCAGAGACATGCATTATATGCGCATAAATGTCTACACGTGCGGCTGTGTGTGTGTGTGTGTGGAACCAGAACATATTTGGTGTAACACAAAAAAAGGCATTGCCCTCAGGGGCAATGGGCTCAAGCCTTAGAGAGCCATCCCGGTGACAGGGCTCGGGGTCCATGGAGCTAATCAGGCCCCTGGGACTTGCTCTCAGCAACAGTTTTTTGTTGTTGATACTTGGGGATTCTCTACACATGAGGACTACGAGGGATAAAGTCAGACTGAAGGTCTTTCTCTCCCCTAGCTCACCCTCATCGCCCTAACTTTTGTCTGGGTGCTGACTGCAGGAATTCATGTGCAGCGTACGTGTGAAGTTGACGGCTTTCTCTTAAATGCAAATAATAGTCACACATGAGCGAATCGATTGTTTCGGTGTGTTTTCAGATGATCAAACACTGTGAAATGACTTAAAGATGCGTGAAGGAAATCCAGTCTAATTAAGAAGAAGTAGCACTCAAATAAAAATAAAAAAAAGCTTCCAGACGGGATTCGATCATCAATCATGTAACAACATCATCACTATTTGAAATAAGCAGACATCTGGGACGTGCTCTCAGGCAACAGTTTCTGTTGTTGACGCTCGGAGTTTCTCGACATCCAAGGACACGGCGGGATAAATTTGGTCTGAAGGTCTTTCTCTCCCCTGCCCATCGACTGTATTTGAGCACTACATCATTATAGTCTATATACTGATATACAGCACCAGACTTCACATTATATAACTGGTTCAAGCTAAACAGATGTCTGATTCTTATATATAGCACTGACAGAACGTCCCATTAATTAATACCGATTCAAAGGACTAAGATTGCATCTGTCTGAGCCAACGTCTAAGTTTAGATCTGAATCATTCTGATCAATCGTCGCGCATTGCCAGTGTGTTATGTCATAAATTTCACTGCAATCTTAAGACACATGTTACACGGGAGGGTTTGAATAAATCTAACAGGAGATTATTATTTTTCAAAAAATATGGCTCATGCATCTGTTAATTCTCAGGCATATTCATTAATTCATTCATTCGCCTTCTAATGTGCTAATGTGTTGGTTACATGATCATATGTCATCTTATATTGTGATATTAATTCATATTGTGATACAGTTCTGGACATAATTACCAAAGAGGTGTGTTTACTTTCAGTAAATCCAATGAGTTGGGTACCCTAGAAATCAGGGTACTCCATTACTTTGACGCAAAAATCAGACAAAATCCCAAATTGCCAAAGTTTTTTTCACTTATTTGTTTTAATAGACATATATTACAGGCATAACTTCCTCAGGACAAAAGCTAAAAGCAACAAAAGAAAGAATGCACGCACGTTTCGATCAAGGTCTTTACGCCCAGCTCAGAGAAAAAAACTTCTCCAAGTGGAATAACGTTACTTGTAACAGAATCTTCCCACTCCAGAGTGTCTGCACGGATACCACTTCTTGTGTTTTATGGAAATCAAATGTCAAAACTGACTAACTGGATTCCCCCAAAGCCTCTCCAGTAATCTTGCCCCGAAGCTTCTGACATTCATGCAAAGGTGAAGACAAACCATCTTTGGTGATCGGTGCAATATTGCCCCCGGGGGGTTTAGAGCAACTGCCAATCAGGCTGGCCTTGCAAAACAGCTCGGATACTGATCCAGGTTTTCTCCGTCGATGCGATGTGTTTACAGGAAACGGAAGAAGAAAGACAAAAGTAAAAGGTTGAATTCAGAAGGGGGAGGAACGCAACACCTCCAAACTTGTGTGATATTCATAAAAGTGCAAATCATAAGTGACAGAAAATCCTGCAGGACGTGCAGGTCAAGGAATAAATGCAAAGACGGACACATAAACTGACAAAAGAAATTCCTTGTAGCACAACTTAGATTTCAAAAGTCTGCATTCCTGCTCTCCCTGAACTTAAACAAACCGTACTAATGAAACGTTATTTTGAAGAGAGAGCGGCGCTAAGGATGACAGAAGGCAGAAGAAACCACACTCCCTTTTTGTTTTGCTTCACTTCTACAAAGGACAGGAAGTAAAAAGAAGTACACATCTGCGAGATATTCTGCCTTTCATAATGTACTCCAGTCTTGACATATTTGGGTAGTTGTGAGTTTGTTAGTCGGAGTGTTATGAAAGTAAACTGTGTGAGGAAAGAGGAGAGAGAGGGAGAGGGAGGAAAAAAAGAAATATCAAGCTGGGCTCGCTGCCAACTGCACCACTGGCAGTGTACATCTTAAAACAGCATAAAGATATCTCAGAACAAAGTTCAGATCATGTATCGCATCCTCCGAGAGCAATTATCTGGTTCTCCTTCTTAACCACGCAACTCTCAATTTCCTCTCATTTGAAAAGAAAACACAATAAATTACAGAGGGAAACAAGAGGGTATTATGATGCAGATTTATGTCTTTGGAAGCGTAACGTTAACTGTAACTGTACAAAGACAAGAGCGTTCTCTAATGTGAAGGCGTTTCTTCTTCTACTTCCGTACAATATGATCTAATATACATCATCTTAGAAGCTGGATTGTGCATGACTCGATGTGATTTGTGTTCTGGTGAAATCAATATTTATGATCTTTGTTAGATGTCAAAGAGAATAAGAGTCATGGATGACTACGTAACATAGGATCATATAAATGTGCCGTATCCATGGAGACACGTCAACAATATATAACAACTCCCCCCTGAATAAAAGTTGTGAAAAAGTAAGGCAAGTGCACGGCAAGGTCTTAAATCAGCGCTCGACAGCTCGGGTGTTTTGTTTGTCTGCCACTGTGATTTGTACCTCTGGGAGACGGAATGACACCCTTTACCCTCCTTTCCACTGTCGACCTTGAGTGGGAAAAACCGGAGGAGGGATTGGCTCCAACCCAAACTTGAACAGTCATCTGTCCCCCCCAATCAGTCAAGCCTTTCTCTCTCTTACAACAAGGGCAAAGCGCGGAGTGAAAACATGCAGGGGTAAAAGCGTCAGCGTGAAAACAAAAGAGAAGCCGATCTTGCCAAAAACTCCAGGTGTTAACAGGAAGCCTCCCGCCTTGTTGCAAGGCACCATTCCCAGGGAGATAAATGCAAAGTCATTTGTTCCTCAACACATGTTGAGATGTGATGTAACGGCTGTGCTGTTCATCACTAGAACGTATGAAGAAGACAAATTCAAACGGAGCTATTAGCACAGTAGTGATGTGCAGGTCAGCTCTGATGTTACTTGAATGTACACGTGCTCCTCAATTATCTCCATGGAAATCCACGTCTGCCTGCACCTGCATAAATCCATAGTTTCAGTCACAACAATACTACCCAAGCGACTATTATTTTTAGCTCTCTACTGTATGTACAAACGCCATATGTTCTCATCATACTAAAATATGCCATACAGAAATAAAGCCTTGGTGATGCATGGCTGTTTTTACTTAAAGCTGCACTAACCAGTAATATATATCCGTCCATCTGTTTTCCCTATCAGGGTTGCATGAGAGGCTCGAGCCGATCCCAGCCGACATTGAGCGAGAGGCAGTGTACGCCCTGGTCAAGTCGCCAGTTCATCATAGGGCTGACACACAAGACAGGCAATATAGAGTAGGGCTGCCACAGACGATTATTTTGATAGTCGACTAATCGCCGATTATTTTTCCGATTAGTCGACTAATCAGATCATGCGTAAATTCACTGTCCCGAAAACGGACAGATGAGCGGGCGCTGTAAAGCTCGCGGACGGAGCCGTGAGCCACCTTCGCCCCACGAATCTTTCCATGCCGACCCCCAGAGCGGGGGGGTCCCACGCTGTTGTCAACGATTTTGTTTGTCGATGTAATCGTGACTAATCGACTAATCGTGGCAGCCCTAATATAGAGTCACCAATTAACCTGCATGTCTTTTGGCTGTGTGGCTTCCTCCCACAGTCCAATTATTTCATATATTAAATTAAAAAATAGTCAAAACAATATGTGTGTAATGTATAAGGTGTCACTTGTAGTGACAAATCCAGACAGTATCACCAACATCGCAGTTCACCTCAGCTCTACAGGAGTCTTTCAGCGAATTGTTTTGATTTTAAAGAAGCAGTGTGCAGGATTTAGAAGTATTTGTTGATTCGTTTACACTGTCCATCCTATAATATTAAAGTTAACCATGACAACCTGCTGCCGTACCATAACATTTCATATTTTCAGCTTCATAGCAGTCCTACTGTACATCTTTCACCCTGGACCTTTGTTGTTTCCGTTTCCCTCTCGCAGCTCTCATTAGCCTCGCCTTCAGATGCAGCCGGCAGCTGTTTTTTTGCTCTTGTAAACTCACTGTACTCCTGCACAACACCCAACAGCAGACGGGCAGCGGCAGTGATTAGCCGGCGGAAGAAGAATGGGCTGATTTTGCAGCTAACGAGCCTCGAGATATTTCCCTCATGAGCTGGTGGAGACCAAAACAGAGATAAAAAAATGTTAAAATAAGACGTTTAATCATCATAATAAACTCAAACGTGGTTCTAAATGAATGTTAATGATCAGTGTCTGCTGTGCATGGAAATGAGCTAATGTTTGCTAATGGACGCTTTATAAAACGACAAGATGGTGATAGCGTTGAATACAACAAGGGCAATTCAGAAACAACACTAATTATTACCAGTGCAGGTTCGTGCTCATACATCTGATATGAGCGTCTAACACCAACGTGTGCTACAATATATTATCCAAATATTTTAACTATATGATTAATTTTACATTATTATTATATGAGGTAGTAGAAACTGCTAAACGGGAGAAAAGCAGCACATCCTCCTGCAGACTGCAGAAAATATTCTGCTGCCTCTTCGATAAGAAATATTAAGGTTGACATTGGAAATTACTGATGAGAGCTTTGATAGCTTTATGGGGGCAAATTTAAGATCTAGTTACTTCTTTTCTATTTTATCTAGAGATGTGCTGCAAACAGAAAACAGAACAGAAAGGAAAGCATTACCGGAGCAGATGTGGAGTTGAATCACGCAGAGTCCTGAGGTAATTCTAGTTGAGTGCTAATGGGCGATCTGACCCCCGGTGGCCGTGAGAAGCATGGCTCCTACGGACGACACTGAATCAAAATGATTCACTCTCCTCCTCTGCAATGATAATGAGCTGCACAGGGGTCTTCTGTGTGTCCTTGTTCAGCAAACAGAGTAAGAGGAATTAAGACGTAAACGGAATATAATTAAGAAGTCTCATACTTTCTGCCTGACACAAGCTGCTGTGATGAATCTTAGAGGTCTTTTATTATCCCATTTCTGTCCAGCTAATGCAATCTTTTTTATCCACATGCTTCCAGCTGAACACCTGTATGTTTAATTCATGGAGTCTTGCGGATCACTCAGGGGTCTTTTATTTTTTCGAGCACAGCTGGTTATACAAAGACAATGATGCCACATTTCCTCAGCAGACTGGAAAGCACGCGGAACAAAAGGCCTGCCTTCCCGTTCTGAAAGCCTCATCACAGTCTAGAGCGTCGGACCCACAAATTAGCGTCTGAAAGATGCAGGTGAGCATTGATTCTGATTTCACCTAGCCATTTTGGAGCGATAGATGAGTGACAGTAGACATTCAGTGGAAAAATCCACAGAAACGCATTGTAGCAGGAAAAGAAACAACGAACATTCATAAGAAAGACTCTCCAGCTCCCTGTCAAGCTCATTTTTAAATAAACTAATTATATTTAAATACCAACTAGAAAATAGCAGAAAGTGCAATAAATTATTCACATGTAAAAGTTACTACACAGTTACCATTTCTTACATGACATTGGATGGGATTCCTTACTGTATTATTTATGTACCCCTCGGCAAATAGCTAATTTCCCAAAAGAGTGCATCATTTCCAAGGTTTGCACAGTAACCAAAACATGCACAAACCATGTATCATTTGACAATCTTCAAAATAAATAAATCCGCCCTATCTACCTTATGGTCGTTCGTGCTGCATTCATGTTATATGGGAAACGGGAGATTCTTGTCTTTATGACTCTAAAAACAAACTGCATTTACACCATATCTGGTAAATTCTAGTTTAATTACCAACCAACCACCATGCTGTCTTCTTGTAAGCCTGCATGGACAGACAGAGAATTATCGTGGACGTGTCTGGGGAAACTGGACTTGGTTGGAGAAGGTAAGAGGTGAAACATCATCATGAATCTACAACCAAGTCCAGTAAGTAAATGCACAGGAGTCCAACATGTCTCATGTTGAAAGGTTTATTGAAGCTTGATCACGGAGCGTGAAGGATTTATCAATACGCCTGTCATGACATGATCAATTCTGAGGAAGTTGCCCTCTCTGTGCTCGTCTGCATGCTCCCAGAACAGTGGCCACGACTACTCGGAGTTCATAAACGGTCGATTCATCTCCACATTAGTCTGTTGATCATCCGCCTGCAAACAAGGTAACATGTTCTGACATTGTTATCTGACTCTGTACAGTAGAGGCTTGTGTTAGCAGCCCCTACCCTCTGACCTTGGTTACCATAGTAACAATCCGAATGCTGCCTGTTTTCATACATACAGGCATACAGCATACAGCTGTGTATCTCAAGGATAGAAGTCTTTCACAACCTAAGATAACACCCAACGCTGTCCCTGCAGTACATACATGTGTGCCCATGTGTTAACTCCCACATGTGGCACGCTGGAATAGAAGATTTAAAACTTGAATGACATGAACTGAAAAAATAATATTATGAATTTTATGATATGATGTAAACCTACATCTTTGTAGATAATAATTGGTTCTTCGTTTGGGAAATCTCCACTATAACACTGTCATAGAATAGAATAGAATAGAATAGAATAGAATAGAATAGAATAGATCTTTATTGTCATTGTCACAGGTACAACGAGATTGAAAGTGCTTCCATTCAGTCAGTGCAACATAAATTAAATCCTAGCGTTAAAGTGACTAGTGAGTCTTAAAATAACTTGAATAAATAAGAATAAATATACCTGAGACACTAAAACTAACTAAAATAAATAAAATTAAACATGTGCTAAAATCAAAATAAATACTAAATATGCTAAAAGGAGCATTACGTAAAACATTGTGCACATTATTTTTTGGCAGCATTCACAGTGGCTATTGCATTTGGATAAAAACTGTGTTTGAATCTATTTGTCCTTGCACCAATGGCCAAACAGGGGGTGATCTGGGCTTTCTTAAGACAACGGGATCTGTGTAGATGATGTATATGATGTCACAACGCTCTTGTTAAGGTTTAAATCTTGGTTCAAGCAGTTAAAGCGGTACAAAGTCGCAGCTTCAACCATCCAGAACTGCTTGATCCAACAACTCTGCTAAACCATCCTCCCTACAGTCCTGACTTGTCACCAGCTGGAAAATGTTTGGCGCATTATGAAACGGAAAATACGACAAAGGAGACCCCGAACTGTTGAGCAGCTACATCAAGGAAGAATGGGCAAAACATGACTTACAGTGAAATCTCCTCAGTTCCCAGACGTTTACAGTGTGGTTAAAAGAAGAGCTGATGCAACGCCGTGTTAAACATGACCCAACCTCGTTGAAACACGTTGCCAGCATCAAATTCAAAACGGGCATAGGATGTTCCAGCAACAATAAAATGTCTCAACGTTTGATAAGTTGCTGCACTGCATGATTTTAAAAGGGCTGTGCAACCAAGCAAATCTTAGAGAAATCGATATATTAAAGTCTGAGTTTCTGTGGCATTTATCCGTCCATCCCCACAGACAACGAGTTATCGTCCTGTGCAAAACAATACATACTTCGCAATCAGTCACCGGAACAAGAGCTCGAGGAAAAATTCTTTGTGGAATTGAAGTAAATATGAACAAAGTGATCTGGTAATATTGGTGTCAAATCCCCTCCCTATTAGGAAATAATAAAGTATACACAATAACCTTGAGAGAGGCCTAACCTAACAATCAGCCGAAGTGATGGATGAACTCGACTGTGGAGGAAGTGCACGGTATAAATGCATTCCCCACCAGCTGAAGTTATTTGCTCTAGCATTCACTCAGTTATTCAGTCAGTCAGTGAGGGAAGCCGAGGCTTAAATCAATCCATTAGATCCATCCATCATCTCAGTATCTCAGTGGGAGACAAACACTGATGGATCTGCTCACATCGACTGGCATCCCACCTTAAAAATGGGTCTTCCTCCTGTGTTTTCCATATGTGCCAGTGTATACAGTAGACAGAGAGGAAAAAACAAACCCTCTGTATACCTGAATGTGTGACAGGTGAGCCTGAGGAAGGTGCAACTTAAAAAAACATTGAGAAGAACTGCACACTGCTAAAAAATTTATGTGATTACAACATTTCGGTTTGTCCGGCCTTCATCAGGTACACGGACAGCATCGCAACACTTCCACACACATAGGAGCTGCCTCAATCTTTGAATTAAAGAGATTTAACTACTCACAGCATGTGCCACCATGTACACCACCCACCCAACGGCCGTCAGCATGTTGGCACTTGCGACACATTGGCACCACATCCATCTTGCAACTTGCAACACACCTGTAAAGTTTCATAACTGCACGTTGCATCTTGTTGTAATCCTATCGTGCTGACACAATCTGCCCGACAAACAGACCTATAAACACCTGCCAAAGGGCTGAGACTCCGGTTGCAGTAGGTGTAAGGAGCAGATTTTTGCCATGACGACGTGACGCGCGCACAGACTCACAAGGTGAAAACGAAACCAGCCGTCAGTGTTGCAGTTTGATAAAAATAGAGATGTGCCAATCACGGGCCAGATGTCGTTATGTGAGCTTATTTGGGATAGCCAGTTAATTAGACTGTGATCTCTGCGGGGCATAGACTTGACTTTAACTCTGGCCTGTACACCTGTGGGCCTGTGTATAGGTGCGAAGGTGTTTTTAAAACAGAAATAACATAAAGGAAAAAGAAACTTCCACTGCATGAAGAATAAAACTTGAAAAACTGCTTCTAAACTGATAGAATTATTAAACTTAAATGAGGCTAAACTGCAGATAGACACGAAACAATCAACCAAATAAATACGGTTAATAAACCAAATGCAAATATTTTGTTTAGCATCTCGCACACACTCAATTAGTCCCCCAAAAACTAATGAAATAATAAAAACGATACTGAACTTTAAAATATATTAAAACTGGACTTACCCTTAGCTGCAGGTGCGATATACACCAAGAACCAAGTTGGGTTAATTTCCCACAAAACTCTCAGAAACTCCTCAAAGAAGAAAGCACAGGCAATTTCTCACCTCACCTGATTCCTCCTACCTCCTTAACCAGTTAATTAACCTGAACTAGCAGTTACCTGCACTATCACAACAGATGCAGTTAGAAATGCAGCTGGTGAAGCTCGTTTCTCCTGCTGCAAGAGGAACTGAAGAATTGTTGGGTCAAAGTAATAAATACCAAAAGAAATAAATCTGGATCACTGAACATCAAACTTGATCATCGAAAGCACCGGCAGACAACATGAGGCACACAAGAATTTAGGCCACAGTGTGTGTGAGACTCCAACCATTGGTCACCAAAAAATAAATCAAAGTGAAGCCTCTCGTGTCTAATAGAAAGCTTAGTGATTCTCCCAAGACTCCAGAGTTTACCTCCGTCCAGTGCACCGCTGCTGGCTCTGGGGAATTGCCAACCCGAGAGCCGCGGGCTGTTTGATGGTGGGTCCACAGAGTAATTAAGTTAGAGGCTGGAGTTTGAGAATAATCCGATTCTGTAGAATAGGGTGAAGCGTGAATTTACGGATTTTTGGGCTCGCTGCCAGGACTTGGCAAGCGAGGATCACTCTCAGGACAGGCTGGGCCTTCTCTTCCACTGGTGAGTAGATGCACCCTTTTTTTGGCTTAAAATACCGGCATAGATATTCCCTGAGTTGACTGGTGGGTGCGATGCGGAGGCGTGTGTGCTTACAGGCACCAATCTCTGCGGTACTGGAGGAGGCGACGTAGCCATCAGCCATAAACCGATCCAATTTCCTCCAATCAACGCCCTACTGCCGCTGATTAGTCAGCCGAACCGAGGAATCGGTGGACCCCCACTAGCTGCCACTGGCATTAATACGAGCATATATGTAATAAAGTACGTGTGATTCCACTTGTCATCACAGGCTCACAGCTACCATTTCGAAGTAGGTAAATGCTGCTGGCGGTTTAACTTTGCTAGGTCATTAGATTTATGGCTGAAATAGGTTGTAGCCAAGTCCACCACACTCCGTCTTGACTTATTTTAATACTATTAACAGGTGTAACGAGGGAGGGAGCTCTGCTGCTGCTTCTTCACGTCAAAAAGGAGCCAGTTGGGGCGGTCTGTAGCGTAGTGGGTTAAGCGGCCGCCCCGTGTGTGGAGGCTGTAGTCCTCGCTGCAGCTGGCCCTAGTTCGAATCCCGCGGCTAATTTACTGCATGTCACTCCCCCCTCTCTCTGCCCCCTGCTTCCTGTCCATCTTCAGCTGTACTATCAATAAAGGCCAAAAAAAAAACCTTAAAAAAAAGGAGCCAGTTGAGGTGGTTTTTGGTTTCTGATCATGATGCCTCCTGGGCGTCTTCCTCTCGAGACCTGGAACACCCTGGAGAGATTCTACGTCCCATCTGGCTTGAGGATTTTCCCCCAAGAGGAGTTGGAAAACTGGGCAGAGGGACGTCTGGACTACCTTGCTCAGGCTGCTGCTGCTGCTACTGTGACCTGGATAAGTGGCAGAAAATGGATGGATGGATGGTTGAACGTGTGAAAGTAAGAAATGTTATGGTGCCAAATTGGCCGTGTAATTTGAAGACGTGCAGGCCTCCTGTCCATCATTCTCCTCCACCCAGCGTAAATGAATCAAGTAAAGACCCGAGCTGTTCTGCGGGTTAGATTGGACTTGACTGAAGTGGCAAAAATCGGGATGTTGAAACAATATGAATCACAAAAGTTTGTCAGTAAATCAAATTTTTTTTGCTGCACTGTAGACCAGACTGCAATATCCCCACATTGCTGCTCCAACCATATAGTTACAGTATTCTCGATAAAAACGACCTTGTCCCATCGAGGATATTTGGACATGCTGTGAGGAGGAGCCGCATCCTGTGAATGCTAGACCCCCCGCTCTACCATGTGAGATACTGTCAGCACTCGGGTCAGATGATAATCAGATATTATAGCGACTAACTATAAAAAATTACCTTTTCAACCTCGACTGCATCCTGGGATCTAAAGGTCAAGCGAAAGCGTCAAATATTTACATTCTGTATGCGCGAGAAGGAGCGAGGAAGCGTAATGAAATCAGGAAAGTGTGGCACGTCTTTCAGCTGCTCACTTTTTCCCCCACGTAGATTTGTTTCTCATCACATGTCCACCTGCAGCAGATAAACTGTGACCTTTCCGCTGTTCACTAGTATGCAGTGCAGGTGGCTATTAGAAAAAAGAAGTTTAATCCAAGACCCATGATAAAAACTAAAGCTGTTAGCAGTAGATGTAAGCTGAGCCGCTGCTGTGAGAACTCAAGCCCGGGCTTTGAAGGAAGGATAAGGATCAGTCAGCAGTGAGACCACCGCCTATTGCCTTTGCATATCTAACTCTCATCAGTCTTTGTTGGGCAGCAGCTGCGGTGGAAAAATTGACTGTGAGTGCTTACTCTCAAATGACATGTGACATGTGGAAAGCCGTGCTGCCACCAGATGAGGCACGCTGAGTGCATGATTTACTACATGAAAGACCTTTTTCAGTTAATTTTCTAATCAAATTCATTAAAAAAATATATATACATACATAGAAACCATTTGAAGTACTAAGAATGAACCACCATCATGTTCCATCTTACACCTCCAGGCTAATCAGCAAATCACCAGTGGACCTAAGGTGCGCTGAATGATGCCTGGGTGCACAAGTCATCTATAATAGCACCCACCTGTCAATCAAAGCAGCCATGCTGTTAATTATGCATAACCTTAAGCCTTAATATAATGTGAACAGGTGAGTTGTATATAAATTCACCCTCAGTACAGTTGTCATGAACGGGGAAATTAGCTACAGAGACCAAAACTGTTTTTTGTACCAGGCTGTAAACATGTTTATTTCTGCTGTGAAACATGGGGACTTATGGAGACTGACTCACTTCTGGAGCCAGCCTCAAGTGGACGTTTAAGGAACTGCAGTTTCACAGCTTCACTCCACAGCCACGGATATTGTTTAATAGGATAGTCAAGGCTCAGAATCATCGTTGTTAGAACTGTTTTGAACATCGATTTTCATTTCTGGTGCTAAATGTGTCTCACTACAGTTTAGTATTTAATATTAATATCTCAGTGTTTCAATAACAATTATGCAACTTCATTTAAAACCCCAAATATATTGACACATGGCAAAAACCAAAAAAAGCAAAATCTGCCATTGGTTATAACAGATGTACTGGAAAACAACAACAACAAAAAAAAGCCCAGTCACATTTTTCCTCTGTTATCTTCGGAGTGCCAAACTGGTTGAGTCAGATCAAGTCTGTGATCATTACTCATCCAGGCATCCCGTGACTAATGGCGTTGTTTTGAAGAATGCGATGTTGCACACCTTCATGGGTATGCAGGCAGCCCCCGCGTGTGATTGAGGCAACAGGAGTTAATCCTGAAGATGCCGAAAAAAACGTGCTACTCACCCGTTATGGGAAAAGCTGTAACTGTGCACAGTGATGGAACTGTTTCATGAAATAACAGGGCGAGGTTGCAGAGGATGCCTTCCCAACTAAAAAAAGAATAAATCAATACATCTCACATGCACAGTTCATAAAACTGCATGATAATGTATGAGCATTAAAAATATATAAAATAACAAGTAAACATGGCTGCTGCTGCTTTAATAGAACCCTAAATCAATGAATCAAAGAGGCGACTGTAACTGTGTTCTTCAGTATCATCCATTAACAACTCAGACATGTTGAATATCACACACGATACAGCAGAATGCTTGTGTAAGTGACATATAGGTGGAAGTGCATGCATGATATTCAAAGTTGCACTTGCCTGCAGGCCTCTTGTAGGTGTAGGTCTTTTGCTCTGTGCATCATTTCCCTCCCGGGGTCTAACGGTTCCTGGGTGTGATGAACAGCTCGTGTGGTTGGAGCAGAGTTTCCACTGTAATTGCTTTCGTTAAATTTGATGCTGTGGTTTGTTTGACAGCGAGCGAGCGAGCGTATGTTACAGAGAAGCATCGATATGCGTGGAAAGCATGACCAGACTTACTGTTCAATATCTCCAGAATTCAAATTAAAAAGAGATATTGTTTCCCCATGATTGCATATTTGTAGCATGCCCCATATATGTGCTGCTGTGTATTGTTGCAGTTTTACACGTGCTGAGTATTTCTTTCTTTCTACAAGATGAAAATTTGAAGTTTTGTACTCAATTACCAAGCTGTCAGAGCGCCACAGCCAGCAGATCCCGGTCTTGTTGTAATTCCTTATTTGTCACAATCTGCTTTTCAGTTCCGTGCCACCCTCCAGCCACGTCCCCACTTCTCCAGACCCGTTCATTATTATTATCTACCTGTCCACCAGATGCCCTCAGACTTTCCTTTTTATTCCAAATCCCGCCGCTCCGCGATAACCTCATTCTCCTCACCTGAGCTTTCCCGCCCATCTCCCCACCTGCACTTTATTTCCTCATCAGCCCTACGGCACATACACCAGCTGCTTTTCCCGGTCGGTTGTCAGATCCTCGTTGTTTTTTTCTTGTCATGTTTCTTTGCTTTCAAGCTGCCTGCTGCACCCCCCCTGCCTGTCAACCTACTTTTGTCTGCCTGGAAGATTCTTTGCATCTTCGACTGGTCATTAAATCATTCAACCGCCCCATACCGTCCACGGCTATCTGCATGTGGGTTCTTCTCTTGTGCTGCTGCAAAGTCAGACCACAATTTTTCCAACTTCCCACACAGTCCAGTTGCGCGGCCGCAAACAAAACACATGGCTGACCGTGACAAACTGATGTTTCTTTGGCAAGTGTACGCGCAATTGAAGTCTCGGCAGAGCAGCCGTGCATACATAAACAAAACCGAGGAGGAAATGTGATGCACGAGGAAACAGATGCCATGATACATTTTATTTTACGGCTTTTTTATTCTTGGATCTAAATATTCCATTTACTGGCCTGATACAAATACCGTAGACTAGAGAGGAGAAGTGTGCGTGACGTCAGAGGTCGAGGTAAATGGAAGACTGTGAGTCTCTTCATTTTTATTGGACTTTTTCTGGTAGGATGTTGAGAAATTTGAGTTTTAAGTTGTCTGGAACACAGCATTACCCCTTAAGACTCACCTGCACCTCACAGTTATTAATTAATTACACATATATGACGCAGTGCCATACCCATATGACTCACAAACGACTGACTACATGGTGCCGTTTCGCAGTTAACCCATGTCTGCGTTTTGTGCGGCACATTTGCACAGGATGAGTCTGTATTTCACTCAGGCTTACTGACATCATATCCCCAGGGTATGATGTCAAGTCTCTGAGTTACATAACCTACCACGTAAAAACTTTTGAGCCTGTCTAAAACATTTTTACCGCATGTGATCCATCTCAGATCTTGCTTTCTAAGAATGGGTCTAAGTGCAGTAGTGTAGTGACTAGATGAGCCTCCGTGACTGATTCGAATGAGAACGAGGCAGACAAACAAAAAAAACCTTAAACCCAATCACATTGATGTCATTTTGCGCTAATGTTATCACATGACCTCTGGCTTTGCCGAAATACGGTAAGGTCATTTGCACAGGAATATTTAATTTAGCATTTACAAACATGGCAGATTTGCATGAGATCAAGATCACAGATGATCTCCATAAAGCTTCATCCATATGTATGTAATAAGATGTCCTTGTCCTTTGAATGATATTTGAACATGTAGTTAAAAAGAAAAGAAAGGAACCAAGGCTGCAGCCAGCTATAACTATTAATAATTTTTCATTCACTAATTTCCAAGCGCACACTGGGTTTTAAAAAGTGCAAAGACGTGTTACCACGGTCAGCTTTTCAAGCCCTGAGCCATGCCCCAGCTGTGGTTGATAACTGTGGCAGCATGCAAGATTGGCTACTTTATAGTTCCAGGAAAAGATAAGCTGCTGGGTGATTATGTCACTCAGACTGGCAGAGTAGAGCTTCAGGTATATGCAACACCTGTTGTTATTGCAGCCCAGTACTGCCAAAGAATTCGGTAGCTGCTGGCAATCTCCAGGTTGATGTGTTCCCAAAGAAGGAAAAGGGATTAATTACTTCACTTTTCTTTAACTGTGAATCGGTTGCAACCTTTAGGGCAGGGAAGTGATTTTGCAGACAATGTCATGCAACGCTTAGTACACCTAAAGCATGCATGCCTTTGGGGACAGTTACAGGTTTTAAAGTCTTTAATTCTGGTCTAAAACAGTCCTCGGTGCACTGCCTGTGCTTTCTCTAAGCACCCCCTGCACTCCCTGCCATCACCTTCTGTCATCAGACAAACTTGGCAGCTTTCATTGGGAAGTGAAGAATGCAGAGCTCCGGTGAAACATCTGTTGAGATGGTTCGGAGCTATACTTCATGTCAGATCATGTCACTGGCAATTGCTGTAAATTGCGTCAGTGTACTACTGTGCAACGGATGATATAAACTAGCTCACTGCCATAGCACTTGTGCCTACGGCCGTTAATGGCACAGGCAGTAAACACAGCCATGGAGTGATTGGCTGCTGACAAAATTTCAGGGAGCAACTCTTTCAGACTATTTCCTGGCTATTTCTTCACGATGCAGTGTGGCTCGTGTCGGGGCTGTAGTTGGTTTTCTAAAGATATAACTGTAAGACTTGATCTGTAATTTTAGATTTTCCATCATCTCAGCTTTTGAGTTTTACAGGAGTCGCTGCTGCTGCTGCTGCTGCTGCTATAGTTCAGTTAATAACCCACATCAGGATTTAGGGCTGAGCGAGTACAACATTATCTGTATCTGTATCTGTTAACCATATGAATTATCTGTGCCTGTATCTGTACTCGGAGTGGGTGGGGCAGTGGTCAGGTTGTCTTGAAATGGGCGGGGCTTTAACCGGTATGTTATTTTAAGCATGCAATTGATATGGGTTGATCAGAAATTCAATTCTATTTATTGCTGATTAGAAAAACTATTTACAGGACAGCACTGAGCTTTGATCACGATAGCAAACAAACTATTTCGAAACTACTAACGAAGTTTTGCAACGATGAATACAACACATGCGGTTTCAATTATGAAGTGTGTGTAGCTTAATTTAAAATATTATTTATATCACTACTACCTTTATTTTTTAGAAAATACAGCAAGAAAGTGTCAGACACACAAAAAAATCTCAAACAGGCAGAGTCGCAGTCTAGAGAACCCCCGGATACTCGTTTCAGCCGAGTATCAGGCTCAACTCTATCGGGATTGTTAATCGATTGTAAGTGACTGTTTGCTAAACCCTGCAGCGAATGTCCAAATCAGTGTAGCAACCATAACTAGGCACAGCGGGCTTGTCAAAGCTTTGTATTTGAAAGTGGTGCACATGGGGCTGCGGTAATGGAGACTCATTTACAAAGTTTGGATGGTGGTGTTGTTTATTTTTTTCTTGCTTTTCCCCAAAAACAAAAACTCAACAGCAAAAGTCTAAGAAATGGATTATGAGTTTATTTGCTCCAGCAGTAGCTAATTACTCGGTAATAACTGCCTCATTATTAACCATGTGGATTTGTTGGGGTTTTTTGGTTAAAAGGATGGCATGTACATGTCAAATGAACATTTAAATATCCATTTGCAAGTTTCTCCTTTCAAAGCAAGTCAGCCGGAAACATTAAAAAGTTGACTGGAGCCAACATAATTGACTATAGTTCGCTATGGTCAAACCTGCATACAGTCTGCTTTTGTCTACCTCCGTCTGAAATCATAAAAGCCGGTTGTTTAAAAAAAAAGAAACATTACATTTGAAGTGGTTAATCTGCCAACATCATCACTGCAAAAAACTGCATGTGCACACAAAGCTTGACGGGCTGTAGCAACCATAATTGAAAAGGCCAGGGCGTAGCGAGTGGTCAGATGTAAGGCTGCATGTGGTCCTGTTTAATATAAAAATACATTCTGTGCTGTGTGAGTGACAACATGAACTCATTAGCCAAGCGTGCCCCCGTGTGTTCTGAAAATCACCGTGGCAGTCTTAATGGATACTTCAGAAATCGCTGGCAATTGATGGAAATGCATCACACAAGCTGGCACTTAAGTGCCGTGCGGGTGTTAGGACAGACCTTTCATTCCACATTTCAGCTCCATGCAGAGAGACAGACATAAGCAGATTGATTCTTACCGTTATGTGACCGAACGCAGTCAGTACAATGACAGAGTATATATATATATATATATGTGTATATATATAGTATAGTGCATTAATCAAAGGAACTACTGAGTTACTTTCATATGCAAAGTTTGCTCCTTACCAATTTACCTTCCATGGCAACACCGCTTTGCTCTCATCTCCTCATTGTACCACGACTCCATCAACTACGCTTTTATCAGTGTTTCAGCAGCACAGGTTTCCCCTGCTGCTGCTGCTGCTGCTGCTAAGACCTCCCAGTTTGCCGCTCCTTGTTCCACAGCACTGCATTAACCAATCCAGTTTGCCACCTCGCCTGAATTGGTTTAATTAAATCCAGGAGCCTTAACACCGTCATGAATATCAAAGAGTGCAGAGATGCATGCACACATATGCCAAAAAAAAAAAAAAAAAACTACACCAGCTTGGTCCTGCCAACTGAACGTTTG
Organism: Collichthys lucidus; assembly: GCA_004119915.2. NCBI lineage: Eukaryota > Metazoa > Chordata > Actinopteri > Sciaenidae > Collichthys > Collichthys lucidus. The sequence continues at coordinate 26,575,832 of CM014093.1, forward strand.
ATCGTCATTAGTTTATATGCATGCAGTGCACACCAGAGGTCCTAAAATTGGATCTCATATTCTTTAATATTCTGATGTTCATCATGCATATTAATCATAGAATTTAAATCATGGGAACTGATTTGTCTCTAATGGACTGTACAACGCATCTTTATCAGTTTTCTTAATTCCTTTTCTCCTTTCAGGTGCTTAAGCTGACATGAGACTACGTAATTAATTCACTTAGTGTACTGAAGACAAGGCAATCCGTCAGTGTGAAAGACAGTAAGATTAATTCAGGCTTTTTATATTGGAGGACTGCTGGCTGAATATTATATACATTAATGAAATTGTTCATAAGCACTGAGAGAGCTACAATATAATAAATGACCGTAGCATAATGGGGGTGCATATATTATTTCTATAATGCCAGCCTCCAAAACGCTGGGGAGGACTATATGCATACCGTATTGAAACCTAAGCCCCGCTTAATGCCAGGATGCGAGAGGCTGTGTATTTCCTGTAATCCTCTATGCGTTTCCTGGATCCTTGGGAAATTTCATCCCTCCGTCTTCTGAATTGTTGGGAGGGAAGTAGGAGGGGAAAGAAGGGAAGTGAAAAGGAGTGAATTACTGCTGAGCCCATGCTTAGTGATGCCTAACACTAATTACATTTTTTTTTGCCGCTGTTTTAATGCAGTTTACATAAAGTCTTGTGGCAACCGTGTGCGGGGAGAAGAAGTACCTTGTTTTCATTAGATTGATCACTGATGCAGGAAGTACCTGCAGTATTTATTTTTTATTTTTTTGGTTTAGAAGAAGAGCAGTTGTATTGTGCTGCATGTGGGCGAAGGCCAGACACCGTTTCTGCCAGTAATGTCAACGCAAAGCTGCCGGTGACATTCTTGGAATTTATCAAATCAAGGCAAGAGAGAGCAAACACAGTGTGATAATATTGGTTTTCCACTGTGATAAACATTGACGCTTTTATGAAAATCTTTTGCTCCGCAGGATGTCTTTGTGCATATTTGGGGGCTTAAGTGAAAAGCGGCTGAGATAAGTTTGATCTATGTGATATGCTTGGAGAACCATGTGTCACGTGTGAAGCTTCTCTCCAGAGGATCCACAGTCTTTGATGTGCACTCTAATTAACCTACCTCCACTCTTTGATCGGTCATTTTCATGAAGACCTCATGTGTTAGTTACTTCACACGACACATATTGACAGCCCGTGTTGCCGAAAGCAGGGCTTGAGGCCACGCTGTCGGTTATCAGCCTGTTTTTGATGTGCCATTTCTCCATGAAATGATTAATGATTTTCATTGTCACGGCATTTTACGTATTAACTACAGCTTGAGGTGGAGACACATCACAAAGTTCAAGGTTTTTCCAAGGCCAACAAGGGCACATGTGTTTAAGAATCAATGCTTTACATTTGAAGAAATATGTCATTGTGATTGCTGGAGTGTTACGCCCGGCCTAGGGGAACCAAACATAAAAAAAGGACGCTCCACTCTTTCCCCACTCCCAAAAATGACCAAGGTCACAGAGCTGCAGTCCTGTTGTTGTTGTTGTTGTTGTCGTCAAAGCTGCAGTCCTGTTGTTGTTGTTGTTGTTGTTGTTGTTGTCGTCAAAGCTGCAGTCCTGTTGTTGTTGTTGTTGTTGTTGTCGTCAGAGCTGCAGTCCTGTTGTTGTTGTTGTTGTCGTCAGAGCTGCAGTCCTGTTGTTGTTGTTGTTGTCGTCAGAGCTGCAGTCCTGTTGTTGTTGTTGTTGTCGTCAGAGCTGCAGTCCAACTGTTGTTGTTGTTGTTGTCGTCAGAGCTGCAGTCCAACTGTTGTTGTTGTTGTTGTCGTCAGAGCTGCAGTCCAACTGTTGTTGTTGTTGTTGTCGTCAGAGCTGCAGTCCAACTGTTGTTGTTGTTGTTGTCGTCAGAGCTGCAGTCCAACTGTTGTTGTTGTTGTTGTCGTCAGAGCTGCAGTCCAACTGTTGTTGTTGTTGTTGTCGTCAGAGCTGCAGTCCAACTGTTGTTGTTGTTGTTGTCGTCAGAGCTGCAGTCCAACTGTTGTTGTTGTTGTTGTCGTCAGAGCTGCAGTCCAACTGTTGTTGTTGTCGTTGTCGTCAGAGCTGCAGTCCAACTGTTGTTGTTGTCGTCAGAGCTGCAGTCCTGTTGTTGTTGTCGTCGTCAGAGCTGCAGTCCTGTTGTTGTTGTCGTCGTCAGAGCTGCAGTCCTGTTGTTGTCGTCGTCAGAGCTACAGTCCTGTTGTTGTCGTCGTCGTCAGAGCTGCAGTCCTGTTGTTGTTGTTGTCAGAGCTGCAGTCCTGTTGTTGTTGTTGTTGTCAGAGCTGCAGTCCTGTTGTTGTTGTTGTTGGTTGTCAGAGCTGCAGTCCTGTTGTTTTTGTCAGAGCTGCAGTCCTGTTGTTTTTGTCAGAGCTGCAGTCCTGTTGTTTTTGTCAGAGCTGCAGTCCTGTTGTTGTTGTCAGAGCTGCAGTCCTGTTGTTGTTGTCAGAGCTGCAGTCCTGTTGTTGTTGTCGTCGTCAGAGCTGCAGTCCAACTGTTGTTGTCGTCGTCAGAGCTGCAGTCCTGTTGTTGTTGTTGTCGTCGTCAGAGCTGCAGTTTCAAAGGTGGTAGTTTAAAGCTTCAGGGTCCATCCGTCATGGCCCAGAACAAACAAAACAATCTGACCCAAAACTAACTTACCTAACCAAAACAAGGAAAACAAAATACAAGATTCTAACCTGCCTCCCTATGAAATAAACAGGAGAAAAAAATAGATAAACCAAAAGAGCTACTCACCCCAAAACTACCTGGACTCCTGAGCTAAAGTCTGTTAGAGCAGACAAGTACAATTTCACAGAACACAACACAATCCAACTCAGCCTGGTTCAGTTGGGAGTCAGGTCAAGAGAAGAGAGTGTGTCTCCAGCGGCGGCCATTTAAAGCCAATTCACCAGTCCATTAACCAATCAGCAGGCAGCACCTGGAGAGAGAGAGAGAGAGAGGCCCTAAGGTGGTAGCACCACCCTTAGGCAGGGAGGAACAACGACACAAAAATATATACATACATATATACATACTACATTATGACAGGAGGAACCCAGCCTTGATGACAACGCTGACAAGATCAGTTCAACGTCTCCACTTCAGGAAATAATTAAGTCAAGTTAGTCAACAATTTCCACTACAGACGACTTAACAAATAATCAAGTTTGTATCTGTATATAAAAACTCAGACTGCAATTTTGAGTCAGACTTCTTAGCCTTGCCATGAACATTGCTCTTGGGTCGGTCGATTTATTGACCCACCCGTTTGGTTCAAGCTCAAATATCCCAACAACCACTGAATGGAATTTTAAACTAAGATAGACTAAGATGTCTTAATTTACGCACCTAACCATACTCGGGTGGTGTTAGAAGGAGAGGGTCCACCAGCCTTGGCCAAGGAAGCTGCTGAAACTGAAGCGGTTGTGCATATGTTTCATATTTATACAGTTGTTGCTCTGCATGCAGTTCTAGGCTGCGATGACTGTGCTCGAACTGAGACAACAATACTCTGAAATTAGTGCACAACACCAGAAAGTACATCCCATCCAATCCATTTTAGTTATATAGGATTTTTAGTAAATACAAGGTTTTCAAAGTTCTGCACAACAAAGTAAAACACAAACAATAGAAACACAATAAAAACATGAAAGAAAGACAAAAGAAACAATGAAATAAAATAAATAAGTAAATAAATTATGCATGTAGACACATAAAATCAACTCTACTTGGTGTTAAAAGCCAATGAGAAGAGGTGGGTTTTAAGAAGGTTTTAAAATAGCATATATGGTGTTCTACAGAGGAGTGTTCTAGGAGAAGCATACGAATTTAGACACACAAAATGAAAATAATAAATGTTAAACATATTAAGTAGTTAGTATAGCCATTGTGAGTATTTGCATTCTGGCATTAGCATTTAACTCAAAGCACACCCACACACTGCTGCTGGCCTGGCTGCTGTTTATCTAGCCGCTCTGCTTTAAAGGTAGAAGGGTCATTAAAACATAATGTCACACGGGTCACCTGTTTTCCTTTAGGTGTGTATGTAGCACGGGTGGGTTGTCATTAGAATGTAATTTAATTCAAGTACTAAAACCCATATTAGGAATATTGAGCTTATATCTCCAGTATTATGCCTTTTTATGAACACGGCTTGTCCTAATTCTCTTTGTATTCAACGCAGATGAATTATTTTACATTACACGTAAATGTGTCTATTATTATAAATAGGGGATTTACTGCGAGTCTTTCTGCATTAGACGGTCGTAATAAATCAGCAACCTTAGACATAAATGAAGGTTATCATGGGGATTGTAAGAGCGGAGCTGAATTCCTGTATTAGCATAACCTCAGAGTCAAGTCTTGTATTTTTCATAAGCTTATTCTATGAGGAAAAAAAAAAAAAGAGCAAACTTAAGTCAAGGATATTGATCTATTCAAATATTTACATCTGCATTTAAATCACACATATGAACTGCCCTGACATTACTAATGGATTCCTTTGTAGTCAATTTATTCCAATAGCTGTCAGAGCTTAATGTGAACGGTTGCTTTTTAGAAAGTATTCCGTGAAATGTAATAATTACGTGTGCAGATAAATGCAGATACTTGATTAGGTCAAGTTGTTGGTGGTGTTTTTGAATGGACAATTTAAAAGCTATGGACATGCATGCACCAAAAGTCTTTCTGAAAATGCTTAGAACTTTTTTGGAAGGAGTTACTCTGACTTTGTTATTTTGGATTTGCAAGTATCTCACATTAGTTTGGTATGCCGTATCCGTGACGTCACCCATTGGCTTCGGAGTGTGGTGGCTCTGGTCTTGGCGGTCCTGTCCTGTCTCTGCCGCCTCCCTCGGCCAATCCATAAAAATGGAGATGGAGATGAAGCCTGGTTGCTCAAACAAGCTTTCACCTTTAACGGCATGCACCTGACAAAGTGGCCGTGCTTTTAATTAAGCGTAGCATTAATATGATCATGAATGAAACATGAACAGGGAAATTAGCTATAGAGACTAAAAACTGTTTTTTTGTACCAGGCTGTTTATTTCTGCTGTGAAGTTTTAACATGGGGACTTATGGAGATTGACCCCTTTTTTTCAGAGCCAGCCTCAAGGGGCCATTGTTATGTGAGACTACTACTGTAGTACTAAGAATACTACTAATAACAGTGCATGTATTATTGCCACAAAAATAAATGATACTGCTATATTCAATAGCTAAGAACACATCAGTGATACAAAGCGACACCGACGGGAATCTGCCGTGAAATCTGTAAGCACTTCGAAAGCAAACAGAATGATTCCAGTTTCCCCCTCTCACAATTCAAATAAAGTATAATCTGCGAGCGTTCTGATTAGACCTTGACTTATTATTATCGCGCGGAGCAGCCTAGCAGTATGTTACTTTTCAGAGTCAAAGCTTTCGCCTGCATCTCTGGGGGATTTTTCTATTTACCGATCCTATCAGTGACAAACCTTTTGTGCAGCCAAGCCCCAGTGACCATGTTTATTAATAGACAGTCGTCTCAACTACTAGCCAATGAACTGCTATTCCCTAAATATGTGATGGATTTGCCAAGTGATGAAAGAGAATGTGGGTTGACCAGACTGCATATTGTTTCCGTGGATGGAAAGTCTGAAGTCGAGATCATCAGAATTAAAAATACTCCCTTGTTCCTTTTTTCAAAATGTAGATATAATGCACACACACACCTACACACAGATTTCTTTATGAGAGATTCTGACAGTTAAGCGTCTGCCATAGACTCTATTGAATAGATTTCTGTAACCTCGCCAGAATCAAGAAACTGTGAATATTTTCCAGCACGTTTTCTATAAACTCCACACATGCTAATGTGATGCATGTTATAGTTTATGCTCAGAGGCTACGCTGCATGTGTCCACCCCGCTGGTGTGATACGTGCATCTTGTTTTGACGTGTACACAGGCATAATGTTGATGTTAGTCATTAATAAAAAATAGCACCATCTGCTCCCTCCCTGTGCCAGTGCTCCGTGCACGATATCTGTCTACTCCAGCTCCTGTTATGATGGACAGCTATTCAATAATCCACCTCAGAATAACAGCACGCGGGCCAGCACCAGGAGGGTGCTTTCTCCTTCTGTGAGCGGTCCAGTGACACATTACGCTCGCTGACCCTGGCGTAATCAATAGTATCATGGGAGCGGGCCTCTAACATCCTCTTCTGGTCTGCTGGGTTTGACTTAGATTTCAATTAATCAACGCAGCAGTTAATTGATTAGCTGTGATATGCTAAACAGACCTGCCTGCGCTTTGACAGTTGTTTAGAAAAGGGATTTAGGGCGGGGTGTGATGCATTTGAAGAATTGACTCGATTCAAGTGTATCACCATATGTCAAAACAAAACAATCTCACAACTACTGGTGCCCGACAACGTCTTTATCTCCACCTCAAAAATATTAAACTCACAGAGGAGAATAAAGGATTTAATTCAGTTTTATTTAAATAGCACAAACCATAACAGAAGTTAAAGCAGAGACAAAACAGCCACCATGAGCGAGCGCTTAACGGCGACAGCGAGGAAAATCTTCCTTCTTTATTACACATAACGAGGTGAAGTGGAATTGATTGATAACATCGTGGCGTCATTACAGAGTCTTGTTTTTGCCGACCTATAGCCGTGTTACAGACTACTCCGTGTTACACACATCCAGTGGGTAATAGTTTCTTGGCAAAAACAGGAAACACAAATTGTTCTCACTAGTAACCCGGTGTGAGCGGGCCTCGGGTCTGAAGTTGGTCATATTTCTGCTGTCCTGTTCGCTGCGGCAAACAAATGGTGGGGCAGTGCATGAGCACACGTGTGTGATATGCCTGTTTATTCGCACCCTCCTCACTCTTGACCTTGGGTAGATGAGCAGCTTGTGACACCAAGACAAATTAGTTTCAGGCAACTTGGTACAAAATCCATCTTTTGAATCAGTTCCCTGAATGCACAAATATCTACTCACGCTTCTTCTTCTTCTTCCTCCACATTGTACGGCTGCAGTTTTATTCGGCCTACCCTTGAAAACATCAGAGCAGAGCATGTGATACTTCCAGTTGTTTTTTTTATAGATATGCTAATTGCGGATAATATTCTTTAATATCACCTGTACTTGCACCTTTTAGGTATGAAAGGAAGAATAATTATCAGAGGGAATGTTCTGCTGTGATTTATCACGGCTGTACTTGTGATTAAAGGACAATAGCAGGAAGTAGCTGGTCAGCAGCTGTACTTAGCACCATTTACAAAGCCCAGGGTAAAGAAATACTGATCGTATGTTGAAAAACTGGATGTTATGTTAAATAATCTGATATGTTCGGGCTGTTTTAGGCCACTCCTGGCGTGTTTGCAATAAGCACGAGGACGTGCACTTCTCGAGTCTGCACAGATTGGATCGAATAGTTGTTCTCAAGGTCCAGGAATTAGGAGACGTTTCACGAGATCACCAACCACCAACCACTCCCCCGTAACTCGCCGATTGATCTAGATTATTGGTTTCCCAGACTCTCCCTGTTGTAAATACCGCGCTCATGAGATGGCTGAGAGGCTGCTTTACAAGGTACGGACGATCATTTTCCACAGAGCCAAGGGTTTGTTACTTTTACGAGCAAATCAATCACAATCATCACTGAGCTGTTGGAAACGAGGGAACACTATTTCATGTTTTTCAAACGTGACTCGTGAAATGTGTGAAGGACACATTCACAATACAGCTTTCAAGGATTAACGATTATTATGTTAGGAGGAGATCTCATCACGTTATCCATGCAGATAAAGACGGAGTTTTAAATTCATGTTTAAAGAAGCACTCCACCCTTTTTACACATTAAGATTCAGTTTATATTAGATTTAAGACAAAAAGGGATCTAACGAAGGATTATGGGAAATGTAGTTTCAAGTGGTTTTTGGAGCTCTACACACACTAACCATTAACTCAAACACTGACTCAAGTTTCACATGTCTTTCAAGGTAGCGATCACTAATACCCCCTCACTAGAAAAGGCGAGTAATAAAATAAATGTCAATACAAAGGCACCGCAAACGTTCCTTTAACGTTCACATCATCAGCGTCTCCACGTCAGACAGGGTAAAGGAGAGGGGGACTACTTTTTGTCCTCCCCTCCAGTCTTTATTTCAGGCTAATGGCACATTGCGGTTAAGGACCATTAGTCGGCTCCCTGGACTATAGCTGCACCTATTATAGTGCTACAGCATAGCTTTCTTCAATGGGCCCAACCCTACTTTATCACTGCTTACCCAAGACCTTTCCCAGAAGGTCAGGCTTTTCTAATGACTCGTGACTTGAGTCATGAGGAGGAGAGGAAAAGTGAATGGGAGAAAAGTGCCTGTAGAGAGAGACAGAAGGAGACGGAGCAAGAACGAAAAGCAAGAAAGGAGAGAAAAAATGAAGAGGGCGAGGAAAAAGGTTAGTGGCACCCGAGAAGGATAGATCACGGGGACAATAATGGGTCTGATGTGGATAACTTGGGCTGTTCAAAAGTCATTGTGAAGTTTTTTGATTTAACCAGAGAGGAAGACATTTGAAATAATCCTTGATTTGATCGAGTTAGACACTTCACGTCCTCATTTCACGATCACACAAGCGATGGCTCGACTTTGGACGATCGAACTAAGACCGAACACGGATAATCGTGACGGGGAATAAGAGTAATGAGATGCATTATGTTGGGAAATGAACCTTTGAATATTCTTCCAGTATGTTCATATTATTGGCTGTGGTAAGATTTCCTATTGACTAATTTCCCATTATTGACCGATGGTGTAGGGTTTAGGAAATCTGAGATACGCAGCTGAGGATGCTTTTCATTTCCATGGTGTAAATTTGCTCTGTGTTCAAATCCTTCAACCTGATTAAACGGTCTGACCTGTGATTCAGTCAAATTCCTCTTTTAATGAGCCTCGCTGATTAATTTGCCGGGGAATCTAAAAAAAAGTAAATGTGCAAAAACGTGTGGTACAATTTATTCTTTCCTTACTGACCCACTTACAGTCGGTTTCTCCCAGGTGCTCTGCATTTGCGATGAGATGTGGTCAAAGGTCAATCCTTACAATTTTACAATAAAGTGAGGAGGAATCCACAAAAGGGAAGCAGGAGATATAATTGCTGGAAAAATGGTAACATACAAAAAAAAAGGGACACGTTTAAAATGTAAAAGCGTGTTCGGATGAAGAAGAAATAAAAAAAACGTCTGAATTATCCGATCGGCCACGTTTTGCCCGTTCCTCCCGGTGAGACACATCACACTCTCCTCTCTTTCGTCTCCTCTGACCGGCGGTTGGATATTTTTCGAGAGCGTTCCACATGGTGTCCTGGGTGCAGCTGCGTCAAGACTCAATTTGATGGATAATAAAATGATTTCACAGCACCCGCTCCTGCTGTAAAAGCAGCATGGTTTATTTTTAATTGTCAACAAGTGAGCAGGACTAACCAAAAATAAGTTTTGTTGGAGGGGGAAAGAATCTGTACTGGTGGACTCATCATCATCATTGTGCATGCAGCATGTATTTAACCATGAATTCAGCATGTATATAAACATGACATGGGTAATGTATGACTTCTTCAGTGAGGACGATGCAGGTGGTCGGTGGATTCGGTCCCATGACAAAGATGCTTGCTCTTCTGAAAGAAGTGATGTTGTTGTGGGAAAGACACCACAAATATCGGTTGAACATTAGATTCTGTATATACAGTGGTCCCTCGTTTATCGCGGGGGATACGTTTGAAAAATAACCCGCAATAAACAAAATCCGCGAAGTAAGTTTTACAATTATTATACATGTTTTAAGGCCATAAAACCCCTAACCACACACTTTTATACACCTTTTTACACGCATTTTATACAGTACTCCCTTAGTTAATCAGGACGCAGAACACATGTGCGGTTCTCCCTTAGCCAATTTATGACGCAGAACACAATGCGTGCTCATACGCTGTAAAAAAACATGCAAAATTACACTAAAAAAATCTGCAAAACAGCGAGTCCGCGAAAAGTGAACCGCGATATAGCGAGGGACGACTGTATACAGTAATATCTGAGATCCACAGGTTGTTTGTTTACAGTACATTCAATATTTATTACAACTATATGGTCGACCATACATTCTGCTTGTACCAGCTTCCAACTTAAATGTGCTTGATGCCTTTTGTCTATAATTTGATGGTAAATGTGTTATAATGGGACCACAGGCAGCATATATATAGAGATTCATGTTAGTTTGAAACATATAATTTAAGCTTCCACTCCACTGAACGGATGAAACATCTGATGGACTGACTTAATCCATTAAAATAAATGTAATATTCTCATCACATTTGGCTTCATGTTTGTCTGCCACACTTTTAACGATGTCATTTTGTTTTGTCGTCCTCTTCTGCATCGGTTTAATGGCACCCGAGTGCAGAATGTGACACCAGGTGCATCTCAGGCTGCGCCCAGCTATTCCACTAACAATAGTGAGTGGAGACGGGCATTCGTTTGCATTTTATTTGCCAACTTTATGGAAATTCTGTTAAATTTTTTCACCGCATTTGACTATCATGGACCTCCATGCACTCTTACACACTCAGCTTCACACTGACAACATTAGAGGCGATTTCATGTAACCGTATAAACAAGGAATCGTGAACGGAACAGACCATGGCATTCAAAATGACACCGTCTATCAGGCACAGCACAGCCTGTCACCATTGTGCCTTTGGGGAAACTGGGAACTCAAGAGGGAAAGGTCCAGAAGCAGACACTGGAGGAGGAGAGACTTGTGCAGGTCAATGATTTTATTAACACAAAGTCAAGGATCAAGGCTTAAGGGATCGCCAGGGAGGTGAGGGTCAAAATCAGGCAAGTAATCCAGCACAGGCGAACAAAACCAAAAGGAACAGGAAGAATTTCAAATCCAAGAAAAGATGGGCTGGGGTGCTTTTTACAAGGTGCAACAACAGAATACAGGGACTAAATATGCAACGGAGGGCCGAATAACGACACAGGTGAAAACTAATCCGGTACAAGCAGAACAGACAATCAAAGCTGGCGGGAAACACAACAAAGAAGGGGGGGATTCGAAAAATAAAACAGGAAACAAGAGACCCCAAACCTCGACACAGCCAGCCAGGAGGCTTAAGCAGATACAACAGCCATGTGGGCATCAATATATGTATATGCACGTACTGAAGCATCAGAAAGGTTTGATGGTTCTTTTAACTGAATTTTGCCCTCTTCTTCTTCAGTTCTATGAGCAGCTAACACCTGCTCCTTACCTCGATGAAGCGATGAATAGTAATTGAATAACTTGCATTAAATCTGCACTACATATGGCTCCTGGTTTAAGCAGCAAAGTATTTGCTCTTTGCTGGGGATTTTAAGAGGGCTTAAAGGTATGTTAGGTTAGCGGATTGTGATTCAAAGGCAGTTTAGGGTTAGAGAATGGGGACACGTCTCCGAGGGCTCAGTAGATTTATGATGGCCCGGGATGATCCCCCCACTGTGGAGCCTAATGACAAAATCTAACATAAGCACTGGCCTTCCAATATTCGCACAATTTCTGATGCATTTGAACATGAGTATTGATAAACAAGACGTGTATTTTTATTTTATCGTACTGTATCTGGTCACAGCTCCAAAACGAGTCAATCAAGTTGTTGTCAGGCTGGACTCAGGCGCAGAGGTGTCAATGATCTTTTTTATTGAAATAACAAAAAACCCTCGACAGAGTGAGGCTATGAAAACAGGCCTAAACTAGGGAAAACAAAAACCACTCCAACGGAGGAAAACTCCAAACTACTTTATGAAAAGGTTATCAAAATCAAAATCACTCACCAAGAGGAAAAACAACAGGCTGCAAAACATTAACTGAAAGCGCTCCAAAGGAGGCTGAAAGCAACATATAATAAAAAGCTAGACTAAGAATTTACAACAGAAAATCACTCAATCGAGGAAAATAAACAAAAAAACACTCGAGCAACAATGCTATGACTACGAACGGACAAGGAAACAAGGCTTTGGCGACCAATCTAATGATGAAACACTTTGGCACAAGACAAAGGGAGACGCAGACAATATATACACAGGGTGATGGGGAACAGGTGGAAACAATCAGGGCGGGGAAGACAATCAGACCGGTGACACATGAGGAAGGGCAAGTGACCTGAAACGAGAGGACAGGTAAATATCAAAATAAAACAGGAAATGACGAGACAGAACAAAAACCTAACTTGACCTCACCGTGGTGTTACAGTTTTTTTGTGATTTTTGCTCTTATTGTCATCATCAGGCGGGAGCAAAGCGAGATCAAACTGAAATAAAGTTAAATTAAGTACTTATTGATGATATCCATGCCAGATTTAAGCTTGGTTATTTTAGCTTGGAGCTCTGTGTGTGTATATATATCTATATATAAACAATAAAAATGTTAACAGTACGTGTAAGAAATAATGCATGGTCAAGCTGAGAGAAGAGAAGGAAGCAGTGGAGATCCAACAGGGAGGAGAACACAGAGAAAGAGACGTTATCATATCAGAGAGGAAGAGATGAAGACAGAGCAGCAAAGGCTGCAGACATAATTCATTGACCATAACTTTACAGATTTATTGAAGCCTGGAATAAACAGGTACTGTGGCAGTACAAGGATTAAAAAGTATACTTTTTGAAAGTTTGGAATATAATATTGATTGAACTGAATTCATAGTCATGACTGACTATTAGAGTAGAACTACAGCTTTTATGTTGAAAGGACTTCAGCTGGTTTTGGAATCTGATCAAAATGCTTCCGCCTCTTTGTAAAGTTATTCCAGACATATCCAACATGACCTTGGGGCAGACCCGCATGCAATCCCTCCACAATAATGGAGGGAATACATATCCCATCCCAGCCTGGGAACACCCAAGGATCTCCTTGGTGAGGGCGACGTAGCTGGAGAGAAGGACATCTGGGATTCTTTGCTCAGCTTGCTGCCACCATAACACAGATAAGCAGTGGAAAATGAATGGATGGAAAAAAAAACAGAATGTGTTATGTAGAAAATATGTGAGTAATGCCAGACAGTTTTCTGGGTGAGCTTATCAGCCATTAGGCATGGGGTCCACAATGTCTCATAACCCCCACATTTGGGGTGCACTGGGGCACAAATGGTTGAACAAATAGAAGACAGATAAGCAAAGGAAAGGTGTATGAGAAAAGTGTCATTGTAGGAACATTGCCTCCACAGGTACAGGACACAGTGACTTGATAATGTCAGCCAGTGATTGGAAAGTAATTGCTTTCTAATGACTTTCAGTTTTTCCCCCCGGTACGTCATCCGTTGCCTCTGTGTATGAGATAGCATGTTGATGTGAAGACCCGCTCTCACTGAAATAATGGACACGTAATTTTGACTAATCTGTGGCTCAATTTTATTTTATTTTTTATGTGTTTCTAGGCCAAGTTTTGCGGTTTAGGGGGCGTTATCGCCAAAACTGTGGGGTTGGGCGAATGAAAAATATATTTTGTAACAGTAAATTGAAAATGTTGTATCAGGTGCCAGTCGGTAAAGTAAAAGTATGCCAAAGTCACGTGAAAGTTAAACTTTAAAGGAGTAGTTTGACAGTTTCGGGAAATTCACTCATTTACTTTCTCGCTAAAACAGCTGCTGTCTGTAGCTTCATGTTCACTGTACAAACATTTTGTTTTTATCCAACTCTCAGAAACATAGTTCCCAAACTATTTCTATAAAGCAACAAATGCACACGCACATAAAAGTTGAATTATAGTATTTGAGTGTGCTAATGGCAAAGAGAGTAATAGCCCTCTCTTGGAAAAACGTCAGTAGCCCAAATGTGAAGAGATGGTTGTCTGAACTGTCTGCAACTCTCCCTTTAGAGAAAATTACATATACAATAAGACACCAACAACATACTTTCCACCAGATCTGGGACCCCTTTATCAGCTATATATCAAGGACTGATCTGTCTCATGTAATGGAAGAGCCTGGGGACTTGTAAACAGTAGCGCTCTGCAGTACTCAATATCTCAGAACTATGTTTGTTTTAATATTACTTAATTTTTTCCTGTATATTTTATATAGGGAACTAGCTAACCTGATACCCAACCAAGAATTTGAAAACTTATAAAGACCGGGGGTGGGGAGTTGACATGTTTGTTCGAGGCATGTATTTGTATTTCTTTGTTATAATGTGAAAACAATAAAAAGAATCTGCAGGATACCTAAATATCTGAATAATGAAACTGGAACTAGTTTGGGGATTTTTAGGAACAGCGTGCACCCAAAATCCAACCAAATCCTGCCCATGGTTTTCCAATTTGTTCTTCTTGTTCTCTTGAAAATTGTGATATTAAAGTATTTCCTACAGACCCAGAGCAATAACTACAGTTTAAAACTACTATAGCACCATGTCTGCCTTATTAATCAGATTTAAACTCAACTGCACAGCGTAGTGTACACAACTATGCAAATATGCTGCTTTCTGACAGCATGGGAAAGTTGCAGATTTGGACCTTTTTTATTTTATTAACCTTGAATATTTCATTGGCCAACAAGCAAGTCAAATGTTACTCTCACATTTCTGTTTTTCTGTACGTATCATTCTGTCCGGACTCACTTCTGATCAGCCCTGCAGGATCGTGGGGAGTTCTGTATCTCACAGGGGGCACGGCAGCGCAGACATTTATTTTGTTGGTCCAATTCTGGAATTGTTTATTTCGTTTTCCTTCTCCCGGCCAGAGGGCAATGTAATACACCCAATACTCTATATCCAGAAACTGCTACAAAAACATTTGCTGCAGAGTCCAATACATGTGCGGTGCACTGGTGCCTTAAACTACAAAATAAAACCAGCAGTTCATGACAGCATCAAATTGAAATATAAAAAACCTAATAGGGAAACTTTGGGGAAAAAAAGCAATAGCACAACATGAATGTTCACATAACATGAAAGGAAGTCGTATCTGATAACGGTGAATGATGTTTTCATATTCATAAAAAAGGGACTGTGACAGGAACGCCGAAAATAACCAAAGTTTGGAAGGAAACAGCGTCCTCGTAAACACCCCGTCTGTCCTTGTGGAGTCGTGTTTGTACCAACAAAGATTTTGTGAAGCGAGTGTGTGCGCGCGCACATGAGCTGGCACATTATTTGTGCAACGCCTTGGCACACAAGCTGATTAAAGATTGAATGAGGAAGTTGATTTCTAGCCCACAGTGGACCAACAATGTGCAGGATTAATCAAACCCGGCTCCTATCCGTGCAGGTTAATTAGGGTTAAATGATAATTAGGACACCATTAAAAAGGCAAACAACCACAGAGGACCCTTAATCCGCACAGTGCTGTGCTTCTGCATGTAGGTTTATTTGTTTGTAGACGGATGCACAAGGTGTTTGTGCATCCGGTCATGGATGTTTGTACATGTGATGTATCTCCACGTATGAATTTGTCCGTGTGAATTGAAAACGACTTTTTCATCTCGGCTTGAATTTTCTTCCTTTGTGGAGGCTTAACGTGGAAACTTTTTCTTTTTTGAAATCTCACTGAAGGAATATTGGTTTTTCTAACTTTGCAAAGATGAAGGTCACGGAACACAGCACGAATCTTATTTCTAAACTATTAAATAATGATTAGGGATTCATTGAAATCCAAGCCAAGGTTGAAAAATCTCAGCAATAGTCACAATTTATCAGAGAAAAAACACGTATATGTAACTTTATTTTTATTTTTTTACAGCATACACTGTGTATTATCATTGTATTATCTGCGGCCGTCGCTGAAGGGCTCCTGAAAAGTTCACCGCGGCGAAAATAGAATTACGACTAACACCCACAATGCCTTGCACCATTACTGATGCGATGTAAATATGCCAGAGTTGACCTGGATCATCCTCTTTTGTCCTTTCTCAGATGCAACAATTTGCTCCCATTTTGTCCTCCGCAAATGTGACACCGGGATGTTGCAGTGACAAATTGGAATTGATTGGAGCCTTGGCTAAAATGTCTCAGGTTGTGACCCCTGAAGCTCAAAAGCATTTTCCAAATCAGTATTCTGCACCTCGCAGCTCCTACCTGGCAGCTCGGGTTTTGAATAGAATCAAATTGCATTACTGTATCGTTTCAGTTTCCTTTAGTTCGTGCCACTATTTTAAGCTAAGAGCATTTCTTTTCAATTATTATTACTATTATTAGTATTCCGATCAGATCATCTCCACTCATAGCTAGTTGTCTGTCCTCTCCTTCATCCACGTTAAAGTGATAATAATGCAACACAATAACACGTATGATGGCCAGATCACAGATCTCAATAATGACGCAGCCTGTCAGGGTGACGTGAGTGGGGTTGCAATCAATAACTACACCACTAGATGTCACTAAAACCTTCACGCTGTTTTTCTATTTTAACGATGGTTGCAGCCTGTGGCCTTGACAGGGCGTAGCAGTGATGGTGGTGGTTTGTAATCCTCTTTAGAGTCCCCCAGATCTCCGGGGCATGAGCTGAACTCCTTTTCCTCTCCAGCATCCCGACGTACGCTAGGTAAATTTATCAGCACAAAACACCCCGGGCATGCCTGAGCGAAAGCGGGAGCTTAGCACTGATAGTACGGCTGTACAGTAGCAGTGGGCATTTTATTCCATCCTAGTTTTTATTTTATTTTATTTTTTTTTTTACATCTGAGGGCCTCCTGTGATCTGACTGCAGCCTGGACTGAGTAATTCCTGAGCTGCGATAAGGGCTTGGATAAGCATAATGACATTTGGAGGTGTGAAGTTTTTGCTCCCTTTGAATGGATATGGTGATTCTCTCCTTACACCTCTGTGCTTATTTAGAGCTCAGACTGTGGCCTGGAATTTCAATGGAGCTTCTAATTCACAGACAGGTTTTTCTCGTGTGTGTCTGTGTGTGACCTGCATTTTTTTTTCTTTTCTTTTTACCGCCCAGCACGTCGAGCTCCCTCCTTGATGAGAGTTGAGCAGGCAGCGTGTCAGTCCTTGGCGAGAGTCGAGGCAGTCACTCTTTTTTTTTTTACCTGCTTATCCAAGCAGCTGTTTCAGCACTAGAGGTGTACAATATGTATATTATGGGAGTTCATATGCGTTTTTCAAGGTTGAATCTTAATGCCGGCGGTAATCCACTGAATCTAGCGCCATAATCGGAATTATAAAAACTGTGTTGGAAACCAGTGATATTCCCATCAACCTCAGCTGTATTTTGTGCTCTATTTTGTTAAATAGCAAATGTTTCTATAGGGCCTATTCAAATTAGCCATTGTAGCTGCTGCAGGATTGTGTTGGAGGAGTGGTGCAGGGATGAGGGATTTTGCAGCATGGGCTTCAAGCTAGACACAGAAGCTTGTACATGAAACAAACCAAGCCAGAACACAACAGGGATATAGTTTAGTCCATGAACTCCACCTGGATGGAGCTCAGCTTCACTGACATTTCCCGGCCAACTGTTGAGGGAGTTTGACCGGTCTGATTGTTGGATAGCTCAACGATGCATGATGTCAGGTCGAATCTGGCTCCTCATGCGGCCCCACACCACTGCAGCCAAAACACAGTACCCCTGTTCAAATGAATGGGGAATCTTGTGTGTGCCTTTATGAGAGCCATTATTAGACGTGACAGCCAAAGTTTGTTGGGATTCGCCACAATCATCGCAAGTGAAGTGAACTAGCGGAATGCTCCGTGCAGTTTGACTTTAGCGAAACTTGACATGCAAATTGCACGACCATCATCTCCACAGCGCTGACCTTTGATGGAAGGCAGATAATTGGAGAGTACATAATAGAGGACGCTATCGTCGCAGTGACTCACGCGCCGCTGTGTCTCCGCGCTGTTGCACGCTTTTTCATTTATGGATAAAAGTTCACTGTGTGTTGCTGCGCGGCTACTCGGTCGAAGTCTAATGAGGGATGGACCTGCTCTACAATTATCTCTCTGCATATGATAAGCAACCGACTGAAACCGTGGACTGTTTAGATCAATATCTAGTAAGAGAAAATGCAGCAAATATATTCAGCAAAAGCTTCTCGGGATTTCATCCTTTTAACTTTGACTACATTTTCCAAGATCGGCTTGAGGTTGAGTGTCACAAACAAGGTGTCGAAGTCAAGTATCGAGAGACGGACTAATGCATTATTGGAGTGTTCTTGACAGAAATAAAAAGAAAATAGCATCCTTGCTGGTCTTATCCTTGAACAGAGCAGGATTTGCCAAATAGCTGCATTTATATCTTGTGTAACATCTGTATTCTCATTCCAGTGAATCTGTGCACACCGTGGCGCCACTTGCGAAGATCAAAGCCTAAATGTGGAGATATTATATATTTTTTCGAGGGGCTTTCATTTTTGCCAATGTAAACCCACCATATTTCATTTCGGAGTATACTTCAGGGCTTACATGTGGATGCCGGGGTGTTAGTGGGGCTGATGAGTCACAGAGCGGTGTGCAGCAGTAGTCATAGCAGCAGCGGTCGCAATCTGAGCAGCGAATGGCCGACTGTGTGAGTGATTTACTCCTGCTACTGTATTATAGGGGGATTTTGGATCTGTGCAACAGTAAGCCCACTGTGTTGTGCATTAAAATGATTCCTTCACAAGCCTTTTTTAAAAAAGACATTATGACTGATATGCATCATAATGCACCAGAGCAAAGAACGTAGGTATTGTAGTATTCTCTGATAATAAGAAAACCACGCCTGCAACAGCACCACAGGTTTGATCTGATTCTTTTTTTTTATTGCATCTTTTAGGAGTCCCAAGAAGTCCCGCTGCAGCTTGTAAACCCCCGGAGTCACATGGCTTTCACAGACGAAATGACTTGAAGTTGATAAAACATCTGGAGCAAATGAAAGAAGAAAAGGAGGGGAGAGGCAACAGAAGCAATTTTATCGCTGAAGTGCAGAGAGAAAAAAAACACACCATTACAATTACTGTGGGAGGAGAGCTGGAGAGCGGTTGAGTGATGTGCATGACTGAGGATGTTTGGCCCCCGTCTGCATTGAGTGAGGTTGAGTTTGAGCCGCACAGGGCTGATTACTGCAACAGAAAATATATTGACCGGCCCCTTTTTTTTTTTACAACAAGCAGCTGTTGTAATTGTCAATTCCACTTATAGGAGCAAAATCATGCTAAATGGGTCCTCGAGCAAACATGCAATTTGACTTCCTGTATGTCAGGCTTGTAACATGAAAGCGCCCGTGTCATCTGGGCGTTCTGTGACATTCAAGGTGGCAAAATGGAAAATATGTAATTGCTACAGGAGTTTAGATAGGGCTTGGTTTCCAGTGTGTGTGTGCAGTGTAGGAAAGTAGCGTGAAAGATCACGGAGTGGAGGAAAACCTCAAAAAACAGAATAAACCGGCATATGTTTTATACAGCTTGTGTTTGTACCTTCGAACTAAAGTCGTATAAAACATATAATGCGGGTAACGCTGTAAGAAAATTCATGAATTGAGCCGTAGGATAAATAAACGTCTGCTTACGAATTCCAGCGCTTTTTTATTTCATGTATTTATATTTGACGATACAGCTCACTCACTTTAGTGTGCTGAAGGAATACTTATGTAGTAACATGTTTCATTCAAACATCTGATCCCTCAGTCAATGCAGCCCATACATTTAACGATAAATTAAAGATGAAGTCCCTTCCATGGTCTCGGTTGGACCTTTGGTCAGGCGTCATTCATCCCTGTCAACATTCGGCGTTACACGGCTTGGCAAGTTAATTGGAGTCAGGCGAAGTTCAAGAGGTTGCTGGGAAACAGTGTCGCGGCCGACATCGGGCTGCCCTTGGCGGGTCGTGTTCGCCCTCTCGGGGGGGAGAAAGGACACATGAAATTCTCTCTTCCATCACGTGCAGAAAAATGTCAACTCCTGCCACAGTTTGATAGCACGCCAGATCCCTGCTGCAAATCTCAAACTTATTACAGTGCCTAGCGGGGAGTTACACTTTTCTTTGCGTAGATTTGATTTTTCTGGAACCTCGCTTGTTGTTTTTATTTTTTATTTCGGGTGAACGGATTGTCATGCTTTCCCAGAATATAAATCATTCCAGCATTTTCAAGCTTTTTCCTTCTAAATTAGACCAGAGTCCAAACTGGCTGTCTGAATCGCTTTGCTTTGATTCACCTCATTCACAGCATCCACTCAGAGTGCATTGAATGCCCTGAAGTATTGATTGAATTAGACAAAAGAACCCTCATGAGTGAGAAAAAAAAAAAGACTGAATGCAATCATATTCCCATTAGTGCCAGACAGGATGGAGGGAAGCACGTGCTGGCCTTTTTTCTTCTAGCCCTTATTCTTATTCAACATTAATTACTGTTCATTTCACACATTTCGGTTTCGTGCACTTTTCTTCTCCACGCACCATTTTCAGCCCCGGCTCATCAGGTTACTTTCTCCCTGCTCGTTTGAACTAAACACCAAATCAGGTATCAGCAGCGGTCAGAAGATTGTTAGTCTTTTTGAAGCCCCCGCAAATTTTAGAGGGTAAGTCAGAAATTAAATTCATAAAGCTCGAGATTTGAATTTGATATCCGCTGCGCACATAAATCAAACATCGCCGAGTGAGAGCGTTTTCACATTGATGAAGACGACTGTGAGAAATACATCGCGCTTACGTAAGGATACAGAGAATTGTGTCCTTTTGTTCTGCCGGTGCCGCCTAAAGCTTTTGTCTCCGAGCGATTGTCTGACTGTGTTTTCATCACTGTCACAAACTCTCCGGGTTTTTACTTTTTCTGTCTTTCGCATGTGCAAAGACAGAAGCTGAAGACTTCATATTCCAAACGCTGCTGCAGAACTCTTTGGCTTGTTGGGGTAACCTTGATGGAGTGCTGATGTGCTTGAGGTTTATTCAGCAGAGAGAGAGAGAGAGAGAGAGAGAGAGAGAGAGAGAGAGGGCTGAGGTGAAAACCAGCCTGAATGGGGATAATACAAAAAAGACGGAGGTGTAAAAATGGAAGCCTGATTTTGAAGAGGCGAAGAGAAAATTGAAAATTGTTGACACAGTCCAGAAGTGTGCTGCTTCCATCAAAAATTAACTTATTTCATGGTGCAACAGTTACTCTCAGTTACTCTACTGGAAGTTGGAGGGCACCGGTTAAAGGGAAACTCCGCAGATTTTCACTTCAAAGTCCATTTACAGCTCTTCATACCACTGAAGATGTGAATTTTTTTTGGCTACAGAGGAAGCTGTGAGAAATCTGATAAAAACCGAAATGGAAAAAATCTCAGGGTGAAAAGTTAAAGAAGTAAAAATCTCTGTATATCCAACATATCCAGCTCTGCTCTGTCTCTGACAGCTGAGTTGATAATTTAGACGTCAGGTGGAGATAAGGAAGATGAATGTGAGGAATAAAAAAAGACAATATCTGTACAGTGGCCACACATCCGACAAACACCTGTAAGCTACCAAACTGTTCTGGTTTTCACCACAAATATCTATAATATTGCAAGTGCATAGATGTTTTTCATGTTCATATTTAATACCTCACAACAAACAGTGTACCGGCTGAATTCAACAGTAATCCGTCTGTGTGAGTGTCAATAAAGCAGCAACTCAGAGACTGACAAAAAAATCAACGTCAACGTAAAAGTCTAACTGCAGTTCCATGAACGCACAGTTGAGTCTGGCTACAAAATTCTCGATATATTAAAATGTCTTCACTGTAGAAATAACCAGATATTACTCACCTGTTCAAATTATATTAAGGATTAAAGTTATGTATAATTTGTGGTTTGATTGACAGGTGGGTGCAGCTACAGGTGGCTTGATTGTGCAACCAGGCTTCATTCTACGTCTACGTTCTTCTTTGCACGTTCTTGGAGTAGCTGGGAGCCACCAAAGGCAGGACTGTCAAAAATGCCATTTTATTTTGAAAAACCATGCTTTTCTTTACATCTCTTAACAAAATGTTGCATGTGGGGCAGTCAGTAGCGTAGTGGGTTAAGTGGCCGCCCTGGGTGTGGAGGGTACAGTCCTCGCTGCAGCTGGCCCCGGTTCGAATCCTGCATCGGACGGCTAATTTACTGCGTCTCTCTGCTTCCTGTCTGTCTATCTTCAGCTGTCCTATCAATAAAGGCCAGAAAAATTAAAACAAATGTAGCATGTGCATCCTCCTGACCAGAAGAAGCACCAATCGGCTTACAGTCATAAATCCACCGTCAGTTATGCAACGATATTTATTCAAAGTTTGTCACCATGAACTATAAGTGGAGTGAAGCTATAGCAACAAAGCTCTTTAGTTTTATTGCTTCATGAATTCAAATCTTTTATTTCTCTTTTCAAAAGTTACATTGTCTGGCTTCAAGGCCTACACATCATAACAGTCATTTTTCGAATGTTTGGAAATCTGCATTGTTTTCACACTCTTTTTACTGACACACACATTTTGTAGAAACTCACTGAAACACGATGCCCCACAGGCTTTTGAATGTAAATTCCAGTTTAGATGAAGATTATGGAACTGTGGCAACATTTTGCACCAACTTTAAACTCCAGGCAACTATTTACCAGCAGTCGTACTTTGGTGCGAGCTGTCAATCATAACATTTCCATTTCTGGAATACATTTATATTTTATTTTAAATTGATTTGTGTGCTCGAAGTGAACTTCAGCCAACTTCAGGTTCATTTGCTGTAGGCCTGTAAAAATTTTAAACCAGACAAATCAACATTGCCAAATAGAAAATATCCTTCAACTGCTGGAAACTTGGCAATGCAGCTGCTAGAGAAGCTAATGGATACGCTGTTTGAAGACTTATTTAATCATGGGTAGGTAAGGTCCACGAAGAGAACTGTCAATCATGTATTGAATGGCCTACTTGCTCTTCAAGCCTTCGGAGATCAGCTATCACATTACTCTGCATCTAATTCATTCATTTTATTCAGTGAAGGCTTCACCGTTATTCCCCGAGCCATTTGTTCTTAACAGTTTGCCGGTGACAGAATGTTAAACCTTTTGAAAATGCTTCTGTCCAGAATGTGTGACTCACATCCATACATCCCGTACTCTATTCATAAGAAGTAAGTGGTTGTAAAATAACCACTCGATGCAAAGCGTACAGAGGTTTTTATCTTTCTCTGCAGGGGTAAGTCAGAAATGGAGTGCAATCCTCAACACGCAGCATCTCGCTTTTGAACCAAACACATTGCACTTTCTACAAAAGCTTCAAGGATACGCCGCGGCGCCGTGATAACCCTTCGACTCGGCAGTTTGCAAACACCTGTCTCCTGATGGGCCGCTCGCCTCCTGTAATTTAAGAGAGCGAGTAACCGACATCCATAACCCCGACGAGGGAACGAGAGGAGGAAGCTAACCACCTTCAAAATAGATTTTTGTGTGCTTTGTTTCTTTTTTTTTTTCTGGGTTTACCTTCATTATCATCGCCACGAGGCTTTTCATCTCGGGAATGAAACATCTGCTGTTTTGGCTTTTTCGTTCAACTGACAATTATCCACGCAAAGATATTGTGTACAAACATTTTTCATACTAATCCTTTCCCCCATCATCGCACATTTATCATTCCTCCGAGTCCACCGGTGCAATATTTCAGCACGATGCCAGAGATGTCAGTAACATAATGCATGTGTGAGTCTGATTGTTTTATTTTTCCTTTTTAAATGAACCGTTTGGCACTCGTCCACGTTTTTATTTTTTTATGGTAAACAACATTATGATTTGCAGCAGCACTTTAACGACTGCAAGCTCCATAACAGTAAAACAGTCATGGCATGAGGAAAGACGGACGGGCCTGAGATTACATCATTAGCTTGTGTGACTCGAGGAATGACAGAAAAAACACTAATCTGCAATGTATCCCATTTTCATTTCACTGTGTGTGAACAGATGCCGCTTTCAGAGGACGACGTGTGTGACGAACTATCCGTGATCGAGACACGTTCAACATACTTAGTCTATTCTTTGCTTTAAGTGTCGATAAGAGCAGAATTACTTTTCTTTTGTGAATGTTTCTGTACTCGAGAAGTGTGTGACTTCTCTTAATGAACACAGCTCAGGCCCGACACAGCGGGGGAGCGGCGGGCAGACGCTCTTTGAAGAGGTTTTTACTTAAGAACTTGCATTACTGTCTCGAAAAAAACATGAGATAGATTCCGGCGTATTCTGATGACTGGATGAAATGTTTAAAGGATCAACGTGTTAGACATCTAGTGGTGTAGTTGTAGATTACAACCCGTCGCTTCAACACCTCACACATCTAGTACAGATCTCATCTTCCTGTCATGGTTGCACTGGTACTGACCCAGAATGCAGGCTCGGACAACGGTTGGTGAGAGAAGAGGGGAAGGAGAGGGTCCGATACGAGGTGGAGGGAATGGCTGAGATGAAGCAGTGGTGCGAACGGATGGAGGAGGCACGGAGTCTGGACTGTCTGAAGGTGGTGGATGGAGAGCAGGCAAGCAGGTGGCAGGAGGTGAAGATGGTGGTGGATCTGAGCACAAGAGATCGGTGGTTAGAGGTCAGGAAATCAACAAGGAACAAGCAGTTTAAGACGGCCCGAACGTGAACTACCACGGAGGCTGAACAAATGATCTGACAAGGAGTGGGAGGAAGGCCAGGGTTTATATGCAGGTGGAGTGATGAGCTGATGGAAGGCAGGTGAGCTGAGGAAACGGCAGGTGAGCTTCATCTGATGATTATCCAGGAGGGACCAGGGAAATGTGCCACGCCCACAACACAGACAGAGACAAGTGAACACAACACAAGGATGGGGGAAAACAACAACAGTCACGACTGCCATTTCACTAACAAGGACCTCGCCCATACGGATGGAGTTTAAACATGTTGATTACGAGTGACGTTCGGGAAGCATGGGTGATGTGCTGAGGGAGGGTATAGGGAAAGAGAGGGTTAGAGGGATGGAGGGGTGAGGGTCGAGGGATGAAGGGATGAGGGTCAAGGGATGAGGGTCGAGGGATGAAGGATGAGGGATGTTAGGGCGAGGGATGAATGGAGGGAGGAAGGAGTGAGGGGAGGAAAAGCAAGGGGGATGAGGGATGAAGGGAGGAGGGATGAAGGGATGAGGGATGGCGAGAGGGATGAGGCGGGACCATCGGCAGAGTGGGATGTGACGGCGGCATCAAAGAAGGAGTGGAAGGAAAAGGAGTGCTTAAGTACGCGGAGAGCGGAAATTGGACGAGTACGAGGCGTGGCCCTTATTCCCGAACCCGGTTTATAAAAACCCCATCGTGACACTTCCTGGTGGTCTTTTCACTCCTGGGTGCCTGGCTATCAAAGTGAGCTAACAGCAGCTATATTTTACAACAGTTTACCTTACCGTCCCTCAGGAGACTCTGAGCGACACATCTGGAGATCTAAATCGCAGAGTTTCACCAAAATAAGTCAAATAGTTGGTGGTGATAGGAGGCACAGAGCGGGAGAAAGAAAAGAAAGAGGCATGATTGCAAGTGAGCGTAGCATGATGAGGAAAATGCTTCAAAGTCTGTTATTTTACGGTCAAAAAGTCACACAGTGTTGCTTTTCATGTCGCGAGGGAAACCACTTTCACATTCATTCAATCAGACTCAACAAGCAATCACAGACTTTTATGCTGGGTTCTTTTTTTTTTTTCAGCTCTTTGAGTGCAGGTCCCCGAGTTTTCTTTTAGGAGCCACTTGTGATTCTAAATGGAGATTTATTGCCGCACAAAAGCAGGAGAATCACGTCGATCCGATGTTACCGACGATGCTGCTGCTGCAATACAAGGACCACACCATCAACGATCAAAGTGTGAGGAGTTAGTAACAATGATTTCCATCTTTTGTTCATGTTCTTAGCTGTTGTGGTCCTAAATAACAACATAGATACCAGCGGCCCTGCCCTGACTCAGAAGCCAGGTGGTTGTGTAAGCACAGGACATTTGTCTTTCTACACATTAAACAAATCTCGAGTAAGAAATACCGAGAACGGTAACGGTTTACTGTGACAGGCGGCAGAAATGTGGACCCGAAAACAAACACGCACAGACATTAGGGGAGGATAATTTAATGCAGGCGTATTAAGAAGGTGAAGCACAGGTGCAGCTAATAACAGTAAAGATGCAGCTGCAGTGCATTTAGGTGACCACGTTCCAGGGATCTGATGTCGCGTATGTGAACATTTAAATCCTTAATGTTCTTAGTGACGCCGGTGCTCATGCTGCGAAACGAGGCCAGTGGACAGGTTTCTGAGAGGCGGTACTGTCACACGTGCACACAGAGTTTTACAAGGAGGCCGACGTTAAACAGAACGAGATGCAAAAGAAACGAAGAGCGCTCAATATTAATGTTGCCAGATCGAGCCTACCCAATTAGGCTACTTTTTATTCGACTAGGTTAATAAAGATGGTTTTTGGAGGGGGCGGCTCGAGATCATTTGGGCGACTTTTTTGTACCATTTGTACGATTCCCCCATGATGAAACGTTAAGACTAATTCCTCCTCTCCTCCAATTAGTATAATTTAGATTGCCAGGGCACTGAGTTCACACAGTGACTGCTATGACAGAAAACATTTATTACAGCTAAGCTGAAACTTGTTTTTTTATCCTTTTTTAAATAAATCGCCCAGTCCGCTCTGTGACAAACGCCTTGAAATGTGCACAGAAACATCTGAATGTAATCTAGCAGACAATATTTCATTTATTATTTGTAACACTGGGTATAGCGTTTATAAAAGCTGCCATCTCTCACGGGAATTGTCGTAGCTATCGA
The DNA here is from genome assembly GCA_004119915.2 of Collichthys lucidus. Taxonomy (NCBI): domain Eukaryota; kingdom Metazoa; phylum Chordata; class Actinopteri; family Sciaenidae; genus Collichthys; species Collichthys lucidus. The sequence goes on from CM014093.1 coordinate 26,602,590, forward strand.
CGTGTTGTAAGCTTGGAAATGAGTGCTGCATGCAACCAGCAACAAGGGATTTGTCTCCAGAGATGTTTCTTCATTTCTAAATGCTGAAAATGCGTTCAGATAAACCGATATGCAAGCAGGAAACAACTGGAATAGCAGGTTCTTTAAGGTCAGGGTGGCTGTGGATCTGTGATGAAGAGAGAGCGTGCAGGAAGCAGGGAGGTGGCAAAAATCCAAGAAACAGAGAGAGAGAGGACGAGAGCTGGCTGGATGTGACAGAGGTGTCAGGCCAAAATCCTGAGGCACAGCAAAAATAGGACGATCACAAAAAAAAAAAAAAAAAGAAGCAGAACAACCTGGTCTGGTTTGGAAGGTTGAACAGGTCTTTAATCCTGTGCAGATTGATTCGATGATAGGATTATGGGAGTGGCAGCGTTTAGGCAGGTGAGAGGGAAACTGGAGGCCGCACCCAGAGAGAGAGAGAAGACACACGACAGTAACAAGAATCCGCATCCTCAATTCTTTGTAAATGGGAAACCCATTCGCAGGGACAGATAAGAGAGACAGTAACAGTAATGGACAACATGTTGTAAGGAGTCAAGAGTGTATTAAGCTGCTATCTAAATCAACTGGTCCGAGTGAGGGAGAGTGGACTGACAGCTGAGAGAGAGAGAGAGAGACAGCTTGAGCCACCGATTATTTATAGAAAACGTCTTTGAGCATGAATATTTAAAGCTCCTGCTTCGTCCACCTGCACCAGCATTTATTTCGTCCTCATTAGACCTCGTTCCCCTCAGGACAGCCGGGGCGTGTGTGCACAGATTGAGACTTTGATTGACACGTCTGTCGCTACCCTTGTCTGGTTGCGTTAGGGCGTGTGCAAATTACACCTTTTATGATTGTTATTAGTACATAGTTTCGTGACATGGTGCGATTTCCCCGCACGCACTGCAACTTCAACCCTTAATCAGCCAGATTACCGTGACATTTGAACACCTGTGTGACGGCGCAGTCACCTTTAAACACCTTGGGAGTTTTGATCACGTTTCGTTTTGTGGTTTTGCTGTTTAAAAACTCAAAAATTGCCCGGATGATTTATTATTTGATCGTAAGACTTTTATCGCACAGTTACCATGACAGACGGTGATAGATTTTTAACTGGTGCAGACATAAACTATCATTACTGTCTTCACCTAATTTTAAAGATGCCTCAGGTAGAAAAAAAAGTGTCTCATCTCACTCTGCGCTCTCCAAGCGTCAGAGCTTTCAGCTCTATCAAGCCCTGATGGGTCTTATAATGTAATTTCTCACAAGGTAAAAGCTCATAATGCATCTTCATATTCGCTGAGGTCAGTTTAACACAATAGGGGTTTTCATTTGCACCCCCTTCGCTGTTTGGTCTCGGTAATAGCGTCTGAAACTGCACACGGCGGAGCCATATCGAGCAGTTCTTCATGTGCGGGCGATGACTTTGGGTTCTTCTCTTCGTTTAAGTCTGATGTTACAGCCGATATTTACAGCAATTCACTTTTTTTATTACACAGCCCACCCAAAGTCACCAAGGTTACTGTTAACGTGATGTTAAATGACGTCAGACTGGAACGTTATGGGTTTAGATTTCTCCAGATGTGCTCCATGATAAACACGTTTATGATTCAAAAGCTAAAAATGCAAAGTTGATTGTTTAGAGAATGAGCCATAAAGCTGAATGCAAACGACAGGCGACAAAAAATTACCATTTTATGATGTGAGATTTCCCACAGCCACGCGCCACGAGAGGATCAGGGGAAAAAGGTTTCGTTAAAACGTCTAAATTAAAGTTTGCAGAAATAATGTGAGTGCAGTTCCAAACCTGAGCTAAATCTGTGTTTTGAGGCTCCGCAGACACATTTCTGCTTCCCCTACTTTTGTTTTCTATCATCCGCCGCGGGTATAATCCCGTGACAGTGACGGCTGACAGTGATGGATTGGCATGGACGGATTAAACACTGGCTGTCAGACAGTCTCTCTCCTCTGCAGAGGAGCACTCTCTGCTTTCTCTGCCTGAGTCGATTCCACAGGTTGGAAAGAATCAAACCTCTAATTGACTTCACTTAGCGCGTGGGGGACACGTTCAGTCTGTGTTTGATCATTAGGAGGCGGACGAAGCTCTGATGCGTGGAGACTTACAGTGCAGCAGAACCAGGGTTCAGAGAGAGGTCATGCTCAGGCCCCATGCCGCTGCCTAACAGCTGGCCAGCTGCGACAAGCTGCTCAAAGAAAATCATGCAGTCGATTTACCTTTCAAACTTTCTATATGCATAACTACTGGAAGACTCAGCAGAACAACGTGGAGTGGAGTAGCATGTAGTGGGCACAAGGACAGGAAGCTATTTGAGGTTATCGAATAATAATGCACCATGCTGCAGGGAGGGTCTGCATCCACCGTGTGATATATCACACTATTTTTATTTGGGAATAATTGTTAATAATTAAACCGTTTGGGGAAAATACTCCAGCTGCAGGACAGAAGAATTAATAATTCTCAAGATGAACACGATGAACCACATGCACATAATGAAATAGTCCCGTGTTTTCCTGTTAGAAATGTATTTAACCTCATTCTTATGATGCTGTGGGTGTATCTTGAAGGAATAGTTACAACATTTTAAGAAAACGCACCTTTGACAGGGTTCCCACGGGTGCTTGAATTCCTTGAAAATGCTTGAATTTCAATTCAGTGTTTTCAAGGTTGTGAAAATGCTTGAATTTTTTGTGAAGTGCTTGAAAATGCTTGAAATTTGTGTGATGTCTCTCTCAATAAACCAAGAGAAAACAAAAATGTTTCCTAAGCGGCTACGCGCTTGATCCGATGCCTTTACATGCAGAACTCAGTTATCATACTCGCTTGGTGTTCTGCAGAGAAATAACAGTAGACTACTATCCACACCTGTTGGTCACTGTTATTGCGCTATGGTAGTTACACAATACACCGCTCACAAGCTGAGAATACAAGGCAATTCACAATTAGTTAAAAATCAAAACAGTCAATCTACCACCATATGAAATAATGCTAATTAGACCCATATTATTATGCCATACAGTGGCACCGCTGCGCTTCCCATGACCATCATGGAAAACACAACTAGTAGGCTACCTATTTAAAGGTGCTGGAAAAATGGAAAAACTGGTGCTTGAAGGTGCTTGAAAAGTGCTTGAATTTGTTCATGAAAAAGGTGTGGGAACAGAGCTTTGATCTCTGGCAGTGAGTCGAGAAGATCGATACAAAAAGGAGAGTGCTCAGTCTGAGGAGGTAACAAAATATGCCCACCTGCACCTCTTGTTTTTCAGTCTGTACACCGGCTGCTGGCTTCACATTTATTATAAAGACATGAAACATAAGGATGAAGAATATTCTTTAGCTTTTGAGATACTCGACAACGTCCTCAGTGAAGTATAATGTGCCAGCCTACACAGACAGCAAAAATCCCCTGATCTCCCACAGAGTAAATAATAAGACATCGCTTCAAGGCAGACAGGAACAGATTCTGTAGATGTGCCGAGGTACCAAAGCGGCCAAACAATATGGCGGGACAAACGGCTAAACACACTGAGCCTCGCAAACAGCCAAACATTATTATATACAGTAGCTCGGAGACAGCTTAAAGAATGCTAAGCAATAAGCATCGTCTGCCAGGAGGCAAAGCCGCTGTGCAAGTGGCAGCCAGACAAGAAGCTGTTGATCCTTTTAGGCAGCAAAGTGTCTTGACTTGTCATTTCGCTGCCCGGTGCACTGCCCCAGCCTGGAAACGTCGTAACCATTATCCGGTATTCTTTAAGCTGTGCAGGAGCTGTCCGCTGTTACACAGGTCTGTATGATGCGAGGCTGCCTTCAAGGTGTACAGGGCACATAGGAATTTGAACCGCAGCATGATTAAGAGGTTGAATTATACATTCCCCCTGAAAATCGCATTATTTATATGTTATTATGTGCTGCTTTTATATGAAGCATACTTTTCATGTTCCAGAAAAGAAGCTGTGAGATGGTGAACAATGGTCGTCGTGGTTATTAGCCAAAAAACTGTTTTATTCCCACCACGTTTGGTGACAGTATCACATCTATGGTGTCAGTGATAGGTGAGAATTCACTGCTGGGAAAAAAAATAAAATAATTGCACAACTTTTCTTTAGCTTGTTATTCCCACTCTTGCAGAAACACAATGTGGCATAAGACAAAAAATAAAACCAGGACCACCTTGAAATCATTAAAAATGATTTTTAACATTGGTATTAATGTAAAGCACTTGACATTAATGAAATATGTGGTCAGTTAACATGAGCATATACTAATTATGTGGCAAAAACATTAACCTTCCACATAGGTTGTGCGTTGTAAATTCATGTTTTTAAAATAAACACATGGGCGAGCTCATTAATTGTGTACAGTACAGCGTCGGGCGTGCTTTTACGTGAAGTAAGTGATTTAGCAACAAAAGTAAAGTGAAAGACCTTTAATGAAAGATTACCGTGTCCTGCATGAGATGATGAAATCATAAATCATATGATGCATTATATAATGTCCTTTAATTGACCATGAAAAGGATTTTTTTCCTTCATTGGATTATTTTTTTAAACTGGTTTAAGTCTGCCTCCCTCACCATCCCTCTCTTGTTCATTAAAATCTGTCCTCATTTGACGGACGTGGAAAAACTGCTTATTCTTCTGTCATTAAAATAAAAACTCCTCTTAGCTGTCATGCACCGGTTAAGTTTGACAAGCAGCGTCGGCTTCTCTGCCGCCCGCTGACCTGACAATTTAAAAAAAATCTGAGACGTCTCAAATCAAAATTGTTCAATTTAAAGCAAAATAAATGTATTCATCTCCGAGGACTGCTTAAAAAAAAAAGTCGGCATGAATAATAAATAAGTGCATGGTGCATGGTAAAATGTTAATATGCTAAGTGCTGAGTATTTAGGAGACAAACTCAAGGGAGATAAAAGCGCGCAACCGTGATTACACTTAGATTTCACTGCGCCCTTGCAGCAATGGAAAAACGTGACCCGGGAGAAAAACACAGCTTAAATTAAAATGTGTTAATTTGGTCAGATTTGTTGATTTCTGATTTTTTAAAGCCACATGGGGGCAGCACTTGTTAGTCACCTGGAGGACGTTCACTCTTTTAGCTCTAGTTTTTGTCTCCACCAACCCCTGACAGGGATATCTGCCTCTTTCTCGCTGCTGACTGAGCAGTGGCAGTACAAGTTGCAGTGAGATTTTTACAGGAGCTGCCTGCTGTGCTGGAAGATGACGCTATTAACAGCGGTGAGCAGTAAAGTTCTGGCCGGACAGCTAAACACTTGAGCTGAACACTCGGTATAAAGAGACGAATAGAAGTCATGTTGTCCCTGTTGAACAACCGGCGCTGTCGGTAAAAATCTACCTGACACGTCTCACTCTGACACAGTCTGCAATTCCCTCACAGTTGTATAACTTGAGGGGAAACAAGGAGCATGTAACAGCATTGACAGGCGGACATCTGGGACGATATAAGAACCCATCTGGACAAAATATATAACATACTGCAGGTGTAGTATAGAGTAAATGTTACATATGCATTATGCCTTTAGAGCATTGTGCAAATATTGCAACAGAGTAAAGGAATTAAATGCCACCATCCGGTAAATGTGATGAAGGTTGGTGCATGTTCCACAGCTGGGACGACAGAACAGAAATGCTGAAAACACAAAAGGCTGCAGTGGCTTCGGCTTTTATCAGCGATGATGACCTTCATATGAAAGGTCAGCGTGCTCCCGTTTGAAAAAGTTGCGGTGATTACCCTTCTCGTGAGTATACGCTACTTTTTCATTTCTACAAGTTGCCATAAAGCAAAGCTGTTGCAGCACGTTTTGCAAAGATTCAAGGATTCAAGGAGTTTTATTGTGATTGCAGCACATGTAAAACATGGGATGAAACAAAACTGGTTTCCCCTAGTCCCGGAGCAGCCCGATATAAAATATAAAACAAAGATAAGAAATAAAAAAAAATATATATATAGAATATAAAATATAAAAAGTAAAGGCAAATTTAAATTTAAAAACAAGTTTATACATAAATAGAAGAACAACAGTATAACAGCATGTTGAGGATTTCCATCGCACCTCGCATATCCGAACGTGCTTTAGCATCGTGCATGAGAATGAACTGTAGATCATTGTCGGCGTGTTCATAATATGGAGGCGACGTAGAAAGAAAAAGGAATTAGCTGGTCATTTGTTTCTGTGGATTGTTGTTGTGCACAGACAATGAGTCATAGACTCTCTCTGCCATTGCTCCTGTTAGTTAAATAAATAAATAAAAAATACAGATTCATTATGTATGACAAGCAGCAATGGTGACCAGGGAATGTGCGGATGTGCCAACGTTCTTGTTTTATTTATTTATTTTACATAAAATGAAATATTATTTTGTTAGTCAATTTAGAATCTTATTATGAAGAGTCAGGAGAGCCCGGGAATAAGCGTTAATCACAAATAGCACTAACGCTGAGTGAAATACTTTGTTGAGAGCAAATACTGTATATGGCTCTCTGGTGGTTTTATTAGTCCATGCTGAGAGCTCGGAGAGACATTACTATATGCATGGGATAGATCTGGGTATGCGTGTTTGTGCATACAGAATGAACCTTCTTCTTCTTCCAGTTGCTTTTTTAGCAATTTTCATCACTGTCTTGTGAAAAAAGAGTTTTCAGCCTCATTTAATAAGAAGTAAAGAAAAAAATCTCCTCCCATGGGGACGAGAGCAGTCACCAATATTCAGTTTTATGAGAAGAGATATGTCACTTTCTATGACACCTGTGTCTATAATGCATTATAAACATACTTATAGCATGCTTATAGCGCCGTATAATCACTGTAGAATCACAGCTAATTTTAAAGCATATTTTAATGACTTATAAGTATAATCATCATTTCTCATGGTTTTAATGCATTAAGGCGGCAGTAGCTCAGCCCATAGGGACTTGGCTTGGAAACCGGAGGGTGGAGGGTTCAAGTCCCACATGGACCAAAAACATGGAAGGTGGACTGGTAGCTGGAGAGGTGCCAGTTCACCTCCTGGGCACTGCCGAGGTGCCCTTGAGCAAGGTACTGACCCGCCCCCAACTGCTCACTGCACGCTTCTCATCACTCCACCATTTCTCTCCAAAAATTGCATGTCTATGCCTTGTACTGCACGTGTGTGTATCTGGGTTAAAATACATGTAAATAAAAATAGAGTGTAAAAAGAATTTCCCCGTTTGTGGGATTAATAAAGTATATCTTCATTCTAAAATGATCATAACTTTGAGATTTATTATACGTCCTTGCCAAAGAAAATGTCAGCGAGGTGGTGAGATAGAGTCAAACTTGTAAGTCGTCATAAAACGCTCAATAAAGTTTTATTAGGCAGATTAAAATACATTCTAAGCACGTTTATAATGCATTATAGATACTGGCATCATAGACTTGCACTTGCAAACATGCCTTCACTCTACATACAGAGCTAAGAGATAATGCACACTCCCATCACAGTACATAACCTTCTCCAGCCTTTCCACGTTCATATTTTGCCCTTGTGGGCAACAGAATTTTCATATATTTATTTTAAATTCCATTCAAGTGTAACTGCAGCATATATAGACATGGCTGATTTCTGATATTACCAGATACCTGTATATTTTAGATTCAGAGTGCCACGCTAATATGACAGCAGGAATACTGATTAGCTCTATTCAGGGATGTAAGCTTGACATTGATGTTATGCTAATGCAGTGCCACTCTCCCGACTGTGTCCACACACGCCGAGCACCTTCCAGCATTAGCCGTGAATTTTCATACAATCCGCCGATAATAGGAACTCGTTTTATTCAGAAGGAGACGACAGAAACCAAGCAAAGTTATGACAATGTAAATAATACACCTATCCATCTTTTGCTTTTTGTCTCCGCTCACTCATCCCTGTGACCCCGGTGAAACATTCGACATGTTGTCTTACAGAGAACGACATATGACCTTTGGTTTTGTACACGGAAACACAACGTAATGCATTATGAATCCGACTCAGGAATATAAAATATAAACCATCAGTGTGTGTGTTTAATTTTTAAAGTGCAAAGACAAGATTAAACCTGCACTAACCGTGGTTGGCAGAGGCAGGTCAATATCAGAGAGACAAACAACTGTAATCAGTGTGACAGAAGCCTGACTGGGGGTGACCAGAGTGAGCGTCACTGGATTGTATTTTTTTAAAAATCAATTTATTTTGCACGCATGAGGCTTCTGCTAAACAAATCCACCGCTTTAGTGGCAGTGACAGCCTGCTGGTTGGGACAAGGTGCGTCTCGGATACCCTGATAAAAGGTGTGCGTGTATACCTTTGGGAGTCGACTTATGTTTGGATGCTATGGGGATGCAATCGGTAGGTTTTAGTAACACTGGGTCGACACAGGTTTTGTTGAGTTAGGTCTGACAGCTGTTTTTAACTCATTTCTGGGTGCGGGATCCAAAACTGAGCTCAGTTTTTCTCCATCACGTCAAGTTTTTGAACTATAGGATCCCGGTTTTCTTAAAAAATATGAAAAATACTGAACTTAACAGTCTGTGCAATGATCTTTTTGCTCTCAGCAAACCACGGGGATACCAAATGCCAACTTTTCACGTGTTCCTTTGGTCCACGTCCGTAAACTCTCCACACACTGCTCGCACACTTTGTGAGGGGCCCATGTCTTTTCGTCTTGATCACAGAGTTTTACTTTAAAATATGCAAAATATGCTTGTTGGACAAATGCACTGATGTTTGCTTTCCTCTGACTTGGAATGGTGAAACTAGCACAAACATAGCAAAAGGAGTCAGGGTTGTTGTAGGCATTTACGACGAGAAGAAGCTGGAACAAAGGAACACTAAGATGGAAAAAGCTTTGAAAACTACAAAAACAGCATCAAACCAAACAGAACTTATGACAGTATGCTGTGGTTACAAGGATAAGAGAAAAGCCAGCACAGATCCTCTTCATTCCTACTATGCCGGCTTTCTGTCTGCAGATATCGACAGTACTGACCTGTCGAGAGCTGCACACACCTCTCACCTCACTGTCTCAACTGTGACTGCACAAACAAGTTTCCATGTAGCTGTAGATGAGTCCAATCGTGATCAGCTGGCAAGTCTTACCACAGCTAATCAGTGAAACTTTGCTCATCTGGAGGGTCAAAAAACTTGGAATCAGCGTGCCAGTGTTAGTTTTAATCAGCATAAAAATCCAACTCAGACAGAAAAGATTTTTCAAATTGTTCCTCATACCACTTATGTCGGGTCGGGTTTGTGGGGACAGCAGATTTAGCAGAACTTTTTAGGTGTTCCTCTCCTGGGGGATCCCGAGGCATCTCCCAGGCCACATGAGCTACAGTATTTAGTCCCTCCAGTGAGTTCTGGGTTTGCCTCAGGGTCTCCTACCAGTTGGACGTGCCCCAGAACACCTCCAGAGAAAGACGTGAAGGAGCAGCGGCCCTCTGGATGTCCAAGCGCCTCCACCCAGCCACCTCACAGAGGTAACTCTGTATTTGCAGTCTCACTACCCCAAAGGTCATGACTGTCGGTGCGGGCTGGAAAATTGCAGATAGATTGGAAAACTGAGAGCTTTGCCTTCCGGCTCAGCTACCTCTTCCCCCATAACAGTCCAATATAACACCCACATTACTGCTGATGCTGCACTAATATGCTGGTCCATCTCGTGAACGAGATCCCAAGATACTTGAACTCCTTCACTACAAGCAGCAACCCATTCCACTGGATTATCATCATATATATATGTATATACTGTATCCAGCACATATGTGTGTATATACTTCCAGTATTCAACATTGCAGTTCAAGTTCTATCAGAAAAATATGTATTCATATGCCTCCTTTAAACCTTTCTTCCTCTGCAAGGTGAGTCACGAGCAACACAAAGGCAGCAGCCTTGCGAGAGAACACATTGTGAGAACAGTGGTCAGGGAAAAAAAAAAAATCCTCCGCCAAATGGCTCGATCTGTAAATAAATCAGCGTTTGAATAAAAATGTTAATTGAGGTTATCATGGGGGTGTTTTCTGCATTGTGCCAAAACAGCAAGTTAGTCTGATTTGAATAACCTCGAAGATAAACCATCAAAGTTCTCTCCTCCGGCCGTTCCCATCGCACTAATACGCTGAACCAAGCAGGAGATGTGAACGTCTTAATTACGCTGCACTCTGAGATAATGATAACACTTTGAGTTTGCCTGCTTGAGGAGGGTGGCGTGAATGTGTGCACGCGCACACACACACACTAGTGGACGGTTGAATGATACAGCAAGGTGAAAATATCTTTGAGCAAACAACTCTTTGTGCTTTTAATTCCCGCTTTCTTCACAGATTAACACCGACACGGCGCTTTATACCGTAACCGAATTAGCAGCAAGGTCAAGCTCAACTTCGTCACCGCCGGCTCTGATTTTCTCCACAGATAAACAGGGTGTACATGGCTGAATTATTTGCTGCTCATGCCTTATTGATCCCCCACCAACCACCAACCACCAACATCCAGCCCTCTTTGTGTTTATACCCAGTTGGCTCCGAATTCCCATCACAGCACACGGTACACAGCAGAACATACATAGCTCCCTGAACGTTGCTTAGCTTGTGTTAATATAAACACAGGTTTATTTAGAAATATGTGCCAGGTGAGCACTATATAAACCGTGCGGCACAGCAGAACCAGTGATATTGTGTTTTTTTATTGCATATATCATTTTTTTCCGGACATTAAAATCCCCTCGAGAGCACACAGTTAGGAGATTCAAGCAGACATGACGAGCAGACTACAGAGGTCTGGTGAGCTCACTTCTCCTTCCTGGCTCCATTGCTCCAGATTTGTTTCATTTTTGGCTGATAAATCTATTCCTGCCTCACTAAGTGAGTGATGAAGATCCACCACTGGTCGGTCGAATGCTGTGGTTTCCCCACTGGCCGTCGCTTTTTTAAACGAATAGTCGCGGACAGTCCTCAATTATGTCCTCGTGAGGTTTCGCAAACGAGGTGAGGACAGTCCTCAATTAGGTCCTCGGGAGGTTTTCCAGCAAAGTGCAGACAGTCCTCAATTAGGTACTCGGGAGGCTCTGCGGTGAGGTGCAGACGGTCCTCGGGGAGGCCTTTACGCGCGGTTTCAACTCATTCCAAATCTGTTTTGCTGTTCTTGGCTGTCTTTCAAACGTCAGGAGATATGAGCGGGGAAGCATTGTTCCTCGCGAGCAGCATTTGTAACATTTCCGGACTCAAATGTAGCTTAACCATGCCATCAAGATTTAAATTGGCACGTACACGGCCCCGACCATATACCAGGTTTCGACCTAGTTTCATTAAACTCGTACTCTTCAGCCCTAACCGATGCTGAAAATCGCCTCAAGTGAGAAAGGTGAAATATGCCAAGAGGGCTGGACGTGCTGTAGCAGTGCTACTTATGAAAAGGGTATGCAGAGAGGAAAACTGTGGAAGAACTCTGCTTATGTGAAGCACATGCTCATTGTTTTGAGGAGATTAGGAGGCATCAGTGCACAGAACGCATCCACATCTTTTTGGTCCAGTCCAAGAAACTGGATTCTGCCTTTAAACTCACTTTTTATTGTAATCCTTCTGTTTTAAGCAAATAAAGGACGAATTTACAGAATCTGGCTCTAACAGCTCGGTGAGTGCTGCATCCATCAGTATCCACGGTGATGTATATTTTCTGGTAGAGAGTGTTGCTGTGTGCATCCCACAGTTTACCTGTTTATTTATACATTCCCCCTTAACAAGGAGGGTCCTCCACAGGTGTGACTGTGACTCGTGAAGGGCTCGTGAAGAGGGATCGGTTCTGGGAAAGCGTTTTCGTCATCCCGCGTCCCTCAGGATGAAGTCCTCTGCCTGATAAATGTACACGATTATGCACCGGGAGACTCATATTTTAATTGGAGGTTTGTGTAATTTTTAAACTAGGGCGAGAAACTCAGAAAAAAAAACACCCATCAGTTCAGCTTCCAGACTAAATATGCAACTTTATGGCTTTGTTTTTCATATTTGGCCGAGCTACAGAAAGAGAGAGAGAGAAAATCTGAGAGAAAGTCAGTGCGAGAGTTCAGCAGCCACACAAACTGTGAAAAAGAGATGGGTGGAAATATGTTAGGAGTGGCAGCCAGTCCAAAACAGCCCCCCTCCTCCTCCTCTCTGCTCTTCTTCTTGTTTTTCTAAAGGCAGGGATCCTGAGGAGACCCCTAAAAGCCGATGCACTAGCCTCACATTCGTTGTCAGACCACAAAGCCTACCTCACGATAATCTTATAATAACCGCGCCATGGGAAAACAAAAAGACATTTCGGAGAAGCTGGCAGAGACCTTCCAGATCCGACATGTGCTCCTCCGCCAGGCCCTGGCAGAGTGCCTGGGAACCCTGATTCTGGTGGTGAGTAAAGAGTATTTTCTGCATCCCTCCTGCAGGCTGCTCAGCTGGATCATTCTGTTCGAGGGGAAGAGGATAATAGAAATGATGTTTACCATAACTTGCACAAACTAGTTAATAACTCAATTTAAACTTTAACATAAAGGATTTTCCCTCAGATTATTATGTGCTACAATTCAATTACGTTTAAGCCGTAAACTGTGTTTTTGTACTGCAGTATTTAGGGAAAGAGGGGGGGATTAAAAGTGCCTTTAAATAGGAATTTGAAAATAGACGCATGGTTAGCATAACAATTTGCTTCTGTTGCTTTTCCCATTTACTTTAAAAGTTTGTATTTCTAGACACCTGAGAGAAACACCACTACCAACAACCACAGAATCATTCTTAACTAAATGTCCGCATGTATGATGACCTGCTTATTATAGAAAGCAAAACATACATACAGTTAGGACTGAACGATATGGCCTGTAACCAATATCTCGATATTTTTAAGCTATATCGCGATACACGATATATATCTCGATATTTTTAAGCTATATCGCGATACACGATATATATCTCGATATTTTTAAGCTATATCGCGATACACGATATATATCTATTTTTGTTGTTGTTGTTTTGTATTGTTTATTTCTAATGAATAATAATGTCATTATTACCTTGATAGCATTGTATTTGCTCAGAATCAATGTAGAACAGTAGATTTACACTCAAAACACCGAACGAAGTTAGAAAAAGAACATTTACGTGACAGGTACTCGATGCACGCGATATACCCAACCCACGATATATTGAGTATATTCCATATATCACCCACCTCTACATACAGTACACTGTATACATGCATAATGTGAAAGCCATCAATGAATCCGACCGATAATTAAAGATGCAACACGGTGAGAAAAGAAATTCTAGCTACGCTTTAAATAAATGTGAACAAGTTCCAGGATTCCCATCCTGAAGCCTTCCAGCAGCTTTTCAGTTTAACACGAGGAAAGAGAGAAAGTGATCTTTTGAAAACACCCCAAGGGATTCCGGATCCGTCTTGTTGTAGAGAAAGAGGTGAAGGTGCCACCATGTCTGAGTTTAGTTATCTGATGACAAAAAAACGGAATAATTTGGCTTTTGTTCCGTCCAACTGCGGCTGCTCTCCTCTCATTAAATCGCTGCTTTCTTAGAAGTCTGTGAAGAAAAGAACTGCTGCATAATTTATTTAAATAATCATTTTTCATAAGAACTTCAGGGTAGAGGCACCTGCCATCAATTATCTGCTGTTTTATTTCCTCTCCTTCTACTTAAATTACACTTTGTTTTATATCCATATTCTCTGCTAATAAGGTGGCTTCATACAGCATCTGCGGTTCCCGCTGACACCTCATCCAACATTCCAGGATGTCTTGAGATTTTCTCAAATTAAAAAACAGAATCTCTATCAGCCAAGTGCAAAACAACCCGGAGTCCGTCGGTTTCTCATGGGTACCCACAGACAACAAAAACATGAGGCGAGGGCACCAAGCGGTGAAACGCCGGGGCCATTTGTTATTCTGCTCCCCGGCTGTGACTGATCTGTTAATACCAGGAGACCTTTCACTCTGCTGGCAGTCAGGTCCCCTCGGTGGTCTGGGATGGCCTTCCGCGGTGGGAGACTCTGCGGGTGGGGTCAGCATCAATAGTTTCACCAAAACATACACATGACCTCCGAGGTCAGAGAGACACACCCTGGATATGACGAAAAAGCAAGACTCAGCTAGACGTCTGACTCGAGGTCAAGCCACTGTAGAGCTTTGTTATTCTGTTTGAAGCTTTCCTACTACTGTCTGTCCACCAAAATAACTTCATCTCCGGGTTGTTTGTTGTTGTTTTTTTTGCTCGACTCCAACCAGACTGATTTTTCTTTCGGGAACGTTAAAAAGAAATAACAGGTAGAAAGTTAAAGTTCTTCCTTTTCTCCGTCCAGATGTTTGGTTGTGGTGCGGTGGCACAGTTCGTGCTAAGCAGAGGATCTCACGGCACGTTCTTCACCGTCAACTTCGCTTTCGGTTTCGCCGCAACTTTGGGCATCGTTGTGAGTGGACAGATCTCAGGTGAGGACATTCTGTCTGCACGCAGTTTCATTATTAATCTTCTTTTTGCAGGCCAACAGCTAATACTTAACATTATTCATCACCTTGATACTTCATGACTCAACTTTATGCTAATTGCTCATGAGCACCGTTTTGAACTCCGTGTTTTAGAAGTCCTTTAAAAAATACTGATAATTATAATGAAGTTTATTCAGAATAGCACCTCTCACAGAGCAAGGTCACGAAACTTCTGCAAGAGCAAATTATTTAAAAAAAAACGAAAATGACAGAACAAGAAAAAGAAGCAAACAATAAAGCAACAGCAACAACAGAACATGAAAATGCTGGATAGCACGAGGTGAGACAAAGGCCACTTCGAATAATAAAAAAAAGATCTTCAGCTGCTTTTTAACGACATCAACAGTAATGCAGAATATAAGTCTGCATTACTGTTGTTGTTTTTTAAGTCAAGTACGAAGGACAACCAGTAAACCCTGGTTAAAAGACCTGAACGATGTACTGGTGACATAAAGATGGAGCAGGTCCGAGATGTATCCCGGTGCCTGACAATGCAGAACTCTATATGTGAGAACAAGAACCTTAAAATGAACCCTGAACTCGACAGGAAGCCAAGATGGATGTTGTTGTTGTTGTTCATCTGAACCTGCTCGACAGTCTTACTGACATACTGACTACGTTTGGGATCTGTAGCTGTATAACTTCTGCGATTGTGTTGGTTTTATGCAAGACTACCTCTCCCAATCCTAAATATGTATACAGTGGTCCCTCCTTTATCGCAGGGGATACGTTCTAAAAATAACCCGCAATAAACGGAATCTGTGAAGTAAGTTTTACGATTATTATGCATGTTTTAAGGCCGTAAAATCCCTAACCACACACTTTTATACACCTTTTTACACGCATTTTGTACGGTACTCCCTTAGTTAATCAGGACGCAGAACACATGCGCGTTCATACTGTACAGTAAAAAAAAAAAAATGCATGCAAAATTACACTAAAAAAATCTGCGAAACAGCAAATCAGCGAAAAGTGAAGCGCGTTATAGCGAGGGACGACTGTACATTGGTTTCTTTTGTTGGACGTTGATGACTGTTGCGGGGTTCTTCTGCTAACCTCGTCTTTCGTTCCAAAAATCCAGGCTTAGTCGGAAAATAATAACAATGTTTTCTGGGTTTTTATTCTCCACCTCACCAGGTGCAAACAGTGCCAATATGTACAAACCAAAAAAATAAAGTGAATGAACCAAAAATGCTCTATATACAATTTCAAAAAACAAAACAAACAAGAAAACGAGTTCTTCAATAACTCAGCTCTCATGAAACAAGTCAACCACTGTTACCGCCTCTGTAACCACACACTTCCTGTTTAAGGCCCAGGCAGCCCCTTTTATAGTGGTAGCTCCTCCCACTCGGACTACTACCTTTATAAAACAACATAAACATCATATATTTGTTCATAACAGGTCTAGCGTGCAGACAGAGTGTGGGGTGAATCTTAGCGTCATTGAAAGTCAATGCAATGACGCAAATTAAAAAAAATGTGGCAACCTGAGCGAGTCCTGTACATCCCAGAGTCTTTATGAAACTATTTCATAAATGCACAAAGATTGGGAGGAAAAGGAGGACGAGAGACTGCAGGGATATAACAGAAAGAAGAAGTTTGTGCTGAGTTTCTGAGTTCAGTCCGAGGCTGAGCCGAACGCAAACACACTCCCACAGGCGCGGAGGATGCCTCCGCTGCTAGCTATCCTAACTTACAACCAAAGTCCGCACTTTGTGGTGAAATCTGTCCGAAAGGCAAATATTCACTCTGTCTGGACAAACCTCCGAATAGAGGCAGAGCTCTGCGGAGTCAACAATCAATAGAAATACGCTATAGATTTTTCATACATACCGCTTCGATTCCTATTGGGTTTTAATAAGGTGAGGAGGAAAGAAAACATGTTTAAAAAGGGAAGAAATGTTAATTTTGCAATCGTTATTATCGTATTTTTATCCAAACATCAGCACTAACGATGTGGAAGTGAAGCCGGCGTCAACAAAAAAGAGGTAATTTGGTAAAAAAGGAGGAAATAAGATAGTCACACTACAGTTATTTGCATCACTGTCATGAAGTAGCTGTCACTCAAAGAGCGTTTCCACGAGACTCAGCTCTTTCTTTCCTCGCCCCCCTCCCTCGACTTCCATCAACATAACAGGGAGTCATTATTACTGATGACAGACACTGAATATCAGCGAAAGGTAAACTGGCAGTTATCTGAGGTGCAGTTTACCACGCTGACGTGTTTGCCTGACGAATGACGGAAGCAGAACAGGAAGGAGGAGAAGGTGGACGGAGGAATGCAAAGTTCAAAAGCGACGCGCACACATGGAGGAGGTCACTCACCCCTTAGCTTCAGAACGACGTGGTCTGTAATTGAAAGGAAACGCGAGCGAGTCGCTCCTCAGTCCCACTATTTCTACTCTGTCAAAAGCAGCGACTCTACAAAGGGTTTCCCCGCGGTTCACTCATGCTCACTTCTTCAGCGCTTTTATAATGAGGCTGTCCCCCCTCTAATACACTTTGCAGCCAGAGAAAATAAGCCCTTATAATTAGATAGCTCCCACCCTGACACGATTAAGGTGTGAATGCAAGCGAGGCGCCCGGATGAGTGTGCCATCAGAGCGCTTATTTCCTGCTTCAAGGTTAGAAAAAAAAAAGGGATACTTTTCTGAATCTTTTCATCCCGCCAATTTAATTTGTGTCACAGAGACCTTCCATCCTAACAGGACTTTACGGAGACCGCAATTACTGAATACACAGTAGGCTCAGAGCTGTTTCCTCTGGCTCACTGAGGAAAGCGGGGGGGGGGGGTTATACTGCATGCACTTGAGATAAAGCATCCTCCATGTGTTTGTTTTTTTCGCCAGGGGTTTGATCAGAGATACATGTATAAAAATATACCACGGTTTCCATATTTCTCCTCATCTTTAGGTGGTCATCTGAACCCGGCGGTGACCTTCACGCTGTGTTTACTCGGAAGAGAGCCTTGGAGGAAGTTCCCGCTGTTCTTTCTCTTCCAGACTCTCGGAGCCTTCGCGGGTGCAGCGATTATATTCGCCTTGTATTTTGGTACGTGGAACCGAGGATGAATATTCAGCTAAATAAAAAATGTTTAATAATGCTTTGACAAATCCATCTCTTGAGTGGTACGCCCAACAGTTTGTGGTGATTTTCTCCAGCGTGCAGCTGCTCGGTGCTAATAATGTGGCAGTAACAACAGAACCGGATACTTGTTTGCTCTGGGCAATGTGTCAGTGAAACAATGAACATCTTCATTTGCACCTTTTTTATTTTTTTGCAGCTCTTGAGTAATTTGCCTCGTGGCTTCCTCCTTTCTACCCTAATGTCTTAGACAAGGGATCAATTAATACACCAACACTTCATCTTGATCAGAGAATCATGAAGGCAGGAAAATAACTGACATTCTCGCTTTATTAATCAAATGTAGTGGATAAAATGTAGTTATTGTGAGATATTCTCTGTTGACAGACAAACAGCTCTGTGAGTCAACATGTCATCACCAGCTGAGGCTGATGTTTGTTCTTTTACTTTTGCTGGACTGGACGAGTTCAAACAGTCCAACAGTTGTTGAGACTAAAAGTTTGGGCTCCCCTGCTGTGGCTTGGAAGTGGAGACGCTGATCATGTTGTCCCCGTTTCAGGGTCTAACCGGGGACCTGTCTCGTACTAGTTTCCTGTCATCCTGCTGGCACCAGCACAAACATGTCCCCAACACTACTGTTTCTACTACTAATTATAATAACGATAATGCCGGTTACTCTTAGCGTCAACTATAAACTTGACATCAACACACTTTGACAGACTTAGTTATTATATGGTGTGCCATAATATGTAGTTTCTGTTCTAAATTAAGCAACACAATAGAAGTAGTTAGCATTAATTAAGTTATGCAAAAAGTCACTAAACTTGACAAAACTCTACAAAATAAAAGAGTAAGAACAAGATGAACACCCGTTGGTGGCATTAGATTTAAAAAAATCATGAGTCACCATGAATATCTGCACCACATTTCATATAAATTTATCTGATGTTTGTGTTGATCTGTCCTGTACACGTGACATCTATTGCACGTCTGTCCGTCCTGGGAGAGGGATCCCTCCTCTGTGGCTCTTCCTGAGGTTTCTTCCACATTTTTTCCCTGTTAAAGTTTTTTGTGGGAAAGTTTTTCCTCACTCGGACCGAGGGTCTAATGACAGAGGGTGTCACTCCCTGTACAGATTGTAATGATGTACTTTGTGACTATACAAAGAAAATCTGATTTGATAGTTAAAAGAGAGATATTTTAGTCAAAATTATGGATTGACCGACCAACAGTTCCATCTTTACAACCATGTTCCAGTAAAAACCTTCAGCATGTGGATCTATGCTCATTAAATAGAGTCTGTTCTTCGGCTCTCATTAGTGCTCATACTTGCATTCATGTGTGCTATAGAACCATGTGTATGTTGTTGCTGTGTTGCTTGTGTGTTTGTCCGTCCTCGCCCCCCTTCAGTGCTGACTGCAGCTGTATGACCGTGCAGAAAGTGAGAAACTGTCACGTGTTGTTACTGTTTGTAGCCGTCAGCGCGATCATTGGACCAGTTTAACCTTAACATCTGCGGTAATCTTAGGTGATGTTATTTTCCGTGACTCTGATAAGGACGAGCAGTTACGGAAAAATGAATGAACGATATTATTTGATTTGAAAGCTGTGATTCAGTGCGGGAGCAATTTTACCCTTTCGAATTGAATGCAGAGGATGTAGCTAAAATAATCAGTCTCTGCTATTAAAATACATAAATCACTGAAGATTTTTATTTTTTTTAAATGTGCTCTGTTCCTTATCCCATCAGATGCATTATGGGACTTCAACCAGGGGGAGCTGATCGTGGTGGGGACCAACGCCACGGCGGGGATTTTTGCCACGTATTCGTCCAAACACGTCAGCGTGGTTAATGGATTCTTTGACCAGGTAACACTGGTGATTTTCTGGAGGTGTTTCACCTCTAGTCACTGAAAAGTCGAGTTTACATGTTACATGTTTGGGCAGCAGTAGCTCAGTCCATAAGGACTTGGCTTGGGAACCGGAGGGTGGCCGGAGGGGTCCCACATGGACCAAATATATGGAAGGTGGACTGGTAGCTGGAGAGGTGCCAGTTCACCTCCTGGGCACTGCCAAGGTGCCCTTGAGCAAGGCACCGACCCCCCTACAACTGCTCACTGGGCGCTGGTCTGGCTGGCTGCCCATCACTCCACCATCGCTCCACATTTGCATGTCTATGCCCTTGTACTGCATGTGTGTGACCGGTTTAAATGCATGTAAATAAAGATAGAGTGAAAAAAGAATTTCCCCATTGAGGGATTAATAAAGTATATCTTCTTCTTCTTCTTAAAGTAAAAAAGGAAACAATCACAGACTTTAATAGACGCTTCAGGTCACAGTGACGCATGTCTGGTGGAGCTAAATAGACAACATTGACTTTTTTTTTTGGCATGGCTGAGTCATGTCCGTTGAGGACAAAGTAGAAGTTGTGTGACTCCACTGCTGGAGGCCCAAATATTTATTGCTCATAAGTATTATATAGAAATCTGAACATCCTGTAATAACCTCATTGGTAAACGGACTCTTCTTCGACCACTCAAGGCGCTTTACAGTACGTATCTCATTCACCCATCGGGAGCAGTTTGGGGTTCAATATCTTGCCCAACTTCAACATGCAGACTGGAGGGGATCAAACCGCCCGATCTTCTGATTAGTGGACGACCCGCTCTGTCTCCGGAGCCACAGCCGCCCCAACCTAATGACCAATATAACATCCCATCAGCTCTTCTTATCCTCTTTAACCTTTCGAAAGCAGTAAGACAGTGTAATGAGCAGGCCGGTGTCACTACCCATTTGATCTGACTGTCTAAACTTAAGAGTCTGTGTGTGAACAGCTTGTAATGCGTCAAAAAAAAAAAAAAAAAAAAAAAAAGGACGGTCAAATCAGACCCGGCTGTGCTGGAAGATTCAAATAATTAATGAAGGTAAAATTACGCGCCGTGCATCAAAAATCTGGACACTGCAGATAACCCTGCTGCTGATGGTTCCACGAACAGTGTTCACTTCCTCCAACAGGTTTTTAGGAGAGGCTTTTTGTATGTAATACCTACGATTACATGTTGGAACTACTTTTTCAACAAGATAGCACAACTCAGACCGTCTCCCGAACAGTAGAAACTATTAACAGCCGTATGTTAGCCATGCCTAAAGCATCCCAGTGCATCAAATACAGCAGCTCGCAGCTGTGCTGTCATTTCTAGAGGCCACTCGTGTGCCGTCCATGTCAGGTGATGTAGTATCAAGGGTGGAAAGTCTAAGGGTGGATCAGTCAAACAAACACATGAATTTTTAAATGCAGACCAGAGTTTGTGTCCGACCTCACAACAATCAGTAATATGCACTGTTAGGTTGCATCTTACCGGTGCTCCAAAACGCCTGTGGTCCAACAGTAACACTCCACCCCGCGGTGCTCTGAGCTAACATCAAAAAGTTCACAGAGGTTTACTTGAATAAACTCTGTGAATCACAGCAGCTGCAGGATATCAGATGGAAAACAGAAAAATCTCAATAAAATATCATCAAAAAATCAGTCAGATAGTTATGGGGTGTGTGGCTCGGTGCCGTAACCGGAGCACAAAGTTGCATAGTGCACCAATCACAGGATGGGAATGACCTGATTGCAGGTCAGTGTAGAAAATGATTTCAACTCTGTTGTTTTATTGTTGAAATCTTATTGTTTGCAGCTCTCTTACATCAGCAGTGCTGCACCTGGCCAGCAGGGGCCACTAGCCAGCACTGCAGCCGCAGCCCCCATACAGATCCTGACATGTTATAGCATGTGTGTGTGTGTGTGTGTGTCAATACTATATCTACTGTGCGCATCTACTGTGAGAGCGAGTCCAGACCTGGAGTGATGCAACCACGCGGATCGAAGAGGGCACCCTCTCCTCGTGGTGCTTCCGCCGTCCACTGATGTTACGAGCACATGAGTGGACGGTGGAAGTTCTGTGATGTTTCCTGATGAAGGAGAGAGGAAGAAGTCTGACAGCTCGTAAACAATTGTCAGAACAGATGCACTGTGAATATCACAACTTCTTAAAAGTGATTAAACCTTTGGTAATAATATCCCAGGGGCAAAACACGTTCATGGAAGTGAGATTTGTGTAATTAACAGGATTTCCTAACATATTTATTTAAAGAAACTGTTTTAGATTCCATTGTTTAGGCGAGACTATTCTGTCTCTTTCATGAAAAGAGGATCACTGAATGAATGTAAACAGTGATGGATCATTCTCCCTGTGCTGTATCTCAGATTATTGGAACGGCTGCATTGATCGTGTGTATCCTGGCCATAGTTGATCCCAACAACAATGCGGTCCCCAGAGGTCTGGAGCCCTTCGCTGTAGGCTCTGCGGTGTTAGCCATCGGCCTGTCGATGGGCTTCAACTCCGGCTATGCTGTCAACCCGGCGAGAGACCTGGGACCTCGTATCTTCACCGCTCTCGCAGGCTGGGGTGGGGAGGTTTTCACGTGAGTACGTGACGTCACCCATGAGGTAGCTCCGGAGATGTAATCAAGATTAGACGCCAGTTTCATCAGTGACTGGAGCCAGTAAATTCAAATGTGCTCAGTATAGATGAAGTCTAGATGGAGCACAGGGCAGAGAAGCATCCACCATGCCAGATTTTTTTTATTGTATCTTTATTTAACCAGATAAGTCAGTTGAGAACCGATTGAGACGCCTGTCAATCATGCAAACTTATAGCACACTTCTTTTATTTTATCACTGCATATGAGAAATAGTGACATTAAAGTGAATATTTGACTAAATATGGCTTCCTACCCATTTAATTGCATTTCTAACAAAAGCTTTTATGGCTGATATGCCTCCTTTCTGAACAAAGAAACTACTTTTGCACAGTCATATAGCAAATGTCTTTAACTTTCAGATGACTCACATTAAAAAAAAAAGTGTGATGAGCAAAAGAAACATTATCTTAAATGCTGCAATGTTAAAGTTTGTGCTGCAGGGTTTTATTATATTTAATATAGCACTATAAAGTCAGGAGGATCATCAAAGATAATATTTTAAAAGATGGTTAAAATCGAAGCAACAGAAGAACCAGATATCCTGATTTTCTTTTTTAGCTCCCAGAGTCAAGCTCTACATACTGGATACTACATTTCCCACAATGCCACTCACTTCTTTCAAACTACAGTTTGTAATGCATCTTTTTGCAGGCTGCACGAACATTCAAGTAAACAACATGAACTACATTTATAAGATTAGTGGAGTGCCCCTTTAAGCGTATTAAAATGAAAAAGTAAAAAAAAAAAAGGCAATACTTCATCTGTGTACCTGAACCAATATGCACTCATATCTTATTCAGGCCTGTTACAGTAGCTAAATTGAATAAAAAAAATAAATGTAAAATGACACCATGCATCACCAATTTATTTTTTTTCCCAATTTATTCTCTTGCAGAGCAAACACCTACTGGTTTTTCGTGCCCATCTGTGCCCCCTTCTTGGGTGCATTGGTGGGTGTGCTGATGTACCAGCTAATGATTGGATATCATCTAGAAAGAGAAGTGCAAGAAAAGCTGAAGGAGGAGGAAGAGGAGGAGGAGGAGGAGGAGGAGAGGCTCAAACTTTCCAGTATTCCAACCAATGAAGATGCATAAGCGCAGTCGAATTTATTTTTACAGCTATGTCGCACTAGATATTATCCCTGCCTAACAACTATATTGTTTGGTTTCACACATCACCTTGACTATCATCATCTTTTTTTTTAGATATAACACATCAGTAATCACTCAACAGTTTCCCCAAAAAAAATATGGCACAAGTTTTCTAAATTCATTTCACTTAACTCCAGTGAGCTCTTTTCATTTCAGCTTGAAGCACAAAAGTGTTTCCTTCATGCGGCGTGTCTGACAAAACAAATATATCAGCTCACGCAGGAAAGAAAATAAATAAAAAAAAGAAAGACGGTTTAAGTCGAAGAGTTATTTGAAAGGTGTCTTTTTTTTACGTCTGAGGTGAAAGAAACCTTTAAATCACCTTTCTCTACTCTTTCATTTGTAAAAGCAAACTGTGTAGAATGACACCTCCGGCGTATTTTATAAATCAACCCAAATATTAAAAATGTTACAGATTACGTGGAAGCTGGAAAATCAGATAATAGTGTCTATTTTTGAAAGTGTTATCTGATGTTTACCTTATTAAAAACTCTCGAGGATGTGATCCTGTGTGTTTCTCTCACTTACAATGAGCCACATTGCTTTTTCACATTTGCATATAATTAAGTTTTCACAGCGCTGTGTGAAATCAATCCGCTAAAAAGGAAAGACAGGTGGTAGAAAATGTAAAGTACGCACGGTATAGTGATTTACTGCAGGCCAGGCGCTCGGTGAGCGATACCAAGCCTTTCAGGGGAGTCCATGCGTTATTAAGAGGAGCCCAGCTCCTCCTGGCTCCCCTGTAGTTTGGACCCCGACTGTAGACTATATGATATGTTATGAATGAAAGTGAATATGTGCAACAAGTGCAGAGCTTAAAAATCCAAAAAATATGCTAATGCACCATATTGCCAAGAGTTACATAGTTGCATAACCTCATTTTAAAAACAATAAGTTATGTTGTACAGACGTTTGTGCACGACCTTCTTGGCTGGGAGCAGTGATTTCCTTGTTGTCATAGTGAGGCTACGTTTACACATATGTATGTTGAGAAACGAATATTTCCCTCCCTCTGTTTTCCAAAATGACAATGTGCACAAAGCATCTTTTTCAAAAAATCAATCAATTCGCATAAATACGCCATTGAGCGGCATCATAACTATGCCAAGCCTATGGGCGGATCATCATCGTCATAGCAAAACGTAAACATTGGTCGCACTTTTGGCGCATCATCTGCCTAAAACTCTGTTTATCTTAGTTTTCACGCAAACGCAAAACCGTAGTTTTCCATAATCTCCACTCTAGCCGGAGTTTTTAGAAAGATTTGTTTTTATTGGTAGTACAGCTGAAGATAGACAGGAAACAGGAAGCAGAGAGAGGGGGAGTGATGCGCAGTACATTAGCCGCCCGATGTGGGATTCGAACCGGGGCCAGCTGCGGCGAGGACTATAGCCTCCACACACGGGGTGGCTGCTTAACCCACTACGCTACCGACCGCCCCATGTCTCTATTTTTAACATATACCTGTGTAGGTGTAAACGGGGCCTAAGTTTGGCAGCCAGAGGAGATATCAGGATTAAACAAATTACTAATGTGGTCACAGTGAAATGGGGGGTTTCAGGAATGGACCCAATTGCAGACGGGTGTGGGTAAATGTGGGTAAACTAAAACTAACTTAAATGACCAAAAGCGGCTGGATATCCAGGAAAAAAACAGAAAAGGGCAAAAGCAAAGATTAGATACAAATGAACCATGAAACAGGAGGACACACTGGGAAACCAGGGACAAAAACAGAGCGACGAGGAAACACAGGAACTAAATAGACGTGACTAATCAGCGACAGGTGAAACAAATCAGGGGCAGGTGCAAAATCAAAAAAGGCGGGAAACAAGACAGGAAGGAAGACAAAATAAAACAGGAAACAAACTCAAAGACTGTTACAAATGCACTGATTGCTTTACCTGAGTCATAGTCCAGCTTGTACAGAGTCAAGCTGGCTCCAACCTCCTCAACTAACTCAGCATGAAAGTACAAGAATACTTGAAATAAACCATTTTTATTCAATATTTTCATAGTTGACAACTGTTGCTTAGATTTTCTGGATCGCCAGAAGCATCTTAAACCCATGCCATCACATGGCGTGGCTTGTCAAGATCCACATATTAATCTGTCTCTACAAATTCCAAGAAGACCCAATCTGACGGTTCTATCCAGGACAAGTGAAGACCGCGGGGAACTCTGCTCCGCCGTCGTCAGATCCCTCCATAATCACTGTCTATGGGGCATTTCATGAAGCTTCAGCGAGTTGTAGATGTGAGCGTTTCCAGCTTTGCCACCAACCCATGGGCAGCATCACAAAAAGCAGAGTGGCAGTACGCTGCAGCCTCACCCCCTCCACCTTCTTCCACTCCCTTCTCCCTCGGAGACGCTGGAAATGAACAGGCTGCACTCATTTTCTCGTTTGTCTAATTAAAATGAAATCCAATTTTTTTTTTTTTGTGGGCTTAAAATAAATGAATCTTGAACGTTTTCGGGCAGAAACAAAACAATTCACCGAGATCTTCTACTCTAACGGCACGCGCGTCTTCCAAACCTGCTCGCACCTCTTTGACTCCCGTCGTGCTCCTGTTGCACGGCGGTTGCATTTCTTCTCCTGCACCCACGCACTTTGCTTATTCACATATCCTTGAAAACAAAGAAGTGTTGGTATACGTGCAAAAAACAAAAAATGCTGCGGTTGGTGAGCTGAAGCCTCAGAGCAGCATGCAAATAGTGACATTTGCTACATAATAAATGCCCTCCAAACTGCGTATATGCACCCTTTTGATTTATAGTGCCTCAGGTGGTTATCACTGTTAGAAATTCGATCTTGGCTTGAAAGGGCGCTAAGGGCAAAAAAGGTCAGGGGTATTTGCTCGAAATAACACTCCCACTAGCATCACACAACAAAGAAAACACACTTTATACAACATCAGAAGTTCATATCACTAAACTAATATCTTCCACAAACACCCATCGGTTCTAAATTACCATTATCGGAGAAGCGAGCGCGTATTCAAAATATCAGTAATGACATTTTTGGAGTCTGGAAAGAATATCAATCCATCAGATCTTACAAAGGCTTAAACTTCAGAGACTGGTGTTTGACATTTGGAGTCCCTCTTTGGCGTGACCTTTGCAGCAGTTCACCAAACACATCCAGTGTCAATCTAACCATTTGTCTCTGAAATTCTAATTTATCTTCCTGTTGAGTCGCAGAGCGTGCAGCAGGATTTACAGATGGAACAAAAGAAGCGAGGTTCAAACATCTTTTAAAAAAAAAAAAAGTCCCATTACAAATATTACAAGGTCTGTTGATCTGAAAAGAAAAAAGCAGAACCACAGAGGAAATCCAAATTCACTCTTCATTTCCTATGCATTGGAGTCAGTCTTCTATAGATGCCGGGGTAGAAACACAAAGCAGAGAAATGAAAAATGTTATCTATGACCGGAAAATAAAATCAGCAACATGAACTACAGGAGTAATAAAAACCCTTTGCATGCTTGACACGGTTGTTTGTTGCGAAGCAACTCGTTGCAGCAAAACAGACGATTTAATGCAAAAGAACAACGGGCAGCAGCTTTTCCTTTTGAGATTAAACATATAGAATATTATACGCCATATTCAGCCTAATCTTTATGTCACCGTCACAAAGGCATTTCGGTGCAGGAGTTGTGATATTAAAGCTTGAGCCACAGCTCCCCTGTGTGGCGAAGCAACGAAGCTTCAACATTTTAATCACTGAGCAGCGTTTCCAGGAAGTCACACATGAAAAACTCTTGTAGATTAAAGAGGTGGAAGAACCGTAAAACACAAAATGTTTTAATGCGTCTCCATGTTTAATGAAACTAATCAGATTCCCAGACATGCTTCTCTCCAGTGTGTCGACAGAATTCTATTAAGATCTACCTGACTGACATGAGTGATGATGCACAACCCCATCGAATAAATCCTTATCCAAACAAACATCTGTCCTCCGCTGCTATTTACCCTCGCGCCAAATCATGGAACAAACCCTTCCCCTTCACTTCCGTGCACTAAATGAGAAAAGAGCACATTGTCTTCACATCCTCATTCCATATAAAATCCATTTCCATCACGCATTATTCCATCCAGCCGTGTCACAATGCGACATGTTGCAACGAAGGGCGTAAAAAAACACACATTTCGGTTCCGAGCTGCAACAACAATAACATGTCATGAAATAGCTCATGCACAGTGTCTCAGCAAATCTGCTACAGGTGATCAGTTTCTTTTCACAGTGTCACATTCAGTTAGATAATTCAGGGTTAACTTGTTACACCCCTCTTCAGCTGTGAGTGCCAGCGAGTGTAAGTCACACACGGCCAAGCAGTCTCACACTCCTAAAAATGTCTTGATTTCACATTAGCCACAGCCGCAGAGTATGAGTCCGTTGTTTCTTTCTTTCTTTCTTTCTTTCTTTCTTTCTTTCTTTCTTTCTTTCTTTCTTTCTTTCTTTCTTTCTTTCTTTCTTTCTTTCTTGAAACAAACACAACAAATCTCCGAGATTCTAATACTGTTCGAATCTTGCCTGAAGTTGTAGAGGTTTATTTTTTTCACGAGATGTTTTTCCTTGTTCTATCTCGTGTTTTTAACACACATGCGTGCACATTCCTGCGATGGTTTCACGCCAAGCGACATCGGATAGCGATATGGATGTTGCCATGTTGGTCTTTCAGAGCCAGAAGTTACTGAACGAGGTGATTGGACGCACTGTTAGAGTTGGGCCATGTTTGATTTTGCAGTTTTTTAAAAAGAAATGGCAGCCTGTGAACATATTTTCATTTCACCATTAAACCAAAATATCTTTCCGAAAACATTTGATGAAAGCAGCAGTAACAGAATCTTGATTTATGTTTGATCAGTTTCGTGAGCCTGGTTGTACGAAGCGGGCCTGCCAATCACAAGGTGTCTATTTTCCTCTAAACAACACCATAATTCACAAAATGAACATGAGACTGTAAGGAAGAAAAATAGAAATCAAGCAAATAAGGCCATAAACGTGTTAGATAACTGTTTACTGAGGTAATAAATCATAGTGGTGTGTCGGTCGTGAACGTATCGTTCGGTTTGAACTAATCTTTTGTACGACTTTTATATGCACCAGTACCAACAGACATGTGTCATGTGTCAAGATCTAATGTTGCAATTAACCGATTGTTTTAATGGGGTTTTTATAAACCGGGTTCGGGAACAAGGGCCACGCCTCGTACTCGTTCAATTTCCGTTCTCCATGTACTTAAGCACTCCCTCTTCCTTCCACTCCTTCTTCGACACCGCTGTCCCATCCCACCCCCCCATACCCTCTTCCCTCTTTCTTGCTTCGTCTCCCCTTTTCTCATCTCCATTCCCACACAGGAACCAGGGGCTCTAATCCGTAGAGCCGCAGAGAGACGGTTCCCCCACTCAAGAGTCTCCATCCCCCCCCAGGTTCCTTCCAGGATTCCTCCGGTCAACCTCAGGACCACTCTGCCGATGGTCCCGCTTCATCCCTCCTTCATCCCTCACCCCCCCCCTCTCATCCCTCATCCCTCCATCCCTCGACCCTCATCCCTCCATCCCTCGACCCTCATCCCTCCATCCCTCGACCCCCATCCCTTCATCCCTCTAACCCTCCCGCAGCATATCACCCATGCTTCCTGAACATTACTCGTAATAAACATGTTTAAACTCCATCTGTACGGGCGTGGTCCTTGTTAGTGAATGCATGTTCAGTCTATGGTATACTAATACCTTATCTAATATAGCTGTCAACATGCTTGACATCGGTATGCTTCACGGTCTCATCGACGTCACCCCAATGTGTGCCTGCATTCCAAAATCATACATGCGTGCAAGAAGTAAATCGACACCTTCATTCAAATTCAAATAATGGTGTCTATAAACTTTACATGTCTGTGTGTGTATTGTAAAAAATGACATTTTCATTATATAGTTAAAGATATGACATAAGACACACCTGTCCTACGGCTCATGCCTGAGATGCCTATGTCACATACGATACACCTCGCAGCTGACGATAGCTCCGCTGCTCAGCTTTGCTTTGCAATATGAACACAGTAATCAGCAACCCGCAGTATTGCTGCAAAAAAATTCCTGCAGCACAAAAAAAACCTGTACGCCGTCACGATGACAGTGTGGCAAACTGTTGACAGGACGCCGCAAACAAAGTCACGCTCATGTGACGAATTCCAGAATTACAGGCTGAGAAAGTTACACATTTTACGTGAAAGGCACAAAGGGAGTTTTTTTTTTTTATCAGTGCAGCTTGTCACATAGTTTGAGTGTTTGATAGATGAAGCACTTTCCATCCATTTGGTACCGTAGATAAATATGTGATCTGCAATCTGGATCTACAGGTACAATTTATTTTACATATGTTTGGGCTGATAAACAAGACGATTTTATGTTTATTTCAGTATATATGTGGACAGTGGTTCAATATGGTGTGTTAGATATTAGTAATTTGACACTTGCACTTGCACAAGGCAGAAATCGACACAAATTGGGAAAGGAAAGTACAGTGGTCCCTCGTTTATCGCGGGGGATACGTTATGAAAATAACCCCCAATAAAAACCAAATCCGCGAAGTAAGTTTTACAATTATTATACATGTTTTAAGACCGTAAAACCCCTAACCACACACTTTTATACACCTTTTTACACGCATTTTGTACAGTACTCCCTTAGCCAATCAGGACGCAGGACACATGTGTGTTCATACTGTACAGTACGCTGTAAAAAAAACAACAAATGCATGCAAAATTACACTATAAAAATCTGTGAAACAGCGACTGTATTCAAAAAGGCTTCACAAAAATGACAACAATTTAAAATCCTATCTTAAATAATGTATGCATTAACTAAAAGCCAAATGTCTCTGTGTACATTATAATTAGAAATAGCCAGGTTTCAGTTTCAGGTCTCGGTTTTTGCAATATAATGTTTTATATAAAAACTTCTGTTGTCGTTTGACGTCCGTTTCACCACTGCGAAGGCGGTTTTGTACTCTTATAAATCCATGTGGGTCGGGCACGTATGTATGTGAATGGCACAGCTTTATAACAGGAACAGGAACCTCACATGTTAATCCAACATAAGCTTATTCGATACCCGCAGGTGTATTTTAAAACGACATAAACTGTCAAATCTAAACACACAATTTAGAGTTCACAGTCAGGCCGCTACCCGCTGCATCCCGAGAACACGCAGACACTTGCACGCATGGAAACTGTATGATGAGACGACCCGTGAGAAACTTTCTACCTGAAACATAACGGATCTGCTTCGGGTCTCATATTTTAAACCCTGAATAAAGTTGAACCTTGTCAGCAAAGAAGAATCCAGCCAACAAAAGTGACACAAAGCTTGATGCAATATTTATTTTGGCCTGTTCAAGAACTGGCTTCAGTGATCCGTGCACAATTAAATAAACAGGTCTCTGTTTGATGTCTTTCTGTATTACACAGTTACACCGCTGTGGTTTATTTTTCCAAAGAAGTTTTCTTCTGCATCGTTAGAATTACATTTCCACAAATCCAAGTCCAAGTCTGCAGTGTGAGTTCTTCCTGGGTACATCCATGCATAATAAGTCAATTGGTTGATCGACTCTGAATTGCCAATATCGTAGGTGTGAATGTGAGTGTGGTTCTTTGTCTGCATGAGTCAGCCCTGTGGAAAACTGGCGACTCGTCCTCTCGCCCAATGCCAGATTGAATCAGCTCCAGCTACTCGCAGCCCTGATACAGGAAGTGGAGAGCAGAAATATGTTTGTATACTCTTACAGTTCCGTCGGTTGGTTCAACAGGTGTTTCAAACCTTTTAATCAATGCATTCATTCAAATCTAGAATAACTGACTGTGAATGGATGCCATTGTTCTAGTTTCTTCTTTCTTCACCAGCGTGAGTTCATGTTTTGGAAAAAAAAAAAAAAAAGACTTATTTTCCCAGCACTCGTTTTGACGTGACAGAAAAGCACAGGTGCAATTTAAAGAATTAGCACAGGGTGCGTTTGTGTGCCAGGTAAGCGCTCATTAACGTAATGAATCACTTTTGCACTAATGCGACAGGACAAAGCGGCTCCACGTCGCAGATCAACCTGCTTCAATTAAAGTGATATCTAGTGGTTGTCTTTGACAGATGAAGGTGAGACAGTTGCAATAAACAAACCATATTTTGTGACAGTCAGCTGATTGGATTAATGGATGAACACATTTTATATGGCTGTAGGGAGTATTCAATATGAAGTGTTAGGAAAGTTTGTTGATCGATCTCGACCACAGAGCAAAGAACGAGTCTTATTCTCAGCAAATATTTGAATTGAATATCAGAAAGGAAAGATTTATGCTTCTTTCGTAAAACAAAGAAATATAATCCTTGAACTGTTTGCCGTTCTCCTGTCTCACCTGATGATAAATGTGCTGTTACTACTAGACAACGCTTGGTTAGTCAGTAGACCTGAAAGTTTTGATCCCTCGTAAATCCTAACACACAGTAACAATCCGTCGTGGGATTAGTGCCTCAGTGAAGAGGCATTTGTAAAAACAACCTTCACATTTAAAAAGATTTACTTGTCTCATGTTGTACGTTTATCGTAGACACTAAATCTTATTCGATTTCCACAAAGCAATGTGGCTGTTGCACAATAAAGGAAATCAGATATTCTGTCTGCGCAGAAACTGTGCCAGGCTGCGTCGCTCGGTGGTGGCTGGATGTTGCCCTGGACGGATTTAGTCAGATTTTTGTATCAGAGTGAAACAATGCAGCAACACATATGTTATAAACGAGGTACCGTATGATCAATGTAGAGACAGGCAGAGGAAAAATAATTCCATTTTCACTGTTAATGCGTGCATGCGGCCCACTGCTGTTTAGCTCGGTTCAGCTTTATGTGAAAATATATATTTTTTGTAATGATGTCATGGGAATTTGTTTGACTTTTTAAAAGTTTTTGGCTGGAGATGAATGAATGAGATGAAAAATGTGTGTTTTAATTCATCTGTAATTTATGCTAATTTCAAACCTGGCATCCTTAATTTTCCTTAAAGCTGCATCCATCAATTTGCAGAAAACATCAAAACTAATTAAATTGAAAAATACACCATCAAATATGCAAATTATAAAGCTGTTGTTGACGTCTGAGTATTCTGTTGTTCATTTTTGTAGCCACGCAGCCACACATGTCACACGTACATAAACAGAACAGGCATCTGATGGCTGACAGATACAGTATATTTCACATACGTCTGAGCTGATAAAGACATTTTACGCCTATTTCAATACACAACCTTCAATCTAGTTCAGTATGGTGTGCTAAATAGTGGAACGAGTTGACACTGGTTGAAGGCCAAAGCATGAAGCAACACAACATGCAAAAGAGAAAAGAACCAAAATCGGTTTGGAGTGCAAGTAAAACTATGAATATGAAATTCAATCTTAATGTATGCAGAACATTGTGTCCTTAAGAAATGTATTTGCACAGAATGAATTAAGTATTTAAATACAAATGATTTCCAGGAAATCAATTACAAAAGTCAAAGATCTCTGTTACATTCAGGAAGATAGACTAGAAGACAAACATCTTTTTGTGTGTATAATCACATGTTCCAGATCTCAGTACGTTTTGATGCATGCCGATATGTTTTGGTGTTGGTTCAGCAGCATCTTTTGAAAGATAGAGTAAGCTACTATATAATATAATGATGTATCATTTTCTACTATTAATGGATGCTTTCTTTGCCACCAGATGTACGTTCAGGAAAAGCAACGGTGCAATTAATATCTTTGGTAAAAGGACGGTGGTGTTCCAGTTTTAAGGAGGCTATTGTTAATTTAATTAATTACACCTAAACTGCCATGACTAGACAAAACGTCTCCGTTTAAGTGATATCTACTTAGATAAATTAGATAACGGATAAACACATGTTGGTGGTGGCTAGGCTAAACATTACAGTAAATATCAGGACATTTTTGAAATGTACATACTCTTAAATCATGAGTCAATTATTGATGGCAATCACCTGTCAAGTGCCTCCACTGTAGGGCCAAGGTATGGCGTGTAAATCGAGATAAGCAGAGTTACTTTTTGTTATGACGACGATCATGGAAGCATTCAGATTTCATGTGTTTGCATTTGCATACACAGCTGATTTATCATGTCGCTGACCAGAGACAGATAAGGGCTTGGAGGTCAGCAATTTTGCCACTTTTCCCACCTATTCGATACGGTGGCCGGGAACCCTCAATGCTGCAAATAAAAGAAACGCTGCTAACAAAAAGAAACAGTGCTGCAAATTAAAAAGAAACGCCGCTGCAAATAAGAGAATTATTATAGAATAATTATTTTTTTTTCAAGTGAATGCAATACGCTTCTGTACTTCTTCTTCTTTTTCCCGCTCACATAAAAAACCACAGGTGCACCGGCAATAATAGTCCCTGGTAATTCACTTCCGTTCTGAGATTTCTTTTATTTGCAGCGCTGTTTCTTTTATTTGCAGCGGCCTTTCTTTTTTATTTGCAGCGCTGTTTCTTTTATTTGCAGCGGCCTTTCTTTTTTATTTGCAGCGCTGTTTCTTTTATTTGCAGCATTGAGGGTTCCAGCCACCGTAAATCGAAGACCCAGTCGCCGTCACTGCCAACGTCGCCGGTTTTGGGTCCGACCCGGGCGGACTGCTGTCTGGTGGGATAATTTTGATGCCGCCCATAGGCTTGGCGTAGTTATTATGGTTGCTCGATGGCGTATTCATGCGGGTTGATGTAAGTGAAAACCTTTTTGAATGTGCACGGTGTTATTTTGGAAAACGGAGGGAGGGAAATTTTCTCAACATACCCGGCTATGTGTAGACGTATTACATATTATATTACATATTAAGGGGTAGAAATGAACGCATGATTATCTAGAATGTAACAAAGAAAACCCAAAGACATTAGTAAGAGTAGTAGAATGTACGTTATCATATACATATTTCATTATTTGATTGCGGTATAGCTGATGTTGTCGTTGAATGAGTTATGTTATATTGAGTTATGAGATATTAGGGTGGGTACACTTTTGGGATTAGGACATAGTATAGTTTGAACTGTTTGTTCAGTGTAGGCTTTACAGTGAGGAACTCAATGCCAAGTTAAAGTTGATCTTATAGTTAAGTCCTTAATTATCAGTGCACAGCTGCTGAGCTCACTGCATTCATGCAAGAATATTGCATAATCTTTGAAGGTGATGCACTTCACTGGTCGTGTTATTAAAACGAATCAAACCACAGGAACGAATCGCATCTCGCGTGCACGCTACAGCTTTTCTCAGTGTATCAAACACGTCTATGGCTCTATGGCCACTCCACGTCACCGTAAGTGATTAATCTTCATGTGATGTGAAGCCGCCTTTCTCAATATCTATGTCGAGCTTATTTGCATAAAAAAAACATAATCCTAAAATGTTTTATGATTCTGATACATCTACAGGAAAATCCTGTTCAGTCAGTAAACCTGATTCTTTATAAATCCCACACAGACACACAGTGATGATTAATGACTCAGTGAAGAACATGCGTCAGGTATTTTTAGAAACCACTTTCAGGTTTAGTTGTCTGTCGTTTAGTTGTTCATTTTTTTTCCAGTTCATCACATGTAAAGCCCCTTTCAATGTGGCACAAGGAACATACAGATTCAAAGTGAATTTCTGTCTATACCAACGACACCGATATGAACAATGTGGCTATTGTGCAACGTGATCATTATGCAATAAGAGTCTCCTCCGTCTCCGGGGCAGACATCCTTGGTGGAACTCGTCAAAGTGGTTTGTCATGAGCTCTTTTATTGAGGAAACGTCTGCACATTCTTCTTTGTGCTCTGTCTCTCGGTAAAGGTGTGTATTGTGCTCCTCAAAGATGACATCAGACGGTAATCCTCCATTCATTCTATGGCTGAATGTCAACAACCGATACAGTTCCCATCAACATCGGTTCTTCATAATGTTCATGCACTCGTTTTTTTTTACTAAAATACAAATGCAAGTCAAATATTTCATCCATTTTGGCCTCCGACCACGAGAAACTATCCGGATCTTTGTCCTGCTGTGCTCAACATTCTTCACTTTGGCTTTCTGCCACTTAGTTCTGGGTAGGAGGTGTCCTGTGTCTTTATCGGACTTATTTGCTAGAAATATCCAAAGCTGCTGAAACACATACTGTATGTGCAGACTGTGGAACCAAAACAAGATAAAAGAGAGGCTTAAAAGCTCTGAGCTGAGATTTGGCACCACGAGCAACAACCGCCACATTACGGATGTGTCACATCAGAGTTTAATGACTTAACACAGAATTATGAGCAGAGGCCTATGGTCACATGTTGCAAGAGGATCACACTTGAATTTAACTTTACTTCGTCATTGAAAGTGACACAGTCTTGCATGTTAGATACTGAAACATGGTTCAATAGTCTTGTATATTGCTGATGAATTCAATTATTTTCAAATAATTTTGCAGTTGCACTAAATATTCTTGACTACTAATGAAGAAAACTTTTAGATCATTTTGGATATGGAATTTGAATAATCATAATAATGCATATTAGCTGCAGGTGTGTCTGCAAACTGCTCATCTCGCGCTTTTGCCAGTCGCACTAGCGATTCTCTGGTATTTCGGCATTGGCATGGTGCATGAGCTTGTTTGCGGGGGTGTGGTTCCTGCTTTCGGTAAACAATAACATTGAGATTTACCAATCATAGTCTTTCTATTTATTGGTGAAGCTACGGAATTTATATAAAAAAAACTGTGTTATTGTTATTGTGCACGCAGGAGCTTCCTGTTGACACGGGAGCCGTGCCCACTAGTACAAAAATCTAAACTTTTTACAAAAATCTGATTTAAAAATCAAGTCACAGATGCAGACAGCAGACTGATCAAATGTCTTTTCTTAAACTGGAAAGAAATCTCCATCAGAGAGTCGACCAACGCTGTAATATCTATAAAAAGAAATCATTTATTTATTAGTTGGTGGTGATTAAACATTCACTGCAAACACTGCTGCAAGTGCATCGACTCTATGAGCTCAATCTAAAAAGTGTGAGGTTGTAATGGCAACTACTGGATCTGATCAAACTGTATTAACAAAACATAACCTGCCCAGGTGGGAAAACTTCAATCTAACGTACAAGATAAAACGTGACTTGACCTCTCCTCCGCTCACACAGTTTGTCACCATGACAACAACCGTCGGTTCACAAGAAGTGCAGCAAGAGGGGATTACTGAGAAAAAAACATCTCTCAGTCAGTCAGTGCATTCTCTGTTAAAGCTGCACCAGAACGCAACTTCACCCAGGCCACTGTTAGTGAACAACGGTCCAGGAGCTACCTTTAATGCAATGGCTTTAGCATTACATCATACCTGTATTAAATATTGTTCCAAATCCCCGAGATGTATCTCATTACTATAACACGATTATCAAACTGCAGTCGTGCAGAGCTGATGTGGCTTAACATGCACCTCTGTCATGATCTGTGTGTATTGCTGGCTTTGCATTGTTGCAGTTATGGTCACAGTTCATCGGCGTTACAGTGTTTTGATAAGGGCGTGTGATCCGCATGCACACACAAAGGACAGGCTTCATCACAGACAGATGTCAATAGTTCATCGCCTGCACTCAACACATCATTCTTAAAAGAGAGAGAAAGCCCGAACAATAAGATCCTGTGTTACGGTATCCGCTGTTGATTTTTTGCAGGAATGCCCTTATCTACTGTAAAATTGCTGCAAACTGCGATATTTACAGCCGATTATGCAAAGCATGAGAAAAACTACATCTAAAAAGGAAAGAAAAGAAAAGAGATTTGACATTGTCATGTGAAAACATTTGATAATTCCATGGTGGAGCTACTTATCGCTGTGAGGCCAAAGCATGAAAAGCTGCAGGACTGTGAAGGAGGGGCGTTTTTGTCATGACGCGTGTTATTATGAAGAGAAAGAATGCAGCTTTCAAACACTATGCAGTGTACAGCACCGATCCCTTTGACAGAAATGTAAATAGAGATAAAGATACTTTATTGATCCCGAAGGAAATTAAGGTGTCCAGCAGCATATATATGTGACACATTACACATAATCAACATATCAGCACAACAAAAAACGCATAGCACAAACACACACTGCACAAAAACAACACATCCAGCCTATCCGTCATTGCACATGCCCTGCATACATACATGCATTCACTCAACTGTCTTTCAAAAACACCAGGTAGTAAAATGTCATAAAAATATAAAAATGTCATACTGGTAAAATGCGTGTCATGGTAATGACTGAATAAATAAATATTAGTGCAAAACAAGGTCAGGGTTGGGGGTGGGATGAGAGAGAGGTAAGAGAAGAGTTATTGCACAGTAATAGTTCAGTTATTGCTCGATGAATTAATATTGCACGTCAACTATGTAGTCTATATTGTGAGGATCTATTTTTGAAGTGCCTCTACAGTAAATAAAATAATCACGACAGCACTCTGTTTTTTTATAAAGTGAGGCCCCAAAAGAGGCTCTCTCTCTCTCTCTCTCGTGGAATGTGTCCGAACCATTCAATACAACAGCAACAGCAGAGATCTGATAAATTGGCCCCTCCTTGCCATGACTATGCCCAGTGATGAAAGATTTCTTGTAGCTCCATGTCCATTTACATAAATTCAGACTGTTTCTTTAATAAAAGACACTAAATACCATGTAAAAAAACCCGAAAAACCCATGTGTGTGGGTTATGATGACGACAAACTGTTGAACTTTAATTAGGTCATGGATGTTAGGACCTTTAACCTCAGTGCAACGTGTCACAGCCGCATCAAACTCTCACATTTCTTGTTTTTCAAACTAATAATTACATACTCAAAATTAACTCATCCTCCTCCTCCTCTATTCTGTTATTCCTGTATTTCCAATCTCCAATCTAATGACAACCCGATGAGCAGAGACTCTTCTGTCTCTCGCGACGCGTAAACCCACAAATATTCAAATTAGACCTGTCTGAACAACAGTCCGCGCTACTCGAATAAGAAGATGCTTATCGCTATTCTGACAATTTTGTGTTGAGCACACCGAGCGAACCGTTTTTGGGCACATGCTGCAGATCAGGTTGAACTGGTCCGACGATGATAATCTCAGCAGGAAGACGTTAGAGTAAACACCTCCTCTCTGTGTCAGTTACTCACATTGTGACACAGACACTAATAACAGGTGTACGACTGAGGCGACACGACTTAAATATTTCTGAATAGGTCTCATCTGTGACACTGGGAGGACACACTAAACGGGACACTGCTCGTTCTCACATCATCAGGGGCATTGACATGACATGATCCATGGTTATTCTCTCAATGGAAACACAGGTGAGGTTATTGTTTTTATTAATATTGCTTTTTTTTTATAATCGATGATTTTATTCGAAGTGTCTTAGTCTTTGAGCTCTTATTTTGTAAATATGCAATTAAAAAATCAGGGGAGTGAGGTGCTTTATTTTGAAAAGCATTATAATATTCATGTTTAAATGATAGTAAATGATAAAATGCATCATAACTAAATGATTCTGAACTAATATTGGAACAAGCGGTTTAGCTCGGATACTTCTTTTAAACTTATTCCGAGTGTGACACGTTTGATTCATTACGGTTTTACAAATAATGGAAACTAGTGAATGAAAGAGTGCATTGATGCCATCAGCGTCATATTAATGGCATGTTGCCTAAAGGGACAAAAGCGTTGACAAGCACGGAGGCGAGTACAAACATGTGATACATGGTCAGAAGTTGTTTGACAATCATCAGTCACGGCGATGTGGCCTCAAAACAGTGAGGCATTGTCACCTCAGGTTCATGTGCATCACATTTCAGATTTCACAACAGGTCTGTTATATATATAAATATCTAAATATTAAACATTCGCCTCTGTGATCATCTTCTCTTAGAGACACATAAACATGGCACACATGATCCAAGAGGAGAGAAGCACGGAGCCGGCCGACGAGATGGGAGAAACGGAGAAACAGTTTCTCAAAGATCTCTACTCGTTCATGAAGAAGAGAGATACACCCATCGAGAGAATCCCGAACCTGGGCTTCAAACAAAGTACTTCAAACATATTTTATACCATTTTGTCCATTTTGCCGATTTCGACACGTTAACTGACAGATGTACTGATATACATGGACATAAGTTAGTCATGACTGTAATTATACTTTATACTAATATAAACAGTATCTCCGGTGTATATTATCTTAAGCAAAATGATTTCCTTGTTCCAGGAATTTGCTGTTTTACTTCCGTCTAATGTCACTGTGGATTATCTTTTGATGTTTTGATTATCTTTTTGAGGACTCACTATTTTCTGATATTTATTCAATACATTAATTAGGAAATCTGCTGAAAAGAAAAGTCATTTTTTTCTACTAACAAACTGTATCTGACGATGTATGTTTTCTGTTTTTCAGTTGATCTATTTGTGATGTTCAGGACTGTCAGAGACATGGGCGGCTACCACCAGGTAACCAAATATATCAACTGTATTATTAGTAATTGTAGTGACGGACAGTAGATCGATGTCAACCTCTTCTTGTTTTTATCAATCTTGAAACTACAAAAGCTATAAATACTGTGGTGTTTGTTTTTGGTTCTGTCACAATAAAAACAAAACTCGGAATAAAATCAAGTGTCCCGCGCTCTCCCAGGTGACGGCTCAGCAGCTGTGGAAGCAGGTCTACAACATGCTCGGAGGGAATCCCCGAAGCACGAGTGCGGCTACCTGTACCCGCAGACACTATGAGAAGTGAGTTTAATCATGCATGTATTTCTTCTTTCTTTCTCGTGTTGTCATTTCATTATTATTATTTTTAACCACGTGTTATTCTGTGCAGGCTGCTCCTGCCATATGAATGTCACGTGAAAGGCGTAGAGATGAGTGCCCTGCCTCCTCCCAATCAGCCAAAGAACACGCATTACACAGTGAAACATGATATGGGCCTGAGACCGGCTAAACGCAAACTGATATCGATACCTCTGCATCAGGTTGGTATTATTTTACACTCAAAGAAAAAAAAGAAAGAACATACCAAAGTTTAACAACTGTACTCTATTACTGTGTTATTATTGTATTATATTACTGTAATATATACATATCTATATCTTTTGTGAAGAATCTACATCTGGTGCAAATTAAATGCAAATTAGTATGTGTATATATATATATATATATATATATATATATATATATATATATATATATATATATATATATATATATATATATATATATATATATGGCAAACAATAATTCGAAAAAGAAAAACAACAACAGTATAACACCATGTTGAATCTTAGCATAGACTGGAGACAAGGTGAAACCCTTAAAGGTAACAAAATCCGCCTACGAGCGCAGCTAAAGTTCACTATGTAACCCGCTGTATATTATTTGTACAAATAAATAACATCTCGGAGCTTCCACCATCTCCTGGCAACTCGCCAAACCACAAACTTCCATCTTTCAGAATTTGTTTGTTTTTTTTACAGATTAGTCGCGATATGTCACGTTCATTAGTGACCTCTCAAAGTAATGGAAGGCTGATGTTGTTATCTTTGGATAGAGTCACATTGGGTGGTTTCCCATTGGCAGTTTTTTTCTCTAAGCTATGCAGTTGCTGGTTGAAGCTCCACATTCAGCAAACAGTCACAAGTGTCTTTGCAAGAGAGTGAATGAGCATGTTATAAAATGTCAAACGATTCTGACAGACCGCTTATGTTTCCAACAGCCACCCCGCGGTCATCAGCCGGGCCAGCATGCGAATCCTTTCCCCGTGTCGCTCTGCTACCCTCACTACTACCACCCGAGCCACGCGGTTTTCCCTCCCCACATCCACACCGCCTCCTCACTTATGGCACCACATGGCCCCCCCGAACCACGACCCCGGTTTCCTTTCAATCCATATCATCTAAACTCCACAGAAAGGGTCATGGAGCCGCTGGACCACCTGCGAGAGCTGGCG
The DNA here is from genome assembly GCA_004119915.2 of Collichthys lucidus. Taxonomy (NCBI): domain Eukaryota; kingdom Metazoa; phylum Chordata; class Actinopteri; family Sciaenidae; genus Collichthys; species Collichthys lucidus. Next base: position 26,643,949 of record CM014093.1, read on the forward strand.
AAACTCTACAAGAACTCATCTGGATTGAATGAGCCCCTGAACCTCAGCGTTAAAGCATCGAAAGAGGGACCCAGCAGGCCCGTCTCGTCGTTCGCCCCACCTTCATCCAGCAAAACCCCGAAGTTCTTGAACAAACCCTCCCCTCTGTACACTGCTCATTTTCCACAGGTGGTGAGGAGTGAAGACGATAAGGCAGGTTTAGGAGAGACGTATCCTGCGAAAGCTAGAGAGACATACATCATTGACGTCAACGCTTTAACAGCCTCGAGCAGCCCCTCGTGTGACTCCGCTCTGACACTTAGAACAGACCAAGGAAGTCCCATCGCTCTGAGAAGAGACTGCGCAATGCAGCCAAAAGGAGAAAGAGAAGGGAGTCCAGAAGTAAGAGGGCTCGACCTCAGTCATATACTGCCCAACCTCCCTCAAGAGAACAGAGGCGAGATGGAAATTGAGGTTCCGCTGTCTGTGTTTAATAACTGGCTCAGGTTGTGTAGGTCCTCACACACGACGCATGCAGATAAGCAGATACCTACTCTTCATACTCTGGAAGAACCCTCTGCGAAAAGGATTTGTCCTGACGCAGACGTCATCCCCGCCAACTTAACATTTCGAATGAATCCCCAGCACCCGAGCTCGGTCGCCGAGGATCTCCGGCTGAGGCAGAGAAGTCCAACGCCGGTCATACAAACAAGTGAGCATTGCAACAACATGAGCCAAGATCCTTTTACCGGCTACAAGCCTGTGCCTTCAGGTAGTATTCTGAAAAACGCAGCCAGCCGGGATGTCTATCCATTCGATCAGCAGGGTATCAACAAGTCATACATCTCCAAACCCTCAAACTGCTGGGAACCGTACGACCAACAGACCTGGGTTCGCCCAATCCAAGCAAAAAGTGACTCTAATCCTCTCGCAGCGCCGCAAAACTTTGCAGCCTCTAAATCCTACAACGAAGACCGAGGCCAGGGAGGGAAGTCCGAGATAGTACCCTCGGCTCTGCTAATGATGGATCCCAGCTCCACGTCTCTGTTGCGGCTCACGACCGAAGAGGTGATGAAACTGAAGAAAATCATCTCGAGCTCGTTGTGAAGATCGGTTCACTACACGGACACTCCAACACCACGTTAAAGCTGACTCGCGTTACCCTGTAGCTCACTGAAGTTTTGCATCATTCATTTAATATGATTAAATATGTTGTGAAATAAAAATCTGAATTTTAATGACTAATAATAATTCACTCACGTCTGGAGCAGAACTTAAGTTAAGGGAGAATGTGCTGCTTGCCTTTTCTGTACAGTAATATTTCTTGCATGATACATGTAATACTTTTAATTATAATGTAAATAAAATAAATTAAAGTCAATGAAATATCATGACTCCTTTGTTAATTGGATAATCCTGTCTTCATCAATCTAGCTGAACTACCATCACTGCATTTCACTGACTGCTAAACTATACCTGGGATGGAGGGAGTGGCTTGAAGCTACACTCGGGGAAAGGTGTGGTAATTCTTTTGCAAGATTTCACAGATTTACTGCTCGATAAATTCGCCATGTCTAAAATATTTTGTGTGTCGACTCAGCTTGGGTGTTGTTGTTGTCTCACCGGCATGCTTGACGATTACGCATGTACTTCCATCCTTTTGTTGCTGTTATAATTACTACTTTCCGATTCAGTGTGTAACGTTTGGAATTTTCATGGTGTGACAAAAACATAGAACATGGAAATAGAACACCGACACTCCCATCCCATTCCAGACGGTGATTATTGCGTGCACATTGCTTATTAACATCATAAAAAAAGCCTGTAGCAGCTATTGTGTTTCATTGTTCGGAAATTGTATTTCACCTAAACAGGCGTCCATTGACAGGAGGGGATGCGTGTAGAAATATCCGCCGGCGTACGAGCTCCCTTTCGATCGCTTTGTTCACTTGTTTACCCGCTCGTTATCACATGAAATGCATCAGAGGGAAATGAAAATGGTGTCAGCGATCCGGCGTGAACATGTTTGAGCGAGTGTTTTACCGTCGTTTCAGATTTTTCAAATTTTGTGCTGCCGTTTGATTCAGAAAAACAAAAACACACTTCTGTTTTGAGTAACTCTACACTAAAAGCATTTTAGTTCCACAAGCCGCTGAGAGGGATTTACAGGGCTCAGTGCACAGGCATGAGGCCTTTTACTGATCCACAACATGGTGCTTGCATGTTGCAAAGGAAAACACTGACATTTACTTGGAATTCATACAATATACAGCACGGGTGCTTGAATTCCTTGAAAATGCTTGAATTTCAATTCAGTGTTTTCAAGGTTGTGAAAACGCTTGAATTTTTTGTGAAGTGCTTGAAATTTCACAATTAGTTAGAAATCAAAACAGTCAATCTACCACCATATGAAATAATGCTAATTAGACCCATATTATTATGCCATACAGTGGCACCGCTGCGCTTCCCATGACCATCATGGCAAACACAACTAGTAGGCTACCTATTTAAAGGTGCTGGAAAAATGGAAAAACTGGTGCTTGAAGGTGCTTGAAAAGTGCTTGAATTTGTTCATGAAAAAGGTGTGGGAACCCTGAAGATATATAAAACAATTGAAGTTACATCATGATGATTTCCTGAAACCGTTCGACCTGAATTATTGGCTCAGATAATATGATCTGATTATATCCACACCACTTTATACACGGTACTGTGTGTGTTTATGGTAATCAAGTGAAAAATAACTGGGCAGTGTGTGTTGAAAGTGTTGCCGTTGTATACTGAAATGTCATTTATTCCCTTTATGCCGTCAGTTTTACAGAGAGCCCCGATAACTGAACCCAAGCAGCCTCAATGATGGAGTCTAGTTTCATTAAAAGTGCTAATACCACACTGTAAAATCACTATATTACAAGTAACGTGTGTTCATTTTGTCTGTCAACAAATCTCACTGTGGATTATATACGACATTTCAAACAAGCTTATCTATCTGAGACTATTTGGCTCATGACTCAGCAGCATCTGTGGTGTCAGTAGGAAAGTATGAGAGCCTCATCATCCGAAAACAGGAATTACTCGTTTTAATTTTCCCTTCGGTTAAATGACCTGAGAATTAATTTGAGAGTGACAGTGAACAGATTGATTTGAATTTTTTTATTTCCTTGTTTTTGTCATGTCGGGTTTATCTGAAACTCCGATTAACAACACATTAGTGGCAGAATAGTCTTAAAATCGATGGTGTGGATCTACCGAATGTTGGACTGTGTTGCATGTGAAGCTCGGTGAAAATCAATAGTATACTGGACCTGCTTATGGGTCAAGAGAATACTACTAAATCACAAAATGTACAATACAGCTAAGACAGTGTCTGCGCTTGAAAGTCGGGATTTCAGGCTAAACGGTTAAAATTCCCGGTGGAGAGGTAGAAGATTGTGGAGAAGGATGTGTCCTCTGCAGCTTTTTTCCAAATAGCACCATTTATCATATCCATGTTCACGTCCATGACCAGGCGTAGTAACCGTGAATGGAAAGGACGGGTCCTCGCCACACTGGTGAAACTAGCAGCAAGGTCATCAATAACTGAGAGGGAGAGAGAAACAAAGAAAAGATGCTGGTGGTCTTATATGGCGACATCATTTCAAAATCTGTTCAATCAACGGCTCCTTTATTGGAATGGAAACTATGTTTGTGACTGACATATATGACAATTAGTTGTTCTGTACAAACAACGCGCACCACACCCCCATGACTATTCATGCTCATATCTGCAGCCGCAGCTGTAACTTTGCCAATATCTGATCTGGAACTGGATTGCTATGAGGATATGATCCATTTTCATTTACTAGTACACAGAAAAAACATGATTTGCTAGATCAAATGACAAAGAAATACCTCGGTACAACATTGTCCTGCCAGTCTGCATTCACCTCCACACAGGAGGAAATGTTTTGTCTTTAAATGTAAGCCCATCAGTCACGTAATACATGATACAGCTTTAGCCATGTGGCGTAATTGTACTCATCTCCGCAGCCTTAGAAATAAATTCATCCGCCGCCACGTCATTTTACTTCAAAAGAATCGAGCTCGGCCGCACAGATCTGCAGATGTGACTCACTCGTCTGTCGCTACCAATACGGAAAATCACAGCTATGCTATATAACCAGCGTCTATTGCTGCATACAGCGTGGTCGTGACTCATTACCATACTGGAAAAACATTCACACATGGAGCGAGTTTCACAAAGCCACCATTGTAAAAAAAAAAAAGTTTCTTCACAGATATCAATTATCTTTCCTCCAGCGCAACCTGTTCCCCGGGATATCTCTGCACCAATCTCTCTGTAAACAAACCGTGACAACACCTGAACAATACCTGTAGCATTTAACACATTACAGGGCATTACATGTGAAGCCGTACCTTTGTTCCTCAGATGATCTGGGGAAACATTCGGTGTTTGATGACATATGTGAGCATGATGTGTAAGAGTAAAAAGAGGTATTTATCTTGGCTTAGCCGGGATGTCAAATATAAAGTCACGACCTCAATACGTGGAAGAACAGTTTGTGACCTGTGTCCTCTGACGCAGCATTTAATATGTATACAAGACATGAAATCTGAGAAAGACACCATCACGTATCTGCTGCCTTTGTTGACATACTCTGCCTGCAGACAGAAAATACACATGCTTATCTAAAGTACGTCTGAAAGGGTCTAATTCAGACCCGGGGGCCAGCTGCATGCACTGTCGAGTGTTTAACCGCCTCTGGTTACAGTGCGAGCTTTGTTGAACTATCACAACAGACAAGTGATGATGCGTGTGATGATGAACAGGAGGAGAGGGAAGGTTTTTTTTGGGTTTTTTTTGTTTTGTTTGATACACCAGACGTCTGCTGCTACCTTTCCTTGTAGTAGGACGAGAGCAAAGTGCGGATCTCAACGGATAAATCCGGAACCACGAGGCCTTCTCCGGGAGAGGATGGTGTTACTGACAAAGAATCAGGAAAGAAAGAAGAAAATTAAAAAAGGGGATTTCCTGACATTTCTTTTTTTTTTTTTTATCAAACTCTAGATCGAATATTTGAAATATGTTTGTCTTTAACTGGAAACAAAGGAGCAGGGATTTTAGAAAGACATTTTTATTTCCTTTACTGAATTATTGTGAACCTCTCTTCCGTCTAAGTGTTTTTCTCAAAGGCTGAAATGCACACCCACATTTTCTGTATGTAACATACTTGTCCTCCTCTGGTCTATAGATGTTTATTTATAGGTGTATTCTTTCTGATGTTTTTTGTCAGCAGGTGTTGAAGATAATGCGCCTATTCACGGCCATTGTTAGGCAGCATTATATATCCACTATTTACTCAAACCCGTTCGTCTGCTTTTAAAAACAGGCATTACTCCAGCTTTCTGCAGGAAAAGACAAAACAAGCGCACATAAAGCGTTACACCGTCCGTCATCCTGTCAACACTTAGACTCATGTTTTTTTAAGTCATCATTGTTTAGGGTCAAGAACTCTTTGGTCATTGCAGTTTTTGGCTTCAGCGTGCGTGAAAAAAACCTCCAATCATACATGATACACCACCTGACCAGCAAAGTTATTCACTGCCTGGCAAACACGTTGGAGAATTTAGCAAATAAAGAGAGGGAAATATTTTCTTTTGGGGTTTAGTGATGTGAGAAACAGAGTAAAGGTGGACACACAACCACGACTCTAGATGAATGTTAACGTAGATCAGTATCTGCAGGAAGTCACTATTTGCTTACAAGTTCGTCATACCAACTCAAAAGGTGATGATGTGTTATGTTTATAGCGTCTTAGGCAGCCAAGAAAATCTGTAACTGCGTGTGTAAGATTTAACGAGATTTATTTAGGAATAGAGCAGAAGTTGACTATAAAATGCTCTATGACTCTGTTATATGCATAAGTTGTTGTTCATTAGAATGAGTTGTTTAATAGCTACATACATCACGGATTCTCTTTCATGGAGTCCACCACCATATTTCTATTGTAACCCAAAATGGACAAACCAAACAACCACAGGGCCTTTTGCATTTTTCGTGAATTCCGTAGCCAGCATAGCATCAGCTTTTGCTCTTGGTTTGCGTCAAAGGGGTTTCAAGTTGGTTGGCGAACTGCATTTTTATTTTATTTTTTGGCCTTTTATGCTTTTAATGACAGTTGAAGATAGACAGGAAGCAGAGAGAGGGGGAGTGACACAGTAAATTAGCCGTCCGATGCGGGATTTGAACAGGGGCCAGCTGCAGCGAGGACTATAGCCTCCACACCCGGGGGGGGGGCCCAAGGTTCGACCCAAGGTTGCGAACTGCATTTAACCACCACTGGATGCAACTAAATCCTACACACGATGGTCCTTTTTTTTGGCCTAGTTACACAGTGGAAGTGCTGGTTGATTTGAAGAGTCTTCACAGTATTTTGAACTTTAACACAAATACAAGCAGACGTGTCCTCTGCTGGGAAGATTCAAGAGTCTGCCAATGAAATGAATGAACGAAAACAAAGGCCCAGAATAGCAGAAAAACATATATATTAAAACTGTTTTTGTTTTTTTTTGCACAGTGATGACTTGTAAAATAGCAGAAGTTGACCAACTGGAAGTAATCAGCAAACCCACTGATAAGGTTCCTTCCCGTTGTGGTACCGTACCTATTTCATGGTAGAGCGAGCCCTGCTTCACTGTAATGGGTTTCCTGGGTCTCAGCGTTTCAATCTTCATGAGGTGATCGCAACATTGTTTCCACTGGCCTGCAACAAACAGCATGAACAGTGATTTCTTGAAGCACATGATTTTTTTTGTCAGCAACTGATCTACTGGCAACTTCTGTCTGACCACAAACAAGCTGTCAAAGTGTGTGTACAGCAGTTGGCAAGCTGGCAGTATAAATAAATGCCATACAAAAGACCAGACAAGACTATTACGGAAGTCCTAAAGGGTACATACATACATTTTATTCCACCCGTTTTCCTGTGATAACGAGATCATTCATAATTCGATATCTTGAGAAAACAAAACGATAGTGTAGTGTATTAAATCATTGCAGGAAACATCTGCTCCTCTGACATTGCTACACTAAATGATGTTTCCTGCAATGATTTAATACACTAGATCAGGGGTCCCCAAACTTTTTTCGGTGCGGGCCACATCAACCTGCCTTTCTGTGATGGGGGGCCGGGGTCAGTCTATAACCGGAAATGATATCAGTCCTACCAGGATTTCACGGCCATTTTTTGAAATAGTTGCGGCCTAAAATGTCTGATGTTGCATGAGGTTTTAAAAAAAATTGTGGTGAAAGTTGCTTTTTACATTTTTGTTGCGATTTTGTTGCGGGAGCAAGTGAAAGTTGCGATAAATTGTGATTCGACAGTTGCGGAGAGGGCGCAGCGAGCACCAAGTCCACCGACCCGGGAAGTGACGAAGTCCAGGCAGGAGGGCGCTGTAAAGCAACTAGAAAATTAGCTGGTACTGTAAATAGTTCGTAAATAAGGTAGATTTGAATTAGAATGCCAAGCTTAATCATCAAGTGTGGATATTTTATAATAGGAAAATGCAATTTTGAAAAATAGGCCATGTTTAGAGGGATTGTTTGGGATTGTTAAGTGGGCCACTGCAATTGTTTAGGCGGGCCGGCGGTGTTACTGACAAAGAATCAGGAAAGAAAAAAGAAAATTAAAAGGGGGATTTTTTTTTTTATCAAACTATAGATCAAATATTTTAAATATTTTTGTTTGTAACTGGAAACAAAGGAGAAGGAATTTTAGAAAGACGTTTTTATTTCCTTTACTGAATTATTATGAACCTCTCTTCCGTCTAAGTGTTTTTCTCAAAGGCTCTCCTAAAGACTGAAATGCACACCCACATTTTCTGTATGCAACATACTTGTCCTCCTCTGGTCTATAAACGTTTATTTGTAGGTGCATACTTTCTGCGGCTATAAATATCAACATGTCTTCTAAACCCTTTCAAGAATGATGGCAAACCAGTGCAAAGCTCCCATACACACCCGAAATAACTCCTATAATTAAAAACCAATTCAAATTAATGGGCACCGTAATGGGGAAACGTGTTGACTGTCACGCAGGTAGGTGTGTGGGAGAATAACTGAGGAGCAGAGCATGTCACATGTCATCTGTAATTGCCCGGGGAAGGTCGCTGTAGTGAAACAATTCAATAAATCTGGTGTCAGTGTGCCGTGCTATCAATCCTCCTGTACGTTGCAGTTTGCACAAATGATATGCAGATCATTTCTCTCCAAAATAAAATCATTACGTGCAGTCGAACGGTAAACAAAAGACTGCTGGCAAACACACCCTTGTTTTTCACACCAAGGAGTGGCATATCACCACGTTCGCTTATTCAATTACCAAATTCTCATTCCTGTTCAGCAAGAGTAGAGAAAGGAAAGAAAAAAAAAAGAAACACATTATATCCATTTTTAGCACAAAAAAATAACAGGACAAAATTGCAATTGCTCCTGCAAACACATTTCCTTATTGGAGAGGATTATAAATGCACTGAGGCATAAAGAAACTACAATAACAGCCCAGAGGTGCACAGTATATTATTTATATTGCAGCAGAAGCTGACTTAGGGACACGCCTTCTGGTGCACGCACCTAAGAGACTTAAATAAATGACTGAGAGAAAGCATGAATATTATCTGTATGTATATTTTGAATATTTAGCTCACTTTCTCATATTTAGGTCAGTTTCTTTGAGACAGAAATGCATGTAAAACAAATGCTATATGTTTATATATTGTTATGTCACTGAAAACCACCTAGCTGATATCGGCTTCAGCCTCCTGCATCCCTGATACGGAGAAGTGGTTTTGGAAAATAAATGGATTTTTATGTAAAAAAAATAAAAATGTAAAATCTAAACCTTAAAAATAAACGGTAACTAAATGTTGTTAGTGTAACGTGTTTGGCAGCAATCCAACGAACAATGAAATAAATGGCAAATAAAAGTTCGAATTAGCTAAATATTTCGTTATAAAAATGACTTCTCACTCATTTCCTGACTGCCTTAATCAAATATTTGAATTTTTTAAAAACAGTAAATTGCTCAACTGAAGAAGAACAGTCAGTAATAGTTCCTTAGGTTGAGACAAACATCACATAATGTCACGCAACCCTGTTGTGACTGTGATGGGTGTGCATGAGCAATTAGAAATAATTGTCAACTATCATTTGTGGTTTGGTTTAGAACAGCTATAACATTTGGCATCACACGTCAAACACATTTTCCCACAACAAATTCTATACAAATAGAATACAAACTGTATTCTTACTGAGATGTTGTCTGCATGAACAAAACTGCAGGTAGAAAGATACAGATGTGAAGTCCCGACTGTTTACCCTGCTCATGAAGTCAGCCCCAGCTCTCAGCACTTTTAAATCCAGGTTAAAAGCTTCTGGCTGAGCTCTTTTAAAGAATTTTTAATCATAATCCTGCGATCCGTTTAATGTTTTAAATTGTTTTCAAATTTGCTGTTTTAATGATTTTAAATGACATTCTGATGTTTTTAATTAAATTAAATTTTCTTCTCTTTTTTAATTTTTTTTATTTCTATTGCTTGTCCAATGTTTTTCCTTGCTATGAATTGCCTCGTGTATGGATTGTGCTATACAAATAAACTTGCCTTGCCTTGTGATCCACGTAATGTCATTTGTCAAAGTAAAACAAAGTGACAGACAAGTGTTTATTTTTGATCAGCACAAGGAAGCTTAAGAAATGTTTCACATGACGATGAGAGGATATGATGATTGCAGTGACTGCGGGATTTAATTGGGAAGGGTGACAACTATGTTGTTTGTGTAAAGCTGTCACATACGTACTGCTGCTTATATCAGCAATGTATCAGTCCGTCGATACGCGCCTCTACTAATCCCAATTTGACGTATGTTCTCTTATTTAACATGCAAGACTTAGGGAAGAAGGTGTTCTCCCTTAAATCTGAATTAAAATGTCAGGATTTTGATTTATTGTTATGATGCAGGCGACAGGTGATGTGCTGGGTGTTATTATCATGGTATGTGAGACAATAAAAAATGTTGATGGCATGAACACACCTCAGTACTGTGAGTATAATTGTCACGGTGGTGTATTTGATCGAAGGAGCGCTTGTTTTTGTTGTCAAAGAAGTCAATCCGTGGCAATACTGTGGTTATTTCAGAAAACAAGTTACTGTAGCAACCAAGTAGTGAACGTGTCTGAGCATCTGACTCTAATCTAACAACTGTATGCAACAATCCCAAAAAAACTTTGATGGCGTGGTGAAGCACTGCATTTTTCCCTACGCGACTGACTACGACAGAAAGCGTTTACCAGACAAAGAAATTCACGCCGTGCCTCATTCAACAACTTCCCTTCCTTGTTCTCTGAGCTATCTGATGAAAGGCCTACTTGTTAACACAGAAGTTTATTTATTTTTTCAGTCTCCATAAGTCCCCATGTTCAAATGTTACAACTTCACAGCAGAAATAAACATGTTTACAGCCTGGTACAAAAAAACTGTTTTGGTCTCTGTAGCTAATTTCCCCGTTCATGACAACTGTACTGAGGGTGAATCTTTATACAACTCATCTGTTCTTACAAAATGATGCAGCGTAGCCACTTTGATTGACAGATGCTTGTTGTTACAGGTGGCTTGTTTGGCACTCCGAGCTTCACATACAGTACGCCTCTTCAGAAACCTGCGAGAGACGTCAATGTGATAAAGTTACAACTTTTTTGGTTTATATGGGTCACGCAACCCAAACTAAAAACTATATAACACAGTCCTTTTGTTTTTTGATATTTTAGCGTGAAAATGTTATAGATTATATCTTTAATTTAAATACTGGCATGTCGTCTCTATGTCACCCTGTTGTGGTTTTTTTTGTGTAATTACAATACGCAAAATCAGACCCTGGAATGATTCAGTGCAAGACAATGCTGTGCCGAATTATTTCTGTCTGGAACATTGAGAAACACCACTCCCTTTGATTTTTAGATCTTCTCTAAGTTTCTATACATAGAAGTACTTTAAAAGACTTCACATGATGTTACAATGATAATTAAATCTAGTACAATGATACCCCAGCAATGGTTATTGGCTTTAGGGTGCTCATTATCATGTCAATACCATAGTGTAATCAAACATTTTATTTCTCTCAGTCACAGGTCATGTCCGGAATACAACTTTGAATGAATGTCAGCAAGTGTACGGTATGTTGCGTGCTTCTGGAACACGTGCGTGAAGCCCTCTAACCTTTTTGGGGACGGAGGCCTGGAGCTTAAGTCAGGGTAATCAAGTGAAGATGGCAGATGTACGTACACGCACACACGAGCTAGAGCAATTTTTGCCATGTCATCACCGTTTGTATTTACACAACAAATGCGTTTATGATTCAAACATTTACTAGAGTGCAAAATTGTTTACACGAGGGATTTTAATCTATTAATATTGCACATTATACCTTTTGATTTTATTATCTGGGAGGGTAAACACAATGTTGGTTGCTGTTTCTTGACTAAATTCAAGGGATTTAGTGTAGAAAAGCATAAAATTTGTTATAAATTACATTTTTATGTATCTTCTTTATGCATTTTTACAAGTTTACCCTCATTTTAAAACTGGAATGAGTTCCCAGGACTGAATGTTTATACTGGCAGCTGCAGCCTGTTGCTACTTTCCATGACCTTAGACAAGCATGTGCAATATTTTGCTTGCAGATCACAATGGATCATTCAGTCCAAACGTGGAGGTAGAACAAGTGAAATTCTTCACAAACAGGCTAGACTCCAAGGTTTCCGAGTTCATGGAACTCTAACGCGCTTTGCAGAAACTGCATCCAGAGCACAAAAAGTCAAAAGATCAACACGTCAAGATTCAGTTGCCAAGACTCCGATCAGCAGAAGTTCTAACAAAAGATGGCGACTATCTAAACCACTTCTTAGGCCAAACACTTGGGATGGGCCAGCAATTCACACCAGCAAGATAATGACCCCAACAACGCCTCAACACAACGGTCATGGTCTCCAAACTGTTCCACAAAGAACCAGTGTGGCTGCAGGTTTTTGTTCCAACCAAGAGCACACAGTTTGACCAATCAACTCTCCAAAGACTGAGATCAGTTGATTAAATGAGTCGAGTCTGGTGTGCTGCTGTTTGGTTAGAAGGAAAACCTGCAGCCACAGTGGAACAGTTTGGAGACCCCTGCTTTAAGGGGTCACTTAAAGTCTAAGGAATCCAAGCAATCACAAGACGGGACTCTTTGGGACTTTATCAAACCATGCTGGGACAACATGAAGCTTATGCAGTCTATCTGTTGACGTATTATAAAATATTAAAGATACTATGAAACTTCTGTACATTTTCATCAAAGATTCAACTTTTCACTCGAATTTTTAGGCCGATATTGTCATTTGTAATGAAAAATAAATGCATTACATTAAAAAACAAATGTGAAACTATTTTGACCTTCCATCTTGTCTACCTCACAAGGTATGCTTCAAGGTATTCTGAGATTTGCATCTGGCAATTCCTAGAAATGTTCCAGGCGGTCCTTTGTGGTCTCTCATTTCACTTCCTGTTGTCTCTGAATTTGTATTCGTACATCTGTACATCACAGCTGTTGTTGTCCAGTTCATGTTGCTGTTGTGTAATTATTTTTTTGTGTATTATGTGACATTTTGAAAATGAGATGATGCATCTAAAAGTAAGTGAGTAGTTAGATCAGAAAAGAGAACCAAGAGCAGAACAGAGGTGACTTAAGGGCAAATATCTGTGGTTGCATAATCTACTGTACTGCATATGTATTCCAGTGAAAGTCAAAGACACCCTGTACTTGACAGTTTGCCAAAAGACATTCTGAGTAATAGGTACACTAAAGCATAAACTTTTCGTTGGCTCACGATCTAAATTCCAGCATGTAAGAATAACAAACAAACACAAGGTCAAGACATAAAGATCCAACGTGTCCTAGTGGCTGGTCTTAGAGACTAAAAGGTTTTAAATGTACATCCAGGCCTCACTCATGTTATAGACGTGCTGCCAGAGGGCTACAGTCCACCGCTGCGTGTCTTCAGGTGTGTGCGCAGTCAGCGTGTAGGTTACGTCCTGTCCCTGGTGCCGTGTGCTGATGTACAAACTCTGGCAACGGACGGGATCCGTCTCTGACAAACAGACGAGGGTATCCTGGAACAAAGACGTTATCATTCCACCTTTATTCAGACACAGAATACGCATTATAAGAGAGTGTTTTCCCAAGAGACACCCACATAGCTAAGACATTACTGGTGGTTGTTAATTGACTAAATAATCTCAGGTTGAAACCGCAGTTTGACAGGAGCTTTAGAGCAAGATGAGTAAATCTGCTGTTGGCAGGGCAGCAAAACATTCTTGTATAATTACATCAGAGTTTTAATTCAACCCCTGAAGACTTATTTCCGTCCTGACCTCACTTCCATTGACCTTTGACGTCAGCAATTTTTCCAAAACAGTTGCCAGTTTGAGGGTTGGGCTCCCAAAAAGGTCACAAGGATTAATGAAATAAAAACTTCTCTCAAGTCTTCTAATTTGTTTAGCCTTTATGTCTTTAATGATAGTACAGCTGGAGATAGACAGGAAGCAGGGGGCAGTCCGATTCGGGATTCGAGCCGGGGCCACCTGCAGCGAGGACTATACCCTCCACACACGGGGCGGCCGCACAACCCACTACACTACCGACCACCCCCTCTAAAGTTAAATTATTAAATCATTTGACCTTCTTGAGATTTCAAGGGGACAGTCCCCCCTTAGAAAAATGTACATGTAGTACTGTAGTAGTACATGTAGTGCTATTATTTAACTATCTGGGTTATTTCGGTGTGAGTTTTGTTGATATCGGCCTTAGAGATCTTCTCTCGAGTATAATGGAACTAGATGGCATTCGGCTTCTCAAGCGCATAAATATTTCCAGAACCCAGAAACTCACACCAAAACTATCGAGATGAATAAATGACACTACAGGTAAGAATATAAAAATGTATTTTTTTGATTTGTGGCTGAACTGTCTCTTTAATCACCTCTACCAAGTGACAAGAGGCAACAAGTAGACACAAGCCGAAAAGTTTGAGAACTTTTTATGTGTGGTATCTTATAAGCTTATCCAGTGTCATTGTGAAATGTAACTAGTAGTTAAAGCTGTCGGATAAATGTGATGGGGGTAAAAGTTTAAGATTTCCAAATAAACTGTTGCAGAGTAGGAGTAGAAGTTTTTCTTTCCCACCGTCGCCAAGTGCTTGCTCATGGTGGGAACTGTTAAGTCTCTATAAATAATACTATAAAGGGTACGGTCTCTTCTGTTATTATTTGTTGCTATATGAATAAAAATTAAACTGGATAAAATGAAAACACCAAAGTAAATGTAAGCACAGCAGAATCATGAATATATAATCATAAATGAACTGTGTTCACACTGTTTTGTTGTAGGTAATAAAGTGTAAATCCTCATATCTCCATTGTTTTATGGTCAAAGAATTTCCAAAATGTGATAGGGTGCTACCTGATTTTACACTTTTAAATTATAGCTATAATATGTCGGACACTGTTTTGGCAGAAATGATAAACATAAAATCATAAAATATGATATTCTGGTTTTCAGACGCTCACCATCACAACAGGTTTACTCTCCTTAGACAGTTCCCATTAATTCACCAGTGCACTCTGGTGGCCTTGGCGTGTTATCGTAATCAGCACGGACGAAACCACATGAATCCGTCTATTTATTCATGACTGTGCTCATTTCGACACCAACCTTTTTGAGGTGGATTACAAGTAATGGCTCGTCCTCAGACTCCAGCTCTTCTTGACACTGATAGCAGAGAAGACTCTGCCCCTTGAGGACACCATAGACATTTCGCCAGCAATTAAGGTTCTCTCCGAGCTGAATGAGAGCAAGGGGAGTAAAAGCGATACAGTGAATGATAATGTGATGGGAGATGAAACGCTATCGCACAGCAGGATAATATATGACAATCTACTCACCATAACCTTGAGTTGGCCACTTATGACTGGTTCAATCATGCAGAGAGGCTGAGCAACTAGACGGCAGCACATACTGCCATATAGAGGCAACCAGAATGGACTATCCTCTGGAAAAATAAAGAGATTAGAGGAGAGGAGAGAAGACAAGAAAGAAAAGAGGACTCACAACTCACCTGTTGCTTCTAGTAACAAATCATGTGTCTTGAAACTTCCCTGGACATGTTCGAGTCTCAGTGTTGTGTGAGCCAGCAGGTTATACTTAGGCCCCCTGCAGAAAGAAAGCAAGAGGTGAAACCAGTCTTCATATATATATATATATATATATATATAAATATATATTCCTCTAGTATGTGATTCAGGGAGAACTGTCATCCTCACAGAGTAGACAAGTCAGGGGATGAAGGTGGTGACACCCGTCCAGATCCTTCATCTCCTCCACTGGATCCACAAACAGTTGCAGACTCGAACGCAGCACGGATCTTTCTCCCCGAGGAGCGTCCCAGAGAGCCCCCGAGACGGCTCAGCCTCCTGGGTCCTAGAGCCCCCGGGAAGAAATCCTCCACCGCCACACAAGTGCTGTACAGTTCAACACGAAGCTGAAACTCTGGACTGGCCTCATTGCTGCTTAGACACACACACACACACACATTTTACACAAAGACATATGGAATGGCTAAAAAAAAAATCTGTCTGACTTACAATATGATGGTGTCCTCAAAGCAGATGTCAGTTAAAGTCCTGTCTACCATCAGCAGATCAGTGTCATGGATCTCTGTGCCGCACTGAAGCAGGCAGAACACAGCACAGCGATGGAGCTCTGCAATCGAAAGGAACAGAGTCAAAGCTACAATTGATTCCAGACGTCTTTGCTATATGTATTTTTATTCCCTGTCATTATATACAGTCAGGCAGGTCAAGTCCAGAGACTGTAGCACTGTAATTTCAAGTCTTTTCAATGCATTTCTTTTCATAAACTATAAAAGGACTAGGCACAACAAAGAGAATAATAGTTTTCCATGCAATCAAAATCAAAGATTGTTGAAAACAGAGCATGCAGACAAAGACAAACCTCGACAAAGTCAACAAAATCACTTCAGACTTCAGACGCACTTACCTCCTTTGTTCTTGAAGTACTCCGAGTCCTTCCACATCAGCGGGATACGAAGGTCTGCACGACGCAAAATATGAAGTTGGAAAATCTAAAAGACGAGCTGAAGGATTTTATTTTTATGAATTTGTGGCAAGAGATTTGAATAAAACTCACCTGAAATGGCAACTTTCCCCAAACATGGCACTATAACTTCAGAGGGCCTGCAGTAAAAGAAAATACATCATACATCATCATCAGTATGTACAGGGGGGGTGGACAGAATAACATGAACACTACGGGATGACAACAACAACAGCGCAAATTACAGAAAACATTCACAGAGATAATATTTGTGTTCTGTTACATCATATAAGCCTGAGCTTGTATATTCCTCATGTAATGTTACATCACAAAACACATGAGATCAGACAAACCAAACACCTCAAGGATGGAGAAGCTTGTCTGACACCTAGTGGCTGTTAAGCGGCATGGCGACGTCCATGAACGAGCTGCTTTCACTCCTCTCTCTCTCTCTACACACACTGACGACAGATGAATTACCTGTCTGTTCACCTCACTCCAATAATGCATCCTTGAACTCAATCTGACCTGCGTCCTGCTCTCTGCAGCGCTTGAGCTTTCCTCATCCTCTGCAGTTGGCTGAGCAGAGCCAGGATGCGGGCGTTGCAGGTTAGCAGACTCTTGGAGGCCTCCAGGGCCTGATCTCTCCTGGAACAAGCTGCCAGTAGCTTACTGGCCCCCTCCCGCATCCGCACCTCCCTCTCGATCCGCTTCAGCACCTCTTCGTCCTACGGATTAGTGTAGAAAATAAAAACATTTGTTGAGTCCAAACTATGATTTCTGACTGAAAAAAAAACAAGATAAACAGCTTAGAGTGTTTGGAGGCTTGGTACTGAGAATGATCTGACTTTCCAGACTTTTCCAGACTAATACAACTATTCAATGGACAGCCAGTGTTAGTAGTAGGAAAGTACAGATATCCGTGAATCCTAATTACTCACTCATCCACCTTTCATGTATCACAACCGACGGGTCCAAATGATCATTTATCCAGTCAAATAACTCAACATCTACCAAATGGATTGGCCCTGAATGTTTCCTCTAATGTCACCATGATGTTTTGTGTGTAACGTCTTGACAACTATTGGAAAAATTGAAATTTTGTTCCCTCCATGTTTCCCTCAGGGTGAATTTTTCATCACGTCGGTGATCTTCTGACTTTAGATGAAATATCTGCAAAGCTGATACTCCCATCAGCCTCAGCTGCACTTTGTGTTCAGTGCACACTAACATGGTGAATATGGTGTTACCATCTATGCGTATGTACAGCCTGATACAGACCCATTATATCAGGCGGTAGCCACTAATTACGCTGTTGATCTTTCCAGCAACAGATTTCAAACACACACTGACCCAGACGTGTTACATCAGAGTCCAGAATCCATGGGGTGTTAAAGTGCATCACATTAATCCCTGGATCTAGTCGAACTAGTCAGAGATCTTCCAGATCAAGAGGCAAGAAGTTGATGAGGACACCGCAGGCAATCTTGTTCGCCATAGAAAGATACAGCTTAGATATACGCACATCTGGAAACGCTTTACATTTCTCTGACCCTCTTATGAACATTTAGGGTCTCCTTCTAAACCTGATCCGATACTCGTCCTATAACTTCAGGAATACATCTGTCCTGGGCCTCCACATGAAGAT
This sequence comes from Collichthys lucidus, assembly GCA_004119915.2. NCBI lineage: Eukaryota > Metazoa > Chordata > Actinopteri > Sciaenidae > Collichthys > Collichthys lucidus. The sequence continues at coordinate 26,661,777 of CM014093.1, forward strand.
TCCTACCAGATGAATGCAAACACATTTTTACACCGGGCGTTTCGTCACATATATCTTGACACAAATGCAACATTCCCTTTGTCTTTGTCAGATTTAGTTATTCTTTGATAGGTGAGAAAAACATCGTATCTTTATTAATGATCCACTTAGAGGCATGATTCCTAATGAGCCCTGTTCTTATGTGGTCATTATTATTATAGTTCTAGATTTATTATTAGACATACACTTTGTGGTCTGAATTATTACCCTCCAGCTGATTTTTCTGCTCATTAATTTCATGCAATTAACACACTCTCAATATGAATTTTATATACCTGTTATATCTTATTACTGTTATATTATTTAGACTTTTTCACAGTGGACACAATTACACAGACACAGTGTTATGTTGTTGGTTAATGCAACATTCCTGGGCGGTCTTTTGGGGTTTGCCATGCAAAATAACAAGCCGTACCAGTAGGTAAGGTGAAGCACAGCTTTAGGGATCAGTACAGTGTTGCATAATTCAATCATGTTTTTCTGAGCCTAATCCTCTGTGAAATGTTATTTTTGTTCCCACATAATCACATAACCTGTAGCTCACTAACAAAATATTATAAATGATTTATTTTTGTGTTACTTTATTATTATCATTGCCATATTACACACTTCTTAATTATTATTAGTTTTTTCATAATTAAACATAACGTTAAAGTGTGACTCGCATGAAAAAGTTTTCTTTTGCAGCTACTTTTTATATAAACAGAACATAATCATAAATCCTTATGCTGAGCCGCAATATGAAAACTTGTTTCACTAACCTGGGTGTTATCATTCATGATGCTTCTCCTCTCCTTGTGCCTCTGCAGAGATCTGCTCCGGTGCAGTCAGCAGTACAGTACAGCGAGTAGACTGACTAATCTCACAGCTGACTGGAAGAGAGAGAGTTAGAGCAGGACCTGCAGACGGAGCAGTTAGTTACTCAGCAGAGAGATCAAAACAGTCTTAAGCCTCACTACAAGAGGTTTCAGCATGAGGGATTAGAGTAGTCTTTTATTGCGTCAGCTCCATCACATGCAGCGATGAATGAGTGCTGTGAAAATTTACAATATCTTAAAAACACAGATGGATTTCTTTAGGCTAAGAAGTTCAATAAAATAAAATGAGGGTAGTTATTCCAAAATAGGTATTTTAAAATTAATAAAAACAATTATGGCAAACACCAGTCCTGCAACAACAACAAAACAAAACTTATTACTACTGAGAAACTTACACATTCATGTGATCGTTTGTCAAGTGAGATTACCTAATTATGCGGTTGATTTTTTTCCATTCAGATGGTTTGAAGAGTCTTTAAAGGGTTCTGGAAAAAGCAAAAAAGGTTTGTTAAACATCCTTTGCAAAGATCACCAGGTTATTAATTTTTCTGACAAACTGTGACTCCGATGTAATGACATAACACACAAGGTTTATATAAGAAAAAATGCAAATATGTATTTTGCACGAGGGCGTTTGAGGTGTCGAGTTTCTCTCAATAAATCAGACTGCACAATTTCATTAAAGAAAGGCGACACAAATATTCCACAACGTCGCAATCTGCCAGCTGACACGCTGCCAACGCTGAAATTAACCCCAGCTGTGCCAAGCATGAATAAATGAGACAGCTGTGATGACGACACGGCCACGGGTGATGTCTGATGATCACTTTCATAATGAAAATGTTTTAATCTTTAGAATAAAGCAAACCAGCGTCCACATAGATGAAAGACTAAAATCAAGTGTCGTGGAAGAATATATTTTATTCAGATCTTACATAATCCCACATTTGAACTTTTAATAAACCGATGAAACTTAAGGTCGATAACATATGATGTGTTTTCATTTCAAGTATCGAGCATAATAATCTGAACGCTGCGTGACAGTACAAGGACGAACAAACCTCTGCTCCGTATGCAGTCGGCTGCTACAATGAACTACGAACTGAAAAGTAAAGACAATTCCTTTTTTTGGTAATATGAGCAGATTTAGATTAGAACATATTAAAAACATTACACAGAAAAAATAAAAAAAATTGTACATGATTGCGAGTAATCCAGTTTTTTTTTTCCTGAAACCATCTATGTTAACGGAACAGACGTGGGAAGAAAAAGAAAAAAAATCCTAAACCAGTTTGTTATTGTACAATATTTACACGCTCACATATCTTTAAACAACAAAACGAATGGATCTGGAAACATAATGAATACTTGGGGAAAAGCTGCCACTTCTTTAAGTTAAACTGGTGATGTAGCAGTTTGTTTTTAGTTATTTGAACTAACGGCTGTTTAAGAAAAAGAAATCAGTAAATTGAAACTACTGTACATATTCAAAGTGCTTGTGAAAGTGATGTCAGTATATTAAATTTAGCTTCAGTTAATTACATCTGACAACAAAAACAACAACAAAACAGTCTTAGTTATAAATTAACCTTTACAGACATAACTTAATACAACAACTCTTCCTCCTCTTTCTCTATGGCTTTCATCCCTCCTCCACTTCTGTAAAAATGTCACTTAAGAAGTATTGAGACACGCTCATGGGCTCCTCCTCTTCCATAGAGCTGCTCTCCAGGCTGTCACTTTGCTGCAATGCTGAAACCTACAAACAGAAAGAACAAAGGATGAGCTGCACTCATCTCTAATGTGGGTGTGTGTGCCTCCTCCGCCCATCCACCTGTGCAACCTCCTCACCTCAGCCGTCCATGGAGAAGTGCTCGGAGCCGGGTCAGAGCAGAGCCTGCCGTGCTCAGTGGTCTGCTTGACGGTTGCCTCTGTTTGGGATGTGTCAGAGGGTGCCGAATGGGTTTCTTCCTCCGATGGCGGCTGTGTTGGACCGGGTGTAGGAGAGCGGTCGTCTGATGGCGAGGTTACCTGTGCTCGGGCGGATCGTTTACCTGCAGCACGTGACGTTTTGGCCCTTAAAGCTGTTTTCTTAGGTGGAGAATCGCTTGTGATGCTCGTCTCAGAGACGGGATGTAAGCTTTTGGGTTTTCTGTAAAAAGAAATTTACATTTTATCACAAATGATCGCTGAACATGAAAATTGAGGATTTCTTTTCATTTTTTTTTCCTCACCTGTTCCGACTACTAGTCCCCCTCCTCCCTGCAGTCTGTGCTCCTGAGCTGCTATCCTCAGGGTCTTTCCCACCTGGGGGGATCTCCTTTTCCAAATCTGTGCGATCGCCGCTTTCTTTTCGTGGCTCATCCAGGACTTCTGGCTCCTCAGACGGTCCAGGAAGCTCTGAGTCCTGAGCTGGGGTTGACTCTGCTTTCTTGCTGGCTCGTCTCTTCCTTTGAGTTTTGGGCTTAACCTGCAGTTTGGCTGGTTCAAAGATAAAAAAAAAAGATGTGTTCAGTGTTCAGAGTGTGCATGAGTGTGTGTTAGTGTTCATCTTATTGCATACCGGTTCTTCCTGGTCTCTGTTTTGAGGGAGGGGGTTCAGCCTCGTCATTATTCTCTGCAGCCTCTGCCAACATGGATGGCTGGACTGAAGAACTCTCTGTTGCACAGACACAAACAATCCATGTTTATCATTTCTCACACGACGTTAATCATTAGTTCAATTCAATGACAGAATAATGAAGTTACTATACCATGTGGATCCACTGGGCTCTCCGCAATCGAATGCATCTGTGCAGCTGTGTCCGACCCAACAAGGCCTGTTTCACAACTCTCCTCCATGGACGCAGGTACAGCGACATCAGAGAGAAGTCCATCTGCTGCTCCAAGTTCACTGCTGAGGGGTGAGGAGTAAGACTTAAGACGCCAAATATAAACCAGATCCACGCCTGCCAGCTGATAAAAAAAAAAGGCGGGTACCAACCTCTGTTGCTGTACCGATGCATCTGCTGCAGGGAGATAAGAGAGCGGCTCAGACACGCTGTCCACCACCTCCCCTGACGGACCGACCGGGATTTCAGTCAAAGAGAGGATGAAAAACGGTTCATCTGGATCTGAAGGCACCTGATCCGACAGCACTGAGAGTGAGAGTGACAGAGGTTTTTTTTTTTTCAGCTTCGACCACGGTGTGTGTGCGGTGTACATAATTCATGATACTGATGCCAGGTGAAAGGTGACCTCTGACTGACTTACTGTCTGGAAATATTGTGAGACCTGGATGAATCTGGGTCACTTCTGTACTGGATGTTGATGCGTCCGGGGACTGTAAGCAGAATCGGAGACATTTGAGGATTAATCGTTAAACGTGGCGAGAGCTTCTGAGACCAACGCTGCCTTGTTAAGCGCTGCAGTGACTTTGTGCTACTGCTTGCTCGCCGAATAAGTTTTCATGCACTCAATCACAACAACTGGATCGCTCTGTGAAGAAATGATCAACACCCGGGTTCGGGGAATAAAAGCAAAGAAAGAAGCCAGTTCACTGAAGGGGCAAATTGAAATTGTCACGCTTTCATATTGAATTTAGGCAGAAGCTGTTGTTATGATGCGCACCGCAGTGTAATAACACAGTCTGAGTAATGTTATTGTTTGGCAAACAACTAACTGCAGCGGGGGTTGATGGGAGCTTCACACAGAAAACATCAGCGGGCCTTTTTTCAGCCTCTGTATAAAAATATAACTCTCATAAATCGAGCTTTTATTTCCTCAAAGAAAAAACATCGTGCCCGGCCACAGACAGAAGTTAAAGTGAGGCTTATAGGGAACCAATCTACATGTGGACGGTGTCGTTATTCTATAGATATTACACTGTGCAATCAACACTGACTTCATAATGACACATTAAAGCTCCTGAGTTCCTGATTTCCACTTTAAAAATTGAATTTAAATGTTTTTTTTCTCCATATTTTGCAACAATCTTTTCACGCAACTCCTGAAATATCAGCTGGGGGTTACTGCTGTATGATATAACCTTGTTGGTTTGGCTTCTCAAGAATTCTTACACAGAAAGACACTGATACATGTAATGCTCACATGATATTGCTCCTCCTGCACTTACTGATTAATACCTCACCTGTGTCAAACTGTCAGGTACTTGTGTCAAACATCCCAGAGAGGATCCAGCAGCATTTGAAGGGGAGTCCTGTTGACTCAGTTGTTCAAACACTGGTGTCATGCAGGCCAGCGAGGACGCAGCATCATGTAGAGGGGGGGCTCCCTCTGCTGGTTCTTGGATGTCAGGTCGTATTTCAGACACAGGTTTGTGGGAAACCGAAGCGTCCACGTCTTCTGAGTGACTACTACCAGAAACTGTGGGGAAACAAGAACTGTAAGTGATCTGCTCTGATTTCCTTAAAGGTAACGGAGCTTTTATTTTTAAAAAGGTGTCAAACCTTCTTCCGCTTGTTTTATATTCTGGACTTGTTTGGGTTGTGGAGGTTGGCTGCTGCGTCCCAGATTGGGTTTGGGTTTAACGAGCCGGCCTCTACGAATCGGAGGAGCTTTTCTTGAGGACACAGAAGAGTCTATTGACTCTAACTTATGCTCATCAGTGCTGTAAGTGGAAAACAAACTCTGTTACAACAGAAACTATTAAAACAAACTGTAAAAAAAGACTCATGCTTACCTTTGGGCAGCTGTTAAGTTAGTTTCAGTAGTTTGAGAACACTGTTGGACTGTGGCTGGACTTTGTGCCTCAGAGTCTTTCTCTGAACGTGGCTGTTGAGTGTTTTCTTTGGGATCTGCTGTGGATGGTGTATAAGCAGATTTAATGTTCGACTCCTTTGAACCGTCTTCTGATGGCAGGACATCTGAAATTGTAGTTGTTAGTTGGGTATTTGGCTCAGTAGGTGTAATGGACGTGTCCTGTGAAGCAGGTCCAGCCTCCACCTTGTCCCCTGTGGATCCCCCTTCAGCTGTGGGTTTCTCAAGGCTCTGATTTTCAGGAACTGAGTCGGTCACCACAGACTGACTCTCAGAAACCGAAGATGTTGCTATGACGATACCATCGGAGGACGTACCTACATCTTTTGTGTCGTCTTGTGACTTCTCTGACTCTGCAGGTCCTAAGTTTTTTGGGCTGAGAAGTTCGGTACATAACGAAGAACTTGTTGATGTCAGGTGCTCACTGTCTTTTGTGTCGTCTTGTGACTTCTCTGACTCTGCAGGTCCTAACTTTGTTGGGCTGAGAAGTTCGGTACATAACGAAGAACTTGTTGATGTCAAGTGCTCGCTGTCTTTCGCTGCGAGTTTCAGTTCTGTTTGTGCATCGTTGTCGTCCATGGCCTGTTGTTCTGCGGTTACATTTGAAGAGGTGTCCATGTGGCACTGTTCTAATGGTTTACTGACATCAGTTGTCTGTAGTTTTGTCTGCGAAGTTCTAGTGGAGGATCCTAAATTGGGTTTGGGTTTGACCTTGGGAAAGCGTCGCCTTCTTTGAGGTACATTTTGTTCTGGGGCCTCTGAGCTTGAGTCTAGAGCACTTCTTTCCGTCGAAGATAATTCCTCTGTGGGTTCGAGAGTAGGACATGATTTTAGTGATGGTACTGAAACTGTAGAAGGGCCAGTTGTTTGAATTTGGGTTGGTTTTTCAGAAGAGGCGGTACTGCAAGTTGTCTGTGCTTCTGCTATTGTGTCGTCAGTGGTTCCAGAGCTTGAAGGTGGGCTGGAGGGTTTCTCCACAAGCTGCATCTGTGTGTCTTTGGTGGTTTGAGGTCTGGACCGCACAGATCTTGTCTGTAGTAAGTTGGGTTTGGGTTTAACTTTCTGTGACTGACCTCTCCTTGTCTGGGAAGTAGATACAACTTCACGCTCTTCTTTCTGACTGACAGGTAACTCTTCAACAAAACATGGAGAAGGATGATCGCTGCTTGCTTGGACTGTGGCTGAGTCTATGTTTGACCCAAGTTGTGTTTCTGGTGGGTCTGATGTCAGCAAATTACTATCAGTGCTCTGGGCTTCCCCATCATGAGACATCAGTTTTTCTTCTGTTGACTCAGGTGGTGTCCTCATGTCTCTAGAGGCTTGTTCCATACTAGATTCAGAGAAGTTTTGGTTTTCTGAGGCAATCTGATCTGATGTTGCTGCACTTGATTCAAAGTTTTGGTTTTCTGAGGCAATCTGATCTGATGTTGCTGCACTTGATTCTACCGGCTCAAGAACTCCGACATCTGTCTTTTTCTCCTCAGCTGAGGGTGTAAGAGTAGAACCTAAATCCAACGACGGTATCAAATCTGAAGCAGGACCAGTGATTTGAGTCGGTTTTTCCGGAGAGGTGGTGCAAGTTGGTTCTGCTTCAACCTCTGCTATTGTTTTTTCATGTAATTTGGGCTCTGGAGTTGGACCAGAGTCTTTCTCTATGGCGTCTTTTGTGGTTTGGGGTTTAGAGTGGACAGTTCTCGACGTATGTGCTAGGTTGGGTTTGGGTTTGACTTTCGGAAATCTGCTCCTCCTGGTCTGTCGGGTAGAAGCGTCCTCACTGTCTTCTTTCTGACTGACAGGTAAATCTTCTACAGGTGTAATGCATGAAGCAGGATGGTCGCTACTCTGTTGAACTGGAGCTGAATCTATTATGGTCCCTTGCAAGCCTGTCTCAGATGTCACCAGATCACTACAACTACTCTCAACAGGAGAGGTCAGCATTTTATCTGTGGACTCTCTGGTGGAGTTTCCGGTGCCTTGTTCCAAACCTTGGTTTGGACTTTCCAAGATACTCTGATCTGATGTCGCAGCAACAACAATCTGACTTCCAGATGGCTCTTCTGCAGGTTTAATTTCAACACAAGAAACGTCTTCTTTTGACAATTGTTGACTACTGTCTGCTGTCTTAGAGGTTTCATCAGCAGCTGATAGAGTCTCAGTGGTTTGAGAAAGGTCAGGAGCAATCGTGTAGCTCTCTTCAACCGTCTTCGCTGTTGATGCCTCTGGTTGGGATTTTGCAGCCCGTGAGGACTGGCCTAGGTTAGGTTTTGGTTTCAACTTAGATAAGCGACCTCTCCTGGTTTGTGGAGAATTTGTCTTTGACCTCTCAGGAGTTGACTGCAATTGAGGGGTAGGGTCCATCTCAGGAGCAGGAAGAATAGGCATGTCAACGGTGTCTGTTGTGCTGTTTTGTGGCTCCACAGTGGCAACATTTTCTAATGTTTCTGTGACTACTTGACAAGAAATTGCAGACATGGCACTGTCTTCCTCTTGCACATCAGGCTCTGGTGCGATCTCAACTTCTTGGTGTTGGCTTTTTTCATCCACAGTGACTGACGGTATCTCTGCAATTAAACACAACGGCACATTTTAAAATTTGCTGTAATCTAAAAAGAAATAAAAATTAAGTTTTAATGTAAGGAATGACTTCTGTCTCAAACCTGTTGTGTGATCTTGTACGTCTGTTTCATTCTGAGTTGGCTGAGCGAGGGGAGCTAAGTTGCCGATGGTCAACAGGGTTTGAGCAGCCTCATTGTAGCTCTCATCCTCAGTTACTTAAACCAAAAAGAACCCCAAAAATAAATACTTACATCTCAATAAGGTTACATGAGTGCCACAAAGAAAACTTCTTCAACATACCTTCTGGGTGTTCTGAAGAAAGGAAGTCTATAACATCCTGCAAGGGAAACAAATATTTTTTAAGCCATATCAAAAGCTTCAAATATAAGCCACACTACTTGTAAGTATGGTAGCCCCCAGTTACACTTCTTTGTCTTTTTTGGACACAAAAATCTGGATGAAAATAAGGTTGTATTAAATCAATGGTGACCCTTTTATATATTAAACTATGCAGATAGATCACACAGACTTTTTTTAAAATAGATCTCAGAAATTATATTAAAATTAGGAGTGTAACTGGGGATAAGGATTTAATTTCACTAGTGCTACATTTTAGAATTAGACACTTACGACCAGCAGGTCCAGCTGATGTTCACATGGTTCAACAGTGCCAGCCTCATTTTGTGCCAGCTCGCAAGAGGCATCAGGGCACATGGCATCTTGGGAGATGCCCAACACATCAGGCATATTGGCCAAGATATCAAGCTATGTGTGGGATGGGGAGGGGGGTGGGGGGTCAGAGTGAAGGGTTTGAATGATTTGGATGCAAAACCATGCACAAATAAAAACAAGTGCAAAAAAAACAAAACACAAAAAATGATTGTTATAGGAATTATGCAAAAATAAAATAATGGGTGGAATGCATCTGTGCAAGACCTGATGGGGAAACAGTTTTTCATACCTCCTCCATAGTCTCTTCCACTTCTGCAATCACAGGACGTGGCGAGCGCAGGCTGGCGGGCACGAACGCAGGGGCTGTGCCGTCCTTACTGAAGCCGCACGCAGGGTGTTGCTCTTCCTCCGCCTCTTCTTCCTCCCACTGCTTTTCGTTCTCATCATCGCTGTCTTCTGACTGAGAAGCCCTGAGGGTGACCAATTTGGGCTTTTTGGACTCTTGGGTTGATTGTAGCTTTGATGATCTTCCCCTCTTGGCTGTGCATTTGATTTTCGGCTTGGCAGCGACAGCGGCGGACCCCGCTGGTGAGGCAGCAGTGGTTTCAGATGCAGAGGAGTGTGCGTCCTCTTTGGCAGGGTAAGTCAAGGGCTTGGTGGGTTTGGGCACTCTTCCATACCTAAAAAAAAAAAACGCAATTACAAACTTATGAACTACTCACTTATTATATCTGGAGTATTTTCTGTGGGAACATTTCTAGATACACTGTTAAAATGGAAGTCTTTAAATATATGAAAACATAAACAGGGTTCCCACACCTTTTTCATGAACAAATTCAAGCACTTTTCAAGCACCTTCAAGCACCAGTTTTTCCATTTTTCCAGCACCTTTAAATAGGTAGCCTACTAGTTGTGTTTGCCATGATGGTCATGGGAAGCGCAGCGGTGCCACTGTATGGCATAATAATATGGGTCTAATTAGCATTATTTCATATGGTGGTAGATTGACTGTTTTGATTTTTAACTAATTGTGAATTTTCAAGTATTTTCAAGCACTTCACAAAAAATTCAAGCGTTTTCACAACCTTGAAAACACTGAATTGAAATTCAAGCATTTTCAAGGAATTCAAGCACCCGTGGGAACCCTGAATATTATATAGTATTGTACCTGGTAGGTTTTGGAGGTTGAACGGTGGCATCCTCTTCCTCAGATGAAACGTCATCATTGTCTGACTTCTTCTTACTAGCTGCATCTTTACTCACCTATAAAGGATATTATAACTTTCAGTACGGAAAAGTAGCAATGTGTAGAAACTTCTGATGATGAAACTGAAACAATAACCTGTTCTTTCGAGGCTCCGTCACTCACACTCTCGTCCCCTTTATCTGACACATCGTCTTTGGCCTTCGTGGAGGGTGCTGCGGCCTTCTTACCCCACTTCCGGCCTAAAGGCAGCAGTGGTTTTGGCGCTCTGCCTCGTGAGAGCTTAGCTGGCTTAATTGTGGCGTCCTTGGCTGCATCTACATCCTGCGTCTTTTCAGGCCTGATTATTAGGACAAAATAAGAGAGAGTTTAAATGACAACTGGAGATGCATGAGGAATACTTTTATCCAAAAGAACTTTGATTACATGTCTGAATTTGCACGGTCCTCTGGAAGTGCTGCCTCTGCGTCTTCGGGTATGCAGACCTCATCTGAGCAAAAACAAATTGATCAACAAGGGCCATGTAAAGAAACTACGATGACTTTGAGGAAGAAGATAATTTTCCTCAAATAACTGAAAGCTCCTGTACCTTGTTCATTACTTTTTTCACCCGTTTTGTTTTTCTTGTCATCTGGTTCCTCAGTCGAGGCCGTCTTTCTTTTGCGTTTCCTCTTCGGCTTCGACACAGGGGTTCCTCCCTCATTCTCCTTCTCCCCTTCCTCCAAGTCAGGCATTTCGTTCTCATCTTCCTCACCCTCCTCCTCCACATCACTCAGGTTCTTTGCTGCTTTTTTGCCTATAGAGGGAATAAGAACAACATAAGGATTATTTGACTTGAGATAAACTCGGGGAGAACCATTTTAAATCTGTACCTCGGTTACCCTTTGACTTTTTCTTCTGCTTCCTGGAGGATTTCTTGTTCTTGTTAGCGAGTGACTTGAGTTTCTTTCTGTTTTTTTGAACTTCTAGAATCTTCTCTAGCAGCTTAGAAAAATACTCTATATCCAGTTTGCGCCTTTCTCCTACGAGACAATGAGCAGCAAATGTTGCATCAAAAAATATAAAAGGGATTGCACAGGGAACATCAATCATTTAAGAGTTATAAAACATTATGTCCTACTCAGTACTTACTGAAAGCTTTGTCAATCCTCCAGGCGTTCTCTCGCTCTTCCTTTTTGAATTTGTTCTGAAAGTTTAAATCAATGCAGTTAACACGCATTGTGTTTTTAGGCAGGGGCGTCTGTAATCTGTAATCTGTATTCATCACTGACCTTTATCTCCGATCGAGCTCGGTGAGGAAACAGTTGACAAATCATGGAGAAGTCTGTCCCCACCATGCTGATTGCCAGGAAGAACATGTCTGTCTCTGGTGGAAAACAGCAAACAACCAAGATATGAACGAGGCATCGGAGCAAAATTTGTGCTCTGATCATTTTGTGATTATCTGTCAGTTATACCTTCACTGGACCAGGGTTTCGAATAGGTCCCCTTCCTGAAGCTCGAGTAAGTTGTAGTGGAGCCACGCTCAAAGATGGGGTCTCGATCCTGAGCCGGGTTTGGACCTTTGGCTCGTAGGACTTCCACTGTCAAGCTGAGAGACAGTTCAGAGAATATGATTAGTTCCAGCATCTTCAATATGGAAATTTGTAGATGTTGTCAGTCAGTTTCTATCATGTCCACTGACCTCTCTTCATCAATGATCAGCGAGCCATCCTCTGCTACTTTGACCTGAGGAACCATGAGCGCTTCTTCATCCTCCTCTTCCTCTTCCTCTCCCTCTGCCGCCACTGCTGCTGCTGCCGCCGGCTCTTCCTCCTCCTCTCTGGGGCTTCCAATTTTAAGGGGAGCTTTAGGTTCTTGTGCTCTCTCTGGTGACCTGTAGGGATTACATTTCAAACACGCATTATACAAACTACTGCTGATTGACGTCTACAGGAAAGAGATTTTAGAAAGATGATGAGATAAACATACTCTTCTCTCCCTGGAGAAGGAGGGACCACGGTCTCATCTTCTGGAGCTGGATCTTCTAAACTAGATCTGGAAAATTGCAGTCACAGAAGGGAAGAAAACACAAACATGTTTGTCAAATAAGATCCAGGATAATCAATAGAAAACATTATCTCATGGGGTAAAGGTTTACTCAGTTGCAGAGGAGACTCTTACGTCATGGGGTTAGACACTGGTAGATAACGGATAAGGTCCCTCATGGTCATTTTGGCAGGATCTAACGTAAACTCCTTCACACGTGACACAGCTTTCTTCTTTTTCTGTCGAATGATAACAGGCATTTCATGTAATGAGTAGAGATAAATCTAATTAGCATGCAAGCAGTAAGTAGGAAACTCACCTTTTCTTTGTGCATCTCCTCTCTGAGCAACTCTCTGAGCTTTCGTGCCTTTGCAAGCCTCTGTAAGTCTGATGGGTTGTTCAGGAGTCTGCTCAGAGAGAGCGCAGGAGGTGACAGTGACAGCCCGTACTTGAAGGACACCAGAGTTTTGGCTTTCTCTGATAACTCGATAGCTTCTTTGTCTGGCAGAGATAAGGGTTTTTTATCTGGTAGTCTGGAAGGAATGTCTTTAACTTCACCACCTGACGTGCTTTCTAACGGTTTGCTGCTGTCCTCTGCTAGATGGGTTTGTTGTTGCAGGTCCTCAGCTGGAGGAACAGCTGAACTGTCAGAAGAAGTAAGGATGGGTTTAGGTTTGAGCTGCTTGCTCTCTTCTGAAAGCCTCCGTCGCCTCGGGGACTGGAGTCCCTGAGGGGCCGGTGTGGTCTCAGTTTGGCCAGATGTCGTTGGCTTCTCATGGTCTGAGGCAGAGACTTCAACAGGAGTTGAGGAAACTGCCTTGGCGGGGGACTTTGGCGTCCGAGCAAGAGCGGAGGGGCGACCTGGGGCCACTTTGGGCTTGATAGCAAACCGCTTCCTCCTCTGGACTGCTGCCGAGGAGCTGGTACCTTCCCCATTTTGGTCATTACCATCCCTAAACATTTGAAAGAACAGCTGTTATACATAAAGTTAGCAGAAGTAAAATACAATACGGAGGCTGTTTGTTGCTTGTTACTCACGCTGGGCCTGCAGGTTTTTCCGGTGTCCCGGCAGACTTGTTATCTGTCACAGCAGTAGCATTGCTGCTCTCATTGGTGTCTTTGAGGGTCTCAATGGACTCCTGGCTTACTGAGGGGGCTTCCTGAGGTGCTGCTGCTCCTGCAGCTGCTCTCCCTGCCGTAGCAACATTGGGCCGAATGCTGAATCTTGACCGTCGAAACATTTTGACCTGAAAAAAAACAAAACAAAACACACACAGGAAGTCAAAGCTGACAACCAACTGAAACCAACTTTCTGCCAGATGATTTAGATTCTTTGACTCTGAAGTGATGGCTTTAAAATACTCGGTTTGTGGTCGGAAAATATTAAACTTTACACTTGCAATCATGCACTTTTATATCGCCTTTCTAGTTTCACACTACATAGCTCATTCACACCATTCATTTGGCGTTCAGTATCTTGCCCAAGGACACTTCGACATGCAGACCGGAGGAGCCGGGGATCGAACCTCTGATGATCTGATTAGTGGACGACTGACTCTACCCTCCTAAGCCAAAGCTGCCTTCAGTTTGCAACTTTATACACAAGCTCCACATGTGTTTATACTGTCACATCCACCTAACTCATGTTCATAAAGCAGCCTGCTACATAAACCACATTCATTTTAACATCCTTTGCTCTGCACTATTGTCTTATTCCTTCTATGAATGTTATTGTGGTCGACAGACAGACAGACAGACAGACAGACAGACAGATACTTTATTGATCCTGAAGGCAAACCCTGACACCATGTAGAGTGTTGATTTTATGTGTACACATGCATATTTTATTTACTTATTTTCATTTTATTTATTTTATCTTGTGCGTGTAGTGCTTTTTTTATTTTTTTTATTTGACTTTATTGTTTTTTTTATCTTCCTATTGTATACTTCATGTTTTTATTGTGTTTCTGTTGTTTATTTATTGTGTTGTATCTTGTTGTGCAGCACTGTTGTACTCATTTTTGCTTCAAAGATAAGTGAGTGACACGGTACATTATCCGTCCGATGCGGGATTCAAACTAGAGCCAGCTGCAGTGACTAAAGCCTCCACACATGGGGCGGCGGCTTAACCCACTACGCTACCGACCGCCCCCAATGTACACATTTTTCCTTCAAAGACAACTATGACTGTCTAGATTACTACTGTATTGGGTATCACCTTATAGGAAATAGTGAAGTTATGAGGCAAAATGTCAGACTTTTTTTTTTTAAAGATGATTTTTTTGGCCTTTTATGTATTTATTGATAGTACAGCTAAAGATAGACAGGAAGCAGAGAGAGAGGGAGTGACACGCAGTAAATTAGCCGTCCGAACCGGACTACAGCCTCCACACACGGGGTGGCTGCTTAACCCAGCGAGGACTATAGCCTCCACACACGGGGTGGCTGCTTAACCCAGTGAGGACTATAGCCTCCACACACGGGGCGGCCGCTTACCCCACCCATCAGCTTTCATGTGGCACCTCTCATAATGCTCTATGACTAATGTTAGTGAAGTTATGAGGCAAAATAAGGCAAAATGTCAGACTTTTTTGACAAAAATAAACAATAAAACTTCATGGCTCATGGTCCAAAATCTAAATAATTTTATATCTGGTCTTTTCACAGCTTGGAGAATGGGAATGACAGCAACTGGCTTTAAAATAACAAAAAAGGTTTATTTTTTTTAACCGGTCTAATGCTACACTTTCCTCTGCTGCTGTAACAAGCACATTTCCCCATGGTGGGATGAATAAAGTATATTTAATCTAATGTAAAATGACTGTATGAATGTATTACTGCTAAGAAACTGTCATGTTAAGTCCTGCAGCAGTGACACATTCATATTATTTGACAGAGACCGTTCAGACTGACCGTGCACAGACTTTAATTTTTTAAGAGGTTTAACCAGCAGAAAAAAAACAAACGTCAAACTGCACAAAGCTTCACATGTCAACACTTTTAGTCCGCGAGCTTTCCGCACTTTGACCCACCTTTGTGTTAACACAGAGCGGCCACAGCACGAGCTTTTATCATTTTACCACGTCCACGCGAGTTATTAACCCGTGGAGACACGTACCTGTTGGAGAAAAAGTCGTTTTCTGTCAGAAACGAGCTTTCATTTATCGACGACTCGTTTGGCAAGTAGCGGAGCCCATGCACACACACACTAATCCGCCATGTTTCTCATGACGCGTTATTTTCGTGAGGGGGAGAAGAAGAAGGGGGTTGTGGGAAATGTAGTCCAGACGCTCAAGGAGCTGGATGAGGTAAGATCGTGGCAAGAATGGACTTTTTTCTCAACATTATTACTTATTTTGAATACAAAGAAAAGAAACTATGTGTTATTGTCAACCTTTATATTTTATAAGGGAAGTTTCACATCCATTAATGTAAATTTTCAAGATTCCTCACCATCATTTAAGATATTTTTGATTAGAATTGATTAGTATTTTAAGTGTCTAATAAGTTATGTCTATCTATATTGAATATTCATGCAGATATTTTCAACCAATAACCTGTCACAACTAGAACTTTATTTATATGTAAGATTACAAGTCTGTCACATCTAAGTTTTTCCCTTTTGATTATTATTATATTATCATGTAACTATGCTGGTGCTATGTTACTATTATACAATGTGAACTAGTATGACTGAATTCTTTATTTGTTTTTTTTTTGTTCTTTCAATAAAGTTTGGAAGGGGAAAATGGCCCTTTTTCTCAACAATATCACTTATTTTAAATACAAAGAAAATAAATAATGTGTTAGGGAAGTTTCTCATCCATAAATGTAAATTTTCAAGATTCATCTCCATCATTTAAGCTATTTTTGATTGAAGTTGATTATTATTTTAAGTCTCTTAAGTTAATTACTAATAAGACATGTCTGTCGATGGAAATAAAGGTGGAGGTGGACTGGATGTTATGCAGAGATCTTTTTTCTTTAACTTGTAGTCGGTGAATTTCACATGGAACAACAACAGTATAGTGTTTGTTTCCTGGTAAATGGACTGCTTAACATATTGAGCATGGACGTTTGGAGTGCCCTTTTTCTCAAAGAGTGTGAGCATGAGCTGTTTAAGTATGAGGAAGTATCGAGGTGTTTTAGTTAAGTAAAAGTAGCAATGGAAAATACTCAAAGTTAAAGCATTCAGAATATTAGTTAAGTATTAGAGAGAAAATGTACTTAAAATATCAAATTATTGGATTGGTAATACTTGTAGTTGGTTGAGGTGTAGCTAGTTGTTTTTTTACCTTTGTCTGACTAAGTAGTTTAATCGATAACAATGAATAATTTTGTGTTTTGAATATAAAATATATATTTTCAAAGTATATAGTATCTATAGGTATAGAAGTAATATGTAGTCAGTCTGAAAGAATGTACTTACATGTCATTTATTTATTTAGATCTAAATCAGCTTTTCATTTCTTTTGAACAATGTCCAATGTTGTCCTTTAATTTTTTTTCAGACACTTTAGTTTATACTGTATATCTATACCATCTATTTATAATTTGTACTATATATCTGGTGTGCAGTGCATTAGCACAGTTAAGAAATAAACTAATGTGCAATCTCCATCACTTTTGTAGTTAATTTTAATTCCTTCATATACATCATCATATCAATATATAAATAATAATTTAAATAATCATACAACTGAGAGTAGCTTTTCTCTTGCATGAGTACTTTTAATAATATTAGTACAGTTTGTCGAGAATACTTTAATGTGGTTAGAAATAAAATTTAGACTGCATGAGTTTTACTTGTAGAGTATTTTTACACTGTGGTGTTGCATCTGAAGATTTGGGTATTATTACTTGTTGTATTTCCGCTGTGCAGCCAGTCCTTTCTGAGTCAAGTGTTTTTTTGTGGTTCATCCATGTGTAGGGATATTTCAAACCACCTACTGTGTGTCTAAAATATAACAGAACAAAGACAGAACTCAGACTTTTACATCCTGAGTATATCTGTTTCACTCTGTTGATTCACTAACCCCCGTCTGAAAAAGACCAAAGGACTTGTCAACATCTTGCAGCGTTATCATTGAATTATTTTATTTCTTCAATACAGACAGCATCAGCAGTGAACCTCTTTGGACGTGCCCTCTTTCACACACCACATTTCTTTCTTCAGCAGATCATGACATAACATTTACTTCTTAGATCAGTGGTCTTGAGAAAAAAAAAAGGAACTACTGATTGGACAGAAAAGAAACAACAACAGGTGTAAAAGAACGGTGGGTCTGGGACAAGAGTCAGAAAAGTTCATAATTTGGATTGTCTTGCGCCGTAGCAGCTCGTCCCAAAGGTGTTATTCGATGTAAAGATCTCCATTCACTCCATTTCAACTGTCAGAGCAGAGGGAAGAGAAAAAAAAACATGAAAATAATGTTCATTCTGTATATATAAATACAGTTAAGAAACAAACAAATATGCATACATACTTACTTATAGACAAAGTTGTGGTCAAGCAAAGGGATTTCCAAAAGGATCCCCAAAAGCAGCTGTTGAACCAGAAGTCTGACCAACAGCAGTCGTCTGCTGCAAGGTCAAGAAAGAAATTAGAATTAAGAAAATAAAAAATTATTATGATACTTCCTGTGTTGTAAATATATGCCTGTGTGAATCTCCATACCATGGCTACAGGCGGCGCTCCAAACGGACTGGAATTTGGGGCCCCAAATGCTTTATCAAACATGTCCTGGTTGTTTGCCTGATTGTTTGCGGTGGGGGCAGAACCGAAGGCAGCATTGAGGAGGCCAGGGTTAAAGCTTGGAGCTGCAGCTGGTGCAGGAGCTGTACGACAACAGAGGACACCATCAAGTTTCACAGTAATATACACATCAACTTGCAAAATCTTTGACTATGCACTCTATGGTGCCTTCTACAGCTGGTTTACCGTTAACAGCTGCTGACATTTGATTGATATCAAAGTCGTCGTGGTCCGCACTATCCTGAGCCAGGCCCACTTTTTTGGAAAAGTACTGATCGAATGCTCCAGATTCGTTACTACTGCCGGCTGCAGTGGGGTTGGCCCCTTGCTCCCCTTTCCTCGCCGGGATGGCAGGAGGTTTGGCAATCTGGAAATCCTTGAACATGTCCTTTCCCATCTTCTTCTCTTTATCTCCAAGGGGGTCCAAAGCTGTGAAGGCACTGTTCTCCACCTTTGGTACGGCCTCCTTAGCAGGCGGCCTAGGGGGAGGGCGTGAGGGGCCGTGCGGGTCACCCATTGCAGGGAACGCACCAGGATGGAAAGGATTGGTCATGGCGGGCTGACCCCAGCCTGGAGCAGCAGCTTGCCCAGGCGGTGGAGGGAAGATGTGAGGTGGGGATAAAGGTGGGTTGCTAAACTGAGGTGGCAACTGCTGGCCCCAGGCTGTGGGTGGTATGGGTAGACCGCCAAAGGCAGATGGCTGTGGGTAGCTGAACCCAGGGCCTGGAGCTGTCATTCCTGGCATGTGGAACATGGAGGGTGCAGCGGGAGAGGCTCCCCACATGGTCACAGCAGGGATACTTGTGGTAGCTGGAGGACCTAAATGAAGATTCCCTGAATATAAAAAAAGAAAGTTTAGGGAATTAAAAGCCAAAAAATTACACTTTAATGTATGAGTAACACAAAGTTTCCCTCGTGTGTATTACCCAGAGCAGCTATGGATGATGGAGCGGAGTTGGCAGGTGCACTGTTGAAAAGATCACCTGAAGCAGATGATGCTTCAGGAGCTGCAAAGAGGTCTGCCCCAAACAGGTCACTTGCTGTGGACTATTCCCAGAAAATCAAGTTAAAATCGGAGACATATTTGCACCACATTGGCATCATTGTATACTGTACTTAGAAATTAAGATTTGTAACTTCTAACAAATTATTCACTATATTCAGTAACCTGAACACATGCATGCTTTGCCACTTACCCGTGCTTTTATCACTGAAGCATGAATGTTAGAGAATAGATTGAGAGCAGAGATGACAAAGGATAGATTTGATTCAGCAGCACAGTCAAAGTGTAACTTACTCAGGCCAGACAAAGAAGCACGTGACCACCAGTGCATGCACAAAGACAAAACAGATCCAAACAACAAGACCTTAATTATACGTCTTGCATCTTATCTTAACCAAGTGCATCCTTTTACAGATCCGGGCAGACACCAACGCATACCAACCCAAAATGCCCAGAAAGGGGAGGTGTTAGCAGACTTATTATGCTCCAGAAAATGTGCATAAATCCCATTTTTTTTTAGGCATCACACATGCAACTCTTGATGTAATTCATCCGGCTATGGAATTTCACCTTTGCACTCCTTCGACCTCGTCCGGCCTTAGAGCTCTGTGGAGGCGGATTTATGACTACTGAATCCTTGCTATGAGTCACTGGGGGTTGTGGGTGATGAGTAATGCCGTTAGAGACGGGGCCGGTTTTCAATGATGAGTCAAAAAACGGGTTTTTGGTTGAGAGAACCGGTCCGGATTCATTCCCGTCCATCATGGTAATTGTGTTGCCCTGAGTTATTTTGCCCCCTAGTGGCCACTGTCCGTTACTGAGAGCGAGGATCATGGTCTTACTCGACAAACCATTTATCTGCTGACTGAGATGTTCGGAGTCTCCGTTCAAACCACCATTAATAAATGTCTTACTAGTGTTGCCAGCGATGCTGTTTAGGTGATTAGCGGTGGCGAGGGAGATGTGCGAATTATCGGGTGCCGACTGAGTGGGTGATTTAGAAAGGGGGTCATCTCTGAAAGGGTCAGTGTCTGGAGTTGGAAAGTAGCCAAATGTCGAGGAGAAGGGATTCTCTGTCTGGGGAGATGCCCTACGGTCAGGGGCGCAGGACGTTACAAAGGAGTTTCCCTTTATGCAATTCTGATTGCTGTCAACTTCAGCAGAGAAGTCCAGCAAGAGAATATCATTAGAGTCCTGGTTAACATGAGAGGAACAGTGTGGGGGGGAGAGAAAAACAAAAAGAATCATGAATCAGTTCTGCAGAAGAAGAAAAACACGTGTTAACAAAAAATGAAAAATAAATCACATGGTGTGAGAAGACGACATGACATGGTGTGAGGATTTAAAGCTGCTACCTCAAAATGTCACTTTTTCACAGTGTCCAATTTCCTAAGAAGTTGTTTATTAATCCTTAGTTGTTTTGGATGAAATATGCTGAAGTCAGCGCTGAAACTCTGACCCAGCGTCGGTGATGTAAAACCAGCACGAGACTGCAGGTGTCACTACAGTCGACACAAATCGATTCTACCCCGTAGCAGCTTTAAATGTTTGATGAACAACAACGAGATTGGTATACATGAGGAATGAGCTCAATTCTTCAAAGACCTTTTTGATTTAAATCTACAAAAATCTGACACTCAAAATGATCAGTTGACCTTTTTAGAATTGAGTTCACACACGTTGAAGTTGTTTAGTGGATCCAAGGTTTTTTTACAGATCAGATCTTTTGTTTTTCAGAAAAACAATACAGAATAAAAGTCTGCTATATTCTACTTTAAGTATAAGTATACACTGTAAATACCCAGCTTACGTCACTGACTAAGTGCCACTATGTTGCCCGGATAAAGGGAACATTTTACACTATGGCACCACACTTACATTTGGAGCCTGGATGTCTGGAGGGGTCGACATGGCTCCAAAAAGGTCATGCTGCTCCACTGGCTGGATGTCAAAAAAGAAACATACTGTATTTATTCAGCTTCTAAAAAAAAAAATCTGTGGTATTTTATTTCATGTTCTAAACAGCAGAGATTCTTCTTACTTGGGTAGTTTTTGCTTCATCCATACTTAGCAAGGCATCGCCTCCATTCTGGAAAACAACACAGGAAAAGCAGGATGGTTGAGCGGTGAGCTAGAGGTACTCATTTGGAGGAAAAACACGTTTGTCCAAGAGCTTACCTCAACTACAGTGCCGCCGTTCTCGCCCTGTAAACACAGGCAGACTGTTAATGGTCATACTTGTTTTCTTAATAAAGCCGAGCCGTGTGTCATTTCACATCATTTCAATGGAATGTCTGAAGATGTGATTCAGTGAAAGAACACAGAGAGGCAGTGTTGACACTCGAGAGGTACATACAGCGCGGACCCTGCCAACGCTCCCAGATGGCCGCACCAAAATGCTTTTCTTTCAGAAAGAAAATGTTTTCGCTCTCCAACTTTCTTTGGAGAGAGAGAAGAAAATTGTTCCAGTTTAAAGTGAACCAGTTACCTTCTGTGGAGCCTCGGCCTCCTTCTTCCTCAAGTTGAAGATGACCTGGAACAGATCTTTCAGATCAACGACGAGGGGCTCCGCCTGTGTGGCGACAGAAACACATTTTTAATTTTGGGTCTATTTACAGGATCTTTCATGTGATAGAGGTGAAGTGTTACCTGTTGCGCGGTCTTGATGGCGAAAAACTGATGCTGCCCTTCTGCTCCGCACACGTATCCGAACGCCCGGTTATCTGTGACGTCTCTGGCGATGAAGGAGATCTTGTTCACCACGTGCTCGTGTTCGATCACCTGAGTTACGAGCACAAGCGGGTTTTTAAATTAGCAGGCCGCAACATAATCAGCTGAACCACACAGAGCGATGTGACAGCGATGGGAACTCACTCCTGATCTCTCGTCGATGATCTTAATGCCCGACATGGAAATGTTGATCCAGATCCTCTGTTTGTGTTTGCCCTGGGACCGAGCAGCTACTGCCATACCCTGGTGTGAGATAAATATTACATACTGTGCTGTTTTTTCCATCTTTTCTAAGAAAACACGTCTGCAGCAAAGAGGTAAAGTGATATTCCCTTTATATATTTCATGAATTGTAAACATAGCAGGGCACGGCCAAATATCCTGTGCTGCTTTACCTTCAGTTTCATCATAGAGTCCTGGCACATCTTGTCTCCTCTGGCCTCTGGGACGTCATCAATGCCAATCAGCTTAGCCTTGTACCTCACGCCATCTCCTTGAAACCTGGCCAGCAGGTACTCATCTGTCTTTTCTGGTACTGAAAAGAAAAACCACACACAGCAATGATTTCTACACTTTGCTGGCACGATCATAATCATCATGGCCGCGTCGTCCGGGCGCTCACCTTTCTTCTTTTCTTTCTTGAACGGGACCTTGGATGTGGCAGGGGACGCGGGAGGGGTGTTGGAGGTCGAGGCTGCAGTCGGGGACGCCGCGCCGGGATCAGCCGCGACGGGAGCGCTGTTCGCCACCTCTGCGGACATGGTGCCGAGTGAGCCTGGCTGGACGAGCAGACGGTCGGTGGCGGGGGGGCGCGGGGTGGGAGAGGATAACGCAGACGGCAGCAGCTCCGTGTTTCAGGGGGGGCAGCGAGGTCAAACCGAGCAGATGACTCCTCAACACCCACACATGGTTTTCTTGTTATTTGTCTGGAGCAGAAAAAGTGAAGTGGTGAGCGAGAAAGAAAAAAAAAAAAAAAGGAGAAGGGGATGTCATGCAAATACACACTGCTTCCTTCCTGGTGAAACTGCAAAGATACTGGATTGTAAAAGAGGGGCTGCAATTAGAAGACTTTATCACCGCTGGAAAGGTTTGGAAGCAGCTACTGAAAAAAGATTTTTGCATGCAGCATCACATTCTTTTAACAATGCGCAGTAATCATTTACAACCATCTGACAGTGAGGCATCGGAGGACACATGACCCATAAAGCATGATAAGTCTCATAAGAAAACACCCCGCTTCACTCATGCTGGGTCAGATGTTCAGCCCTGTAAAAAAGGAGTAAATCATCCTCAAGTTCCTGCACCTCTTAAATCTGTTGCTCTTCAGCTATTTTAGCTCCACGTTTGCTCAAGAAGAATCGTGTAAGACGAAAAACCCCAGGCACCAGATGGACAAAGAAAAGCACATTCTGTAATCATACTGTCACATCATGTGATTTGTCAGACCCATAAAAATCCCATCCAAAAATAAAAAAAATAGAAAATCGGCAAGCTGCTCTAACCGTGGCTCAGAGGAAACACGCCAGTCATACGCATCTGCACATCATCATCAAAAACATCTACGCCGGTTCGTCTGCCAACACGCTGAGGATCAGTCATGAATACCTCTGCATTTGCTGTGCGGGGAAAACACAAGGCCAAGTCACATGAGGCGACGTTACAGCAGACAAACACAGCAGCACCTACTTCTCCTCAACTCTGTCAGACGCTTTAATCTTATTTTATCACCGTTTAGTCACTTCATTTACTGAACAATCACTCCAACGTGGTGACAAGCCAGACAAAAAAAGAGAAAGGTCTCCTGCTCTGCACAACCGCTGCAACTCAAACAAACACAAACATGGCTCTGTGTGACACATACATACCTTTAGGACCAGTTCCAGAGGCTACACTGGCTACAACGCCGGCGGAAAGAGGCTGTGAATACTGTAGGACGGACCAAAGGTTGAAAGTGAGCAAAGGTTGAGCAATTACCTGAGGTTAATCTTACTCTAGCAGAGCAAAAAGATCCCGTGATGCCCAGCTAAGCAATTACAAATGGAAATTGGGAGTCTTTGGAATGATCATTTACCCGCAGCGCTTTTTTAAAACTACATCTAATATAGTGATGATGTTGAATGAGCCTCAAAAAGGATCCATATGCACGATATGTGCGATCCTGCAAATTTAAAAAACACCACACAGTCCGGTTCAGTTTTTATAATTAAAATCAAACAGGCAGGAAATTTGCTTCATAAAAAGGAAACGAAGGCTGCAGAAGATTAGATAACAGGTGGGAACTAAAGGGCGTCCAAGTTTGCGTGACCTATCACCTCTGTTTGAATCCAATGTGAGCACATCAGAGATTCAACACCTACTCAGAAGAGAGGGTGCAAAGATGGATTTTAAACTGGGCTTTCTCATTAACAGCATCACAAGAGTTGCTGTAGAGCTATAAAACAATTTAAAAAACGACGTCGAGGAAACAAGCCTGGTAAGCTCATACGTTTGTTTTCCCGTGGTGACATTCAAACTCCTGCAGAGTCACACATGCTGTTTATGCTGCTGTCCCGAAGAAGCGTAAGAAAAACAAGACCCCACGCCTAAAACACTCACTGATGCTCCATTTACACGAGCGTGACACATGACCGCACATGTCCGGCAACTTACAGCGGTGTCAGAGTCCCGCTGGTTGGAAAAGGGAGAGGCTAATAAAAAAAAAAGGGTGAAATGTCAGCTGTTCATTGCAGGTTTGAGTTAAAGGATTACATTTTAACAAAAAAAAAAAGGTTAGTCAGGATGAAAGAGGAGGAGGGGAAGAAGAAGAAGAAGAAGAAGAATCTGGAGCTTTTTACAGCATCCACCAGTGACACAACACAAGCAACAGTTGGCCCACTGTGCGAATTCATTTCTGTCAGCAGAATAACTGCAGCGCAAGAAAGCAGAAATGTCACAATCCCCGGGTCCGTCAGGAAACGTAAACTAGTGCACATCTGGAGGAAATCAGAGGGAATGACTCAGTCTGCAAGTGAATGAGATGGTGAAATACCACAGGCCCACTGTGAACACAAAGGGCACGCACACAACACTTTCAAGACAGAATGAGAATTGTTTTTGCATTGAAAGAAAAACAGACATTTAAGCAACTTATTCAGAAAATCATACATTTAAAAAAAGGCTGAACTTTTGTGTGTCGGTTTGGTTCCGGATAGTTTTCTAAAAGAAAAAAAGAAAGAAGAAACTTGAAGGAGGAAAAGTGATTTATATTGTTTGTTATCCCAGCAGCTCAGACAGAAATAAAAACCACAGGATGACTCACACACACACTAAAAAGTTTTTACTTTTTCCTGCATTTAATGAAAAACAACTGATTTTTTTTTTAGTTTGTTTGACTCTCTGCAGCCTCTGTGATGCGTTTTACAGGCGAACTTTGTAACCAACAGTAAAAAACAAACAGAAAACGACTACCTGTGTAGTCCTCTGCTAGATCCTTAATTAATGCATGGATGGAAAATGTTACCAACACACTGACCTACCTGTTTGAAAGCGCGCAGTTAAAGATCCTGTTGGAGAAACTGTGGATTTTTGGGGTTTTTCTTCCTGATGCGTCCGCGGCTCCGGCGCAAAAATGAGTAAAAAAAAAAAAAAAACCAAACACAGCTTCGGGAAAAACGAGCAGGAGTCAGATGTTTTCCGCTAAATGCCGCGGACAGAAAGGAGAGACTGCTGCAAACTGCCCAGTTTAACCCTTCCCTGACTGACAGCAGGCTCGACTCACTGCAGATCTCTGCTGGGAGAGAGAGGGGGGCGGGCTCTACACGTGAAAGAAAATATCACCATCACCGTCATACAGATGAAGATTTACATAGGGTACGGTAAGTGGGTCAGGGAAATAGATCTAATTACACGTGATTTTTAGATTTAGATAGGAAGTGTGGTCTGATTATGACAAAAAAAGTGAGATTTAAGTTTATATGTAAGTTTAAAGAAGCTATAATCTATATTTTTTAACAAATGATCATGTGACACAGGTTAATTGATTTAATTAAAGAGCTTCTTTCAGCTTATTGTTTTGCTTTTAGGCCCTGCAACTTTAATATCACTGCTTTGGTTTACTTTCATGGTGCCATTTTTGGTAGTAGCTGGCAGTTTATAGAGAAAAAATAAAGCCACTGTATGCTACACGTCCAGCACCAAACAATACACCTTCATTCTGCTGCAATGGCCACAAGAAGAGACCAAGATCAGACAGTATACAGCTACTGGGGTAGCTAATATTCACCAAACTAACCATAACCGTAACCATATTTCAGATTTACATACTGCTGCGTGTCCTCTTGTAAACGTTACTTTGCAGATGGTATATATATATATATATATATATATATATATATATATATATATATATATATATATATATATATATCGTCAGCCTAATAGCATTTCTGCCTAACTCATTTTCTTTGCCAAATTGAGGTATTGGCCTAAAACTCTACTCTCCTATCACTGCTGCACCACCCTGTGTAATCACCTATGTCCTCAGCCAATCAGAAAGCTTGTAACATTCAAAAAATTTCTAATTTTTTTGATGCATTTTATAAAAATGTGCCCAAGTCATCTCAAATTGACTTGAGCAGTTTTGGTGCTACACAACAATGGTCGCCCCCCATGCAGAACAAGGCTCGTCTTAGCATAAGTGAAGCATTAACTCTCATCTTTGATCCATCAGGTAAGCTAATTAATATTTCTCAAACTTTCTGTACACTGCATTGGTTACATTTTGTTTGCCTAAAATAATGCTAGCTATAAATATATGAACAAAATTCTTGATTTGAGTAGATATACTGTAGACAACACTGCTGTTGAGCGTTTAATAGTTTTATATTTAGCATTTATTTTAGCTTTGTACTCTGTGTTTGAAAAGACCAGTGTGATGTATGTGTTGGTGCCAAGGCACAAAATATAGATCAGGATATCCTTAATGCTCATTTGAAAATAAAGGCTGAAGCTCATGCAGAAAAAGATAAAGCAATATATATATTTAATGCTGATTTATAAAATGCTATGTTCGTTGGAAGAACTTTGCAGCTGTTGGTTCATGTACATGTGGTTAAACCTCGACCTAATCTCTCCTGTCCTTATTTTGAGTTTTCTGTGCCACACAGGTGTTTGCTCTGTAACTACATACCATGCTGAATATGTAAACAGGAAACAATTTGCCACCGTATCAACTTAAAAAGGTGATAATATGTCAACGTTCTCTTCACGGCCTGTTTCTGCTGCCACCAAGTGTCCAAAAAGATGTTACTGCAGCTTTAATTTTCTAAAATTATGACCTCTAAAGTTACGAGCTTTTTCATTTTCGTTGTTATTTAAAGCCGTCGCTAGAGAATGGCTGAGATAAAACATGGATTCCTTGTTGTTCAGCATTTGTGGCAGGAACCTGTTTCCTGGTGGTCCACAGCTCATTCATATAATCTAAACATTTCGTACACTGGGAATCATGTGATAAAATGTAGAAGAAGCGAGGGGGAAAGAAGAGTCCAAACCAAAGAGGAAAGTTCCAATGTTGCAGACACAGCACAATTTTCTGAAAGACCAGGCACTGCATTTCCTTTGCCATGCACTGGTGTTACTGCAATTACAGTAAGCTGCTGTCTGAAAACAGGTCATCAACTTCCTCAGAATAAATGTCTGTTTTGCTTTTAGATACCGTATAGTGATTGAGCCATGTAATGACAGTTTTTATATTTGCTGTAGTGCCAGCTATGATATTCCCAGGAAGAAAATCCTCAAGCCACACAGGAAGTGCTTTGTTTTATGTTTGCACAGGCATCAATAGATGTTTGTTTGGGATAATTACGAGAAGAACCAGGTAGTTAGCACGGCCCAATGAGACAAAGAGGTCCAGCTCCTTCAACGCAATAACACAAAGAAATAGAAACAAATTATCGGGAAAGAAAATCATCCATTAGTACAAAAACTAGAGTAAACATCAACAGTGAGATCTGCGGCAACACGAGGAGTGATGTCAGCGCGGCTGCTTTCCTGTACGCTGGTAGGTTTCACTTCTGTAATTTGGTGTGTTTTTATTACTATGGTGAGCAGGCTCTTAACAGTTATAATTTACATGTCAGACAACTTCCAAATGACTGATGGCAGCTTAAACGGCAGATAAACATCCCACAGCTTTAATGAAAGGATGGCCTATTGGCTGAGATGATGTTTTCCTTCCTACAGCTTATTGGTTAAAAAACAAAACAAAAAATTCTAATGTATGGGAAGAGGTGTTGGAGCAACATGTATTAATGTTGAGTGTTTGATAAGAAATCCCAACATTCCTGCACTTATATTTAAAACTATAAGCCCCGTTTGACAAGACGCAACACAGTGGAATGCACGACCAGTTGATTTAAAGAGCTGTCTCTCCATCAGGAGCTTTAAGTCACAGCTGAAATGTTTACTAAAAAACAGTCCAAACTGTAACCACTGATTTATGGTGCTGACAGAATGTTTTTATGTTGTGTGTGTCATGAGTGACTTGTCTATTGTATTTATGCATATGTTCATATGTTTTCTGATGTTTTATGTCCTGCCAGGGACCGCGGATGTAAATTAGCCTGAGGCTAACTCTGGTACAATGCATGAAATAGCAACATTTATGTTTTAATTGTACATGGTCCCTAATAAACGTAAACAAACAAACGATGAGTGTGTGAGAAAATGTTTTTCGATGCCCAAACTTCGTGAGCAAACACTTGTATTGTGTTATTAAGTTGCAAATGGCTACTAGGATCCCAAGTTCCCAAGTTCCAGTGTGAAAGATTTAGTTTTCATTATCAATATCGCCTGAAATGAACCATTGTTATGGTTTTGTTATCTTAGGATGAGAATTTTACATCAAGGGATGTCACAGAGTCCACAGGTGGATACACTAAACCGTGGTGTTTTCATGGCGTTTGTGGCCACTGTAGTTTCTCCTTCACTCTAGAAAGGAGATGGCAAAGCGAAGGGGTCGCAATTAACAACTATACCGTCACTAAAACGTGAACACTGGACCTTTAGTTGACTGGCTTCCTGTGCAAGGTGCCACACTTGACAGCAGCGCTTAAATTATGAAAAGTAGGCCTACATATTTAGAGCATTTTTACCACAGTATAAATAAAACTTCTTTTTTTTTTCACTAGACACATCTGTCAGAATAAATGGAAATTTATGGTGAGTCGACTTTGGCCTAGCCCTGCGTTAAACTGTTAAATATATATCTGAAGCAACAGAATCCTTCATAATACAGAAAAACATACTGTTATGCAGCTTTGGCGTCTGGCTTTTCTGTTAAAACATGATCCTGGAAACAAGCTGATCTTCTGAACGTCAACTCGTGCACCGTTAAATGAAATCAGATAGTTTGAGGATCTTTGCTGCAGAGGCAACCGACCACCGTGCGACAACCACGACAAGACAGATCTGTCAGTCACGATCACATCTGTATCTGTTACTTCAACACAGATCATAGTCATATGCATTCACATCTGCAAAAACCAAATGATGTTGTCTGATATGAGCGAGTACGCTTTATCGTGTGCTCCATGTTGCAGGCCGAGAGCTGACGAATGAGAGAGAAAGGGACAGAGGAAGGATGTCCTTCCTGCCTTTGTATCCTGTGTTCTGCTGACAGAGGCTGGTTTTTAGGAGATGAGCACCTCAGAAGCCAGATTACTGACTAGCTGACTAACTTTCCCCTCCAGTCGCCAACTACTGGAATGATCTATTTCATAACCTCTTATTTAATATATCAGTATCTGTCTACAGCATGAACTTAAGAGCTGTTTCTGCATCACATCTGCGCCGTCTGGTGCTTTATACCCTTTTGGCTGATATATACACAGTATGTGCAGCAAAATATGTTTCCTCCTTTAAGACTCGGCGTCAACGTTTCCCATCAATTACGCATCTCTCCCTGGTCTAGCATCATCGTCTGATGACGCTGGGTTAAAATGCTGGTTCCCTGTTCCCGTGAATGTGAATCATTGTCTCTTTAGATCAGCGGCACACCCAATGCAACCGCACACTTGCATACAGGAGGACATGTTGTACGCTGTTTACTCATGTAAATCCAGCTCCAGTTAAGGAAAAAAGGAAAAAGTATCGGACACCCAGACTGCAGATGGCACAAGTCAGCACATGCACATTAGAGGATTTATTTTTATAATAGAATGCTGACAGAGACGAACGAATGGGAAGTGTCCTTTTTTTCAGTTTATGACAGGAAGGGCCGCAATCCAAACATCAAGCATTTAGGGCGTGAATCTTGGAAGCGGCTGTGAACCACAAGCAGAACCTAAGATAGCCACTTATCTCCATGCCATAATTGAGGTAGCCTTAGATTTTATCCTCTCTGTCCTTTTTAACTCTCAACTGCCTTCGCTGCTCTTGACCATTCGGGGTCTAAAAATACGACACAAAGCAGCAGGGCACGCAACCTCATCGTACTCTGTCGCGCATGGTGACAGTTTCCATCGGACGTAGTGTGTAAATTACAGTAAAGTGGCGTCCCACAAATGTTTCCACGCAGTTCAAACTTCACCCAAAAACAGGAAGTCTTTCTAGTCAGGAGAAATATTGGCCAAGCACCTTACCTACCCTCTGGTTTCCTGAGAAAGCTGGAGAGGAAACTGCCGAACCTTGTAAAAGTGGTGACCTAAGCACATATTTGTGCCTCTCCGGCGGGCCATGACCACATAGCCCCTAGACTACCCCAGTTCTGCTCACAGATAGAGGGGAAAGAAGCAGGACATGGCAGCCCTCAGATTGACTTTGGATACATCAGGGAATAGTCTTACATTTGTGTTTGTTTAAGTCAGCAGAAAATACTTGTCAGCATGCTGAACACTAGGAATTTTAACATTCAGTTTTTCTCTCTGTGTCAGACAAAAGCAAGATGATTTGTCAGCCTCTCTGATCTCTGACATGAATCATTAGCTAGTTCTGATCCTAATAAATCCGGGTCCACTTTTACAATCAATACTGATTTCATCGCTCTACACACCAAGAAGTGTTTTGTAATTTATACACACTGCACTCCCTCCTTTTGAAGAACAGAGTACTGCAGACTCAGCAAAAGCCTCTCAGATCACATGACAGATCATTAGGCACAACAGTTTAAAACTTCCTGTGCATAGTTGTGCAAGGCTTGTTTGGATATATTTCTAAAAGAAGGCAAACAGCGACCTGCCAGCGACCTGTCAGAGAAAGAAAGTAGGTGAAATGTACGCGTTATAGTTTCTATAGTGGCGTTTTCTACACATGGACAGTGTGAGTGTGTGAGTGGAAGAGATAGAGCCGCTTTAAATGCTGCTGTTATCTGTTTGATGTTGCCATCTTGTGGACAAAGAGTTGCACTTCAGCACTACTCGCCTGTGGGGCAGGTGTTTTCTCACCACTCGTGACAGTTTTCCAAACATCTTCTGCGCGTGCTCGAGTTTTGATTCTCTGCCATTCAGTTTCCCAAAGTCTGTGACCCGAATGTACCACGGTCGTTTCCCATAAATGAATCACAACCGCCTCTTTAAATATTTGCTCTGCCATTTGCTCTGAAAACCTGCCTGCCTGAACGATTGTGTAATCCTGGAAACACCGAAATTAAGCATTGAATCAAAATGTTTCTAATTATTAATATCAGTATTCTTAAAGCAAAAAACAAAAGCACAGCAATGACCTTTGGCCTTGTGCGTAAATAATGTGTATGCTCTGACACAGTAGCATTCTGTCAGTGTTTATTTGTTAGGCCTACGTTTCACCCAGTGTATGCTGGGACAGTTTCCAGCTTCACACGAACAACAATGACTAAAAATATAACTTATGTAAAAGACATTTTCTGAATAATAAATGTTGCAAGGATCCACGGTTCACCATGACAACTATTCAAATCGTAATGCTGAATAAGATCTCTGGTGCAAAATATCTACAGGGTGCATTCATTTCTATTTTTCCCATAACTTCAACAAGTTTTCAACACTTTTGTGGTTTCATTTAATTTGTTTTTGATCAGTTTGATTAGTCTTCTGTCATGTTTGACGCTGTGAGTGCTGGTAATAGGTCATTTAATTAGCATTTCAAGCAATAGATAAGCACCTGACAGTTCACAGATCAATGATCAGTCTAACAGTTGTATAAATCGTGTTTCTGGAGAACAAAAACAGACTGACTGAATAAGATGTTTTCAGTCAAACAAACAAACTCGGGGAGTTTACATGCACTGAATCAACATTGCTACACCAGAAATCCAAAAACTATTGACTTTGCTGACAGCAATGATCCTTTCACGGTTGGATAATGATTGACAGAGAGGTCGCTACAAAAGGGAACAGCATCATTTGTGTCTTCAAAGGTTCATCATGAGGACTGACGTCGCTCTCCGGCTGGGCTTCTGTGCCCTGTGTCTGATTCTAGCATTTCTTAAAGGAGGAACGTAAGTATTTTCCTTATTTCATTCACAGTCCGATTTTTTTTTCATTCACTTTGATTTAAATTCAATTTAAAAGAGTTGCATCGCTTCATATGTGTATCTTAGGGGAGTGGAACTTCCTGATCCACCAGCAGAAAATTGCGCTTGGAGCCGCTGGACAGAGTGGAGTGCTTGTGATCCCTGCACGAAAACCAGAGTGAGTCCATTAAAACTGTTTTTCACACTTTTTAACATAGTCTAATAACAGTCCTGTACTAGCTCGCATGTAACAACCTGTTCAGTTCAGTAAAGACAAAACACAGTAACTAAGGAAAAGGATTGCTCATGGTGGAGTTGTTGGGTATAAATAAAATTTAATTGAATTAACTACATATTTGACAACTGAGGTTGAATCAGAACCTCAATTCCTGACATATGTCTTATATACATAAGACGCATTATGTCATACAAAATTTTGTAATTCTGGATGGAAAAAATACCGGAGGACACGAGTAAAAATCAAACTACAGCTAGTTATGGTTAGATGGTTAGGTAATTCATTTTAGGAGCTTTGGCTAGCAGAAAAAAATCTGGTTAAATGAATTCATGTTTTAATTTAAAATATTTTGTAAGACAATGTAGGTGCTTAACAATCATTTGTAATATCATTTGTCACCATCAGAGGCGTTCTCGAAGTGTAGAAGTGTTCGGCCAGTTTGGTGGCCAGTCCTGCGACTCATCAATCGGGGACAGGGAGTACTGTACAACACCGGATGTGTGTACAAAACCGCCGGCCCCTGAATGCTCTGGCACAGAGTTTCAGTGCGAGTCAGGTACTTGGACTTCTTTTTAAATCATCTACAGTAGCTTTTTCTTTTTTATTATTTCAGGCCCAATCAATTGAACACCCATCTTTACACAGGTACCTGTATCAAGAAGAGATTAATGTGCAACGGGGACTATGACTGCGAGGATGGATCAGATGAGGACTGCGATGAGCCTTCGCATAAACCCTGTGGTTCCAAAATCCTGGATAGCAGCGAGCAAGGCCGGACAGCAGGATACGGGTAAGAGTGAATCATTAAGCTAGATTATTTGCAATCAAAGAGCAAACAGCGGAGGCGGTGTACCGTTGGACAAAGCCAGGAAAGCTCTTTCCTCTTGCTTCAAAGGTTTATGCTCAGCTAAGCCACCTCCTGGATCTAAACTCAGATGTAATGAACATGTATGTATGTGAGTGGTAGAGCCTAAATGTCCTATCAATGCTGCCCGCTGCAATTTTTGGCGATTGCTTGAACCCCTGAGTCTAATACTCGAGTACTCTTCAAACCTTTGAATTTCAAAAAAACTGTATTGAGTCTTCAAAGTGGCTACTGTGTCCATGCACCAGGATCAACATCTTGGGTGCAGATCCACGAAGGAACCCCTTCAACAATGATTACTACGACGGGAGGTGCGACCGCGTGATGAATCCAAACACTAGGAAGACAGACAGGGTTCCGTATAATGTCGGCGTTCTCCACTACGAGGTCAGAGCCAGAATCATTTCTCCTGTTTCTCCTGCGTTCACTATGTGCATGTGCATCTGTGTGTGTGTGTGTGTATAAATGATCCTATCCTATCAGACTCTAGCGGAAGAAACAGCGTCTAAAGAAATCTACGAGGACACGCACAGTCTCCTGAGGGAAATGTTGACTGAGATGAGTCTCAAAGTCGAAGTCGGACTTTCCTTCAAATTCTCAAAAACCGAAAAGTCCATGATCAATACTTCTGTAAGTGCCAACTTTGGATATGAGAAGAAAGAAATGATAAAGGAGGTCACGGAGTTCTCCAACACTGTGGTACGTGTCAGCCGGTAACAAGTCATTCATATTGCAATATAGTTCTACTAATGGTAACTGTATTTACCAGTACTTCTCTCCTGCACGCTTAGAACAAGAGCTTCATGCGGATAAAGGGCAAACTACAGATGAGTACCTACAGGATGCGCTCCCGTGGGCTCAAAGTGGCAGAAGAATTTCTAGAGCACGTCCAGTCTTTGCCTTTGCAATACGAGAAAGGTATTTATTTTGCTTTCCTGGAGGACTACGGAACACACTACACCAAAAACGGGAAGTCCGGTGGCGAATACGAGTTGATCTATGTTCTCAACCAGGACGCCATCAAGCGAAGAAGTATGTGTAACAGTTCATTTCGTCCTTCTTAAGTTGTTGATAACTTGAAAAGTGATAAGCGCTTATCCTCTATGCTTCGTTCTCCTGCAGATCTGACGGAGAGAATGGTTCAGGAATGCTTCAGAGGTGGCATCAGCGTAGACGTGGCTGGAAAGGCGTTAGTAGGGGGAGGACATGCCAAACTTGACAAGTGTAAAAATGTAACAAGCAAACCTACAGGTCAGCTTTCACCGTCTTAAATGATTGCGCCGATTAGTCAAGCGTGTATAAAGTTACCATTCATAAGATAGGTGCAGACTGTCAGCCAAATGGAGTGGGTACAGTTAGTCAGGTGTAAGTTTAGTGCCAGTGTTTTGAAATAAAATAAAATACTTTGTAAGACATTAAACAGTATTAATAGGTATTAAAATAGACTTGTAAAAATCCAAACCTCTCTTATCTCATGGGTACATTGTGCACGGTGATATGCGTGAAGTTAACATCAGTATATATTGATTTAGGAAAACGTCTATAACCTGGTCTTCTGTTGTCACACAGATACTTCAGAGGGAAAAGCCCTGGTGGACCGGGTGATGACATCTGTCAAAGGAGGCACTCTGCAAGCCGCTGCTGTCATGAGAGCGAAACTGAATAAGGAAGGGCTGATGGACGTAGCTACGTATCAGACCTGGGCGCAGAGCATCATCGATGGCCCTGCGCTGATTAGGAGTGAGGTAGGAATGAGAGATTTTGCAAAGTTGAGCTGAGCGCTTGCATCCAAATAATCTTAACAGTTATCAAATGGACTACCAGACATTTGTGGATTCCCAGTAATTTTCAGGGTTCCTACGGGTGCTTGAATTCCTTGAAAATGCTTGAATTTCAATTCAGTGTTTTCAAGGTTGTGAAAACGCTTGAATTTTTTGTGAAGTGCTTGAAAATGCTTGAAATTTCACAATTAGTTAAAAATCAAAACAGTCAATCTACCACCATATGAAATAATGCTAATTAGACCCATATTATTATGCCATACAGTGGCACCGCTGCGCTTCCCATGACCATCATGGCAAACACAACTAGTAGGCTACCTATTTAAAGGTGCTGGAAAAATGGAAAAACTGGTGCTTGAAGGTGCTTGAAAAGTGCTTGAATTTGTCCATGAAAAAGGTGTTGGAACCCTGGATTTTGGTGATATCCTGACTTTTCATCTAGCGCCACCAGCAGGTCGAAGATCTGCTCGATTGATTGGCACAAGACTTCAATGACTTTCTGACAATCTTCTGACTGTTCCCACGAGGTTGACCTATAAAATGTTTCCAGTGGCTTTAATTAGATGGATTAGTAAAAATCTTCCCATTTCAAATTTTCATTTATTACCTATTAAATGTTGTCATGCAAAATAAAGGAACATCGTAAATATTATACCCGCAAAAAAATCACGGCTGCACTAAAGTACAGTTCTTGGCAATGAAGCAAATGAAAGATTTTTCATATTCCAGCGAGTTAGACGTATTCTCTTCTTTCTGACAGCCCGAGCCCATCTACATGCTGATTCCAGTGGACATGCCGGGCGCCAGCAACAGGACATCCAACCTGAAGCAGGCCATCGCGGACTACGTGGCCGAGTATAACGTGTGCAAGTGTAAGCCTTGTCATAACGGAGGCACTCTTGCTCTAGTGGATGGGAAGTGCATATGCATGTGTTCTCACCTGTATGACGGTCTGGGCTGCCAGAATTACAAACCAGACAGATCGAAATACGCAGGTAAGAGTGACCAGTGAGAACATCCCAACAAGTCCATTCACATCTTTTTTTTTTCTTTTGCGTGTGTTGATTTGGACTCTGTTTTGCAGCTACCAGACCTCCTCCCTCCCATGAAGGAAACTGGTCATGCTGGTCTTATTGGTCAAGCTGTAGCGGACGGACACGCACCAGGACGCGCAGGTGTAACACCGATGGGCTCCCTGGTGGAGCTGTGTGCAGAGGAGACACCAGAAGTGAAGAATACTGCTGAGCACAAGCAGTCTCAAGCTGAATCAAGCCAATCAGTAAAAATCTGTTTTTATCTTTACATGTTTAGTCAGGAGAACGGAGCCATCTGGAGGTTGGTAACGGATAATACAATTCATAAAACAACAACAAGGTGTTTTCTATGTTTGGATCTTTGGATCTTTTGTGATTTAAATGTATGGAATTAGGATATTATGATTTCTGTGAAACTTAAAGGAGCCAAATCACGTCTGTGATTAGAATTAAAATAAATATGTGATGCTACAGTCCTCCACTGTACACTTTTCAGTATCAGTGTTTTCAGTATCAATACCACTTCTAATGTAAAGCAAGCTTAAGTTATCATTCTGGTAAACATTTCTCCCAAAGGTTTCTGCTGTCTTTTGCAGCCCGCAGTACCCTGGAAAGAAAAAAGAGAGAGCATGACCTGTTCATGTCATCAATCAATCTTACATTTAGATCCCAAACAACGTGTGTCTTTCCACTTTGGTCCACTTAAAACAGCGCTGGGCTAAAGTATGTATTAATGGGTAAATAACTCATCTTTAAAAGCATGGACGCATTCCAGCTGGCTTTGCTGCGCAAATGAGAACCAGATGAGTAGAAGCGGGATGCGGGAGAGAGAACCGTGCATTCTATACTTTTCTCAGTTTCCATTTCGAGTTCCTGAAACTTCATATTTTATGTTTATCAACCCGTAAATTTTATGGCAATTGTGCTTTGAAATCAGGAACTGTGGTTACGTCTTTTTGCATCAGCACCATTATAACCTGTGTTTTGTCACATGGGAAGCAAGGCTATCAATTAATGAGGGGGTAAATCCACATTAAATACAAACTCTCTTCTATATATACAGTATATATTTGCTTTAAATTAATTCATGACCCCAACAACGGCCAAAATTGTGTCCGTTTCTGTTGAACTGCACTCTATAAGCTCCGTGGGTGCACTGAAGATGAGAATACACAATACAATTAAAACGTGTGTATCTTGGGTTAACGTGCAAAGACAAATACCAAATCCTTTTTTGGCTTTCACGATTGTCAAAAAGGGATGACTGTCATATTTTCTTAGCTTAGCCGCCTTTGATTTTCATGTTTGCACATGGATTTAAACTCAGTCGCCGTTGAGCCTCGACGCTGCATGCATGACTGGAGACTCCTCGTGCCAGAGAAGGCCTTGTTAAGCAAACAGCAGTGACTGTTACTGCTGCAGCCTTGCACAATATTGAGGAATGTGCACAGACCTGTAAAAAGGGAAATTTGCTTACAATAAGTATTTTAGAGAAGCCTGGAATCAAATCTTTGGGAATCTTTTCAAACACTGAAAAAAAAGACTCCTGGAAGGGAAACAAACCGTATAATAAAACACCTTCCACATTTGAATATCAGAGTATATCTTTATGAATTTGTTTAAAATGACCTGAGCAGCTTTCGTCCTTCGGGTTTCATGTTATTTAAAACTTCTCCTTCCTCTCACGGCTTTCTGTGAATATTGCCTCCTGTCATCGCTTAAATGGAGTTAAAGTCTGAAAGATGTGTGTGTGTGTGTGCGTGTGTGTGTGTGTGTGTGTGTGTGTGTGTGTGTGTGTGTGTGTGTGTGTGTGTGTAGTCGCGGAGGGGGGGTGATGAATGCATGCTTGAGAGGTAACCACTGGGGGTGGTACCCCCTGGCCTTTAGTAAGTCAGCATAATGAAGTAAAACTTTGGGACCTTATTGAGCTCCAGGGAGACCCCATTCACTCCGGACAGCAACCCAGCCTCAGGCTATTATCTTAGTCTAAAATGTTTTGTTCTTTCTTCAACAGAACTGTTAGCACCAAATAATGAACCCCTCTTCATCGATAGACTGCCCTTACTAATATTTACTCAAACTACAAACTGAAGATCAAGCGGACATTTAAAGCTTAAAGGAGGAATTTCAAAACCTATTTGAGAAACTCACTAATTTTCTTCATTTTATACATTAGATATAAAAAAAAATCTGACATCCCAAATAAATGCAAACAAGAACATTACATTTGAGTACAAACATCTTCATAACCAAACATAAATTAAAACTTTGAGACATTTTGGCCTTTTTCTGTCTTCATTCTGAATACTTCTCAGAGCTCACCAATGCAGGATCCAAGAAAAATATGAGAACACAAAGTTCATGTTACTTCATAAAAACTTGAAATCCCAGGATTCCTCACCTTTTCAACCTGTCGCTCACAAGCAAGAAGCAAGAAAATGAATTCTAAGATCGCTCTCGATCTGCAAGCCTTTGTCGTTTAATCTCATAAACATATAGTCCTCACTTCTGTGGAAAAGAAAAGGAAAAAGAAGTAAGGTAAGGGATTTTATTTTATTTAACAAAAGCACTTGGAAGGGTGTGAAAGGAGCCCCCCTTCACACCTCCTAAATGCCTGCACACAGTTGGAGTTGCCCCCTCCCCACTTCCCCGGGTCACTAAAGGCATTGAAGTTTTAGAGGGCTGCCACGGCAGATTACTCCACACAGCTGTCCCAGCACCGTGGAAATGAAGTTATGCCCCTTGTCAGCTATGTTTTGTGTTCCCCCACTCCTCCCGTTCTTCTCTCGCTCCTTAAAAAACCTCGCACCACTGCTCTGTGGCTTTGCATCAGGGGAGGCGACTCACGGAAGACAAGAGGAAACCTATCTGATTGGCTGATTTGATATTCCCTTATTCAGGGGAGGCTTGAAATCCCTGACATTCAACCCAGCACAGCCTTCTCTGCCATGCCGTACCCTTCCCCCCATTAACCCTCAATCATAAATCAACCCCTCCTCCACCTTTCCCACCTCTCTAAAGGCCCAGGGTGCTGCCTTCCTCAAGTCCACCCCCCAACCTCCAACCTCCAATTATCGTGGGTCACTGGGGTTTATTCACTTCGCTTTGCTTTCGCTAAGTTTGTTTATTTTCAGTCAAAGCTGAAGTGTAACCTGAATCTGGCAACGTGCTAAAACTTTCCAAACGGACATATGAGTTTAGAAAAAAAGAAATCACACAGCACTCAAATACTCAGACGTTTTACTGTCACGGCTTGACTTAATCTGGTTTGACCAGTAGCTTATGGTGGCAAATATTTTTATATTATACTGCTGTGTAACTAAATCAGTTTACTGACTCTACGACAACTGATACAATCTCTTTTACCATCTCACAGAGCAGGTCAGGTCAAATATATATTTTATTTTTACTTTTAGAGCTGGGAACAGATTAAGATCTTGAATAATTAACAAATAATTATCTTTATTATAAAAAGTTTGATTCCTTTGAATGGTAAATCAATCGTTTAGTGTATAAAGTATAAAAATTGTTTGTCCCTTCAGACAACACTTCAGTTTTACTTTTATGATGCTATAAGACGCTGAAGATAAACAAAGAGCCTCGCATTTAAGAAGCTGGGAGCAAAAAAGTTTGATCAGGTTTCCATATTACATAATTCAAATGAATAATAGATCATGAAAACTGTCATTGGACTGGTCCATTATTATCATTTTGAAATATTTGGTACTTTTTTTTTTGGACAAGCAGATTAATAAAGGGACGTCTTTAAATAATTTTGTCCAACAGTCCCAAAGCAAACCATATTCAGTTTCTGATGCTATACAACAGAAACATGCAGAAATATTCTCTGATTTCAAAGTCTGCAATTAACAAATGTGTCAACATCTTCCCCAATAAACACGTTGGAGTGGAAAACATCCAAAGCTAAAATCATATGATCCCAACATCTGCAATATCCATCATCACTCTGCTCTTTGCATCAAAAATAAATTTTGTGCTTATCGTGTTTTGTATTTCTTGTTTAAAGTTAAGAAAACAATCTTACCACAAAGTCTGTTTCCAAGTTTAACTCTAAACTGTGAAGCTCAGTAGATAAAATCATCCCAGTTCATCACTGCATGTCAGCTTTTATCCTCTTGATTTTTTTCTTTGGGTTCACATGAGGCGCACGTGAGTACAACTGAATTAGAAACAGTTTCTTCTCTTTCTTCCCGGAGTTTCAAAATAGGCTCAACAGGAAAAAGTCTCAGTCTGGCAGCTGAGCAGTTTTAGAAATGTTTTGTGACGTTCCACTGGGACTGGGCTCAACTGGACTCGGGAACGGCGCCTGAGATCAAACTGTTTAGGCCTTTCCAAAAAATTTTAAGTTGTAATTTAAACGTCCATTCACTATTATAATATAATGACATATTGTGTGGTACATGAGGAAAAATACCTCACTGATCTGATTGAACAGAACCGAGCTAACGTGAGGATGGAGACCCCTGGGCGGGGCCGAGGGGAGGTTGGCCGAGCAACACTTTGAGTTATGATGAAGCAATTTTAATGATGTTCTGCTCCCTGCACCAAAAAAGCCCCAGTTGACTCTTTTCTGTTTCGGCATGGGAAAAAACTACAACATTCCTATTTTCCTCCGGTGCCAAAAGTTAATTGAAAACATTTCAGGGGCAGAGTATGGACTAGGGGCCCCTGTATGATTCTCATCCCTTCATTATCCTCGACAATAATAAAAAGGCATTACAATTATTAATGGTTGGAGTAGGGGGCCTGTTTTCTTAAAGTGACAGTGGCAGGCTTTTGCTTCTCATAACAAAAGCCCAGTAATTCCCTCACCGCATCACTCTGTTGGTATTTTCTTTAACAATCGCTGCCTCTGTTGGATTTATTATCCGGGTCTTTTTTCTTTTTTAAGATTGTTTAAAGCCTAATGATGGGTTATGTTTCTCACAAAGTCACATTGCGTAATAAGAGTGCCATGCAGAAAGTTATCCTAACTTCAAAGAGAAGACCACTAAACATCTTTTTCGTAAGAGAGCCGCGGACAGAATCTCAGCAGGAGTTAGACCGAGCAATAAAAGTGAACTTTCTCACATAACT
Source organism: Collichthys lucidus (assembly GCA_004119915.2). Taxonomy (NCBI): domain Eukaryota; kingdom Metazoa; phylum Chordata; class Actinopteri; family Sciaenidae; genus Collichthys; species Collichthys lucidus. Next base: position 26,702,820 of record CM014093.1, read on the forward strand.
CCTCTGACTTCCTCTGGGATAGCTGTCTCCACACACCCCCCTCACTCTCCCTGAAGAAGCTTGACAGAGAGAAAGAGTGAATGAAGTGCCCCCTTGCATTGTGCCGCGGCACCATTGTGTATCTTTGCATCTCCATAATAGAGGTGCCACTCGACTTCTCTTCCAATCAATGGGCTGGAGGGCCCATCTCTCTTCCTTGAAAAGCAACATGGTCGCCATCAATGGTTTCAAGACCCATTATCACAAGTGAAGGAGGGGACACTGGCTTCTTCTTCTTTTTTTTTCTCTCTCCTCCTGTGTGTAGAGAGCTGACTGATTCATAACATGAGTCACAGGGATGTAAACAGACACCACGATGTACTGTCACTGAAAAAAGTCCTAAAATCAGTTTGTGACAAATCTATTTGCACATTTGTGATGTATAAAAGTTGATTTCTTACTTTCTGTCACTGCTGCATGATGGTTATGGTGAGCTGGGCTTTCAAACGTGTTGATTTATTAAGCAAAATGTTACTTATAGGTGACTTATGAAGACTTTAAAGCAGGTAGAAATATGCTTTAAATTTGTTTTTCAGGGGTCTGTAACTGCGACTACTGGAGGAAGCGTTTTGGCTCGTGACCCTTATCAGATGTTTTACATAATGGCACTTTAAGATGCAAAAATAAATAAGGGCCTCTGTATGCAAAAGTGTTAACTCCACAGTTAAGTTAATGTAATGACTTTCACGGGTAACTGGTGAATAATTATGTTAAATACTTTCAGGAAGGATCCACCTGGTGATTCCTTCAAACGGGACCCAGCATTAAACTTTTTCTGACTTTATTTTATCAAATGATTTCAATAAACCTCAAACAATCGGTCTAAAGTGCTTCAGTTAGATAATAATTTAACATTAGCGTACACTCCTTTAACCAATACGCAAGGACTAAATAGGAAAATAAGGATCCAGACACACAACTTCCAGATAAGTCATTTTTTAAAAACTCTTATTTATTTCATGTGCATGTTACATTCAGAGGAGCGCGTTCGTCAAGGGCACTCACCCCAACACAGACATCTTGTTTTTTTGTGTGTCTTTGTGAAGACTTCTAACAAACACACGGGGGTGAGGATAAAACAAACTGACCGAGCAGCCACCAAATCCCCCTCCTAAAAAAAAAGGAGGAGGAGTTTACCTTCCTCTGGTCTGTTTGAACAGTTTTAAAACTCTTTATACCTTCTGCAAACATCCATGTTTACAAGGTCAAGTACGGACTCTTAGAGAAGCTTCTGTGTTTCAGATGCTTTATCGGCTCGGGGGGGATTTCACACAGATTTAAAGTGGCTTACACCAAACTTTGGTTTTTAATGAAGGGGTTGTGGAAAACAAAAAGTCTCCGTACAGCTGGTAAAAGAAAACTGCTGTGCTTTCACAGCACGTTTGACATGGTAATGATGAATATATATATGTATATATAATTAAAAAAAACAGTACAAAGACTCGTAGGCACTTTTAGGCAAAAACATTTGTCCCTCCTCTGTGGTCATGATGCAGTTTAAGAGTGTGACTACTCAGACAGTGCAAATCTCTTGTCACTCATAAACAATTATTTTTCTTTGACACAAAACAAGTTTATACAATAGACTGTACAATTTATAGCATACAAAAATAGGCTCCTTCAGCTTTATCTGGACATTTCTTTTGAATTAAGTTACATGTGTTGCTGATCTGATGTGACATTTGTCAGATTTGTGCAGATCTCTATCAGAGGCTTCATGATGTTGGATTTAATTGCCCCAAATGTAACTTTAATGAAACAAAGCAGACACATTCCGATGATGTGACAGACTTTTTCTAGCTGCAGCAGCTTTTCAGATTATTTTTTGAAAAACCAAAATGGTGGTCAGGACTTTCAGCACAGTCTGACAAAGTCTGGCTTCACTCGAGCTCTCCACGTATTGATAATCCTCCTGGTCGATGTAATCGTCCTCAGAATCCTCCTCAGAGTCTGAAAAGCCGCTTCCCGCGAACCTATCGCTGGACTCGGAGCAGAAAGTCTTCATGCTGACTTTGATGAACTCGCATATGTTCCTCTCCGTGCCGTCACACACGCAAGTGTCCAGCTGTTGCGCTTTGGGTATGGAGCGCATGTTGGCTATCACCTTGCGGCAACTATCCGAGCACCTTTCCCCTCCGAAGAGTTTCCTGCAGTGGAATAAATAGTCCCTCATGGCGTAGCTACAAGGCAGATCCATCTCACACTGCCGCCGGGCCTCGGTGCAGCCCATGGTGCTCGTCCGGGGCAAGCACGGCTCGATGGCTTGTTTGGTTCTCCTGCAGACCGGATCCGTGGCGCAGTCGCAGTCCTCCAGAGCCGGGCCGCTATGGGTTAGGTTGAGCTGGATGAGAGATGATATGCAGTGACTGGGACACTTTTTACGGTCCCCATTGATGACAGACGCGCACGCATACAGGTACTGATCATACGCGTAATGGCACTCCGGCTCTCCGTGGCACTTCAGGATGGCTTTCCAGCAGACCAGCCGACGGCTGTGGTTAGGAGATCCGGCACACAAACCGATGAGTAGAAGCAACACACTGCATATCAGAAGCGCTGGCGCGACTTGCCATTTCCAGGAAGAATAGATCTTAAAAATGTTAGACTTCATCGGGGCTTCTGTAATTCCATCACGCTGCGTCGAAACCGGGTTTTACTCCTCGATGGTTTTTATATCATGTCACGATTTGGTGACTTGAAGTCACAGAGTGACCAACAATCTCACCAAGCATGTTCATAACAAGCCAAACACGTTAAGAAGAAGCAGAAGTTTGAGCGTTTTGGAGGATTTTACGCGCGCTCGTGTCTGCACTTCAGCACAAACACCGGTGAGAAAAAAAACGTTTTCATGTCCCGAGCTGTTCCAAAAGTGCCGCGTTATGTCCTCGCTGTCCAAGTCACTCATTCGCTTTCACGTCCAAGCCGCATCCACTCAGCCTGCAGCAGCAGCTCTGTGATGAGGGAAGAGTGGCGACGGGCTGATTAGGTTCCTGCAACAGACGCGTCCCATTGGTCCGATTAACTGTTGTGATTGTGTCGTCACGCGCGGGCTGTGACGCAAGCTGCTGTTTTAAAAATGTTTGTAATTATCATGGCCATGAAAACGAGTTGTAATATTAAGATCAGAGACGTTTATTAAACCATTTGTGTCTCATGAGATCATCCAGTTAATAGATAGATAGATAGATAGATAGATAGATAGATAGATAGATAGATAGATAGATAGATAGATAGATAGATAGAGAGAGAGAGAGAGATATTACAACACAGTGAAATGTAAAATATATATAGAAATATAGTAGTAGTAGTAAGTAGAATTGCATGAAACAAATCAATATATACAGTTATTTATATAGATATAGTTATATACAATTAAACCTATACATGTATATAGATAGACAGAACTGTGTATAAATGCAATACCGCTATTAATACGGTAAGCTGTACACATGTATTTGTTATGATTCTATTACTTAAAACTAGTCGACAGCACGAGACGCAGCCGCTAATATCACTGACTAATCCAACAGCAGTCAGTCCAGCTCGGCGTCTGTCTTCCAGCAGCGAAGCTCTCGCCAACAAGATGCCAGATTTATTCTCGTCTGTAGGTCACTCTCTTATTTTCTCTTCTTAGCGTCCCCCTTGTCTTTTGCCTCTGTCATTATGTCCAGGCCTGCTTCGCCCAAGCTCCTGTTCTGGCACAACACTGGCTCCGGCCCCAGTAAGTTAATATAGATTCAGCCTATACACCTCATCAGATCATCTTTATGCTTTATGTTGCGTCGTTTTCTACCGTACTGTTTATAAATAGATAGGTTGTGACTTATGTTTGCTGTAGTCCAGCCATAAATCTCCAGCTTTGTATTAAACCACTGCAAAATTTGGATTTCGAATGATTTATCGCTGAACCGCCGTGGTCTGACTCTTGAATAATTTGCTCTTCCTTTGCGATGAGACCCGTCTGTAATGAGGCACAGTTTCATTGGAAAACTCTGAGATTGTTGCCTCCCCGCTGGGTGAAAGGACAGCTGCTATAACACATGCAGGGCTCCTGTCTTACACTTTCCACCATACGACACAACAGGATCGCACAGCTATGATACGGCATACGCGTGAACATTGCACTGACACAAATAAAGACGTGACAGCTAAATAATGTAGAACTATGATTTCCAGATATGTAGCTGGGAAAGTACCAACCTTCACGTGTTGTTTTACTGCCCAAGTGCTATTGTAAGCAAGCAGCGGTGTGAAATCCTAATGACTCAGTACTTTACCTTTTGGCGAAGGGTATTTCCTATTTCCTAACATTAACACTTAGCAATAAAAAGAGTGTGAACACACCATGTAAACAAACACGAGGCATGCAGCCACTAGGAGAGGAAGAACAAAATGGATCCACTGGGGTCTTGAGGCCCGAGAGAACAAAGTGTAGAAAAGAAAAAGCAAAAAACACTCAGTCATTCGGATAACTCCGTCCTCCTGACCCCGTCACATCACCCGCACTATGACCACAAAGATCTGGCAGCTCTCAGGCCGGTAGACCCTCAGATCCCCCCTCCCCGATTCCAATTAGAGAGATTAGAGAGGAGTCAAGACGAGAGCAGAAGAGTTTCTTAGCCAAACAACAACCCCCCACCCCTCTTCCACTTCATCCAGCTGGCATACCAGAGCAACAGGACGGCTGCAGACTCAATTTGAAACAACATCAAAGTGGAGGTGAGGCTAAGCCCAAATGGTAAACTGCTCAAGAGTGTCCATTATCAGCCTATAGACTGCTAAAGCTGGACAGATATGGTTGACGTGTTGCCGCCGACCTCTCTCGTTGTTTGAGCCGCACACACTCTGATGCACGAGGCCCGCTCGAAAACTTTTGAAACAACTGGGAGCAAACTAAAGAACACACTGTGACCACACCTTCAGTTCATAATGCGTAGCAGAACCAAAATCCCATCAGTGTTGGATGGCAGCCAGATAAGAACAACGGCCAGATTCAGTGGAGCCAGCGGCTCTGTATGATGGAGCAGGCAGCTGCTTTCCCCCCAAACTGTACCTCTGAAACGACTCTAATACATCACTTTGATTCTTTACTTTTACACCGAAACCTCTGTTGTACGGGGAAATATAAGGCCAGTTTCCCTTCGTCTATTTATTTCAAACGAGTACCTCCGGATATGCATCCCCCTACATGCGGTTGTTCATGGCGACTTGCATATAATAGTGTTTCCAGAATTGGAATGTGGTTCCCGAGAGTAGATTTGTAAATACTCATGCAGAGACAGACATGCTCTTCAGTTTGTCTCCACTGCTGTCAGAAGTCATTACACACAAGCTACCATGCCAGAACAATTCGCTGAACTTTGTATTCAAGTGCTTCCAAGCCCGGAGAGAGGCAGAGAGAGAGAGAGAGGGGGAGAGAGGAGAGAAAGAGGAAAAGGAGTCAATATTAAAAAGCTGCCAAGTGTTATTCTGCTCGCATTTTTTCATTTTCCTGTGGCTCATGGAAAATTCTCAGATGTCTGTCTCAGATATGTTGATATTTTTCCCCTTCATTCTTTTCACACGAAAGTGAGGAATTCTTTGAAAAGCCTTTGGGAATAGAAAATAAGTTTAACTTTTCTGTCGATCCGTGCAAAGTCATGACACGAATACGCGGAATAAGTGACATCTTATATCGTGTCGACAACACGGCGCTACAGCAATGTTGTTTTCTGGTCTGCATCTGAAAGATTAGACAGAAGAGATCGAATCACATGGGTCGACGTGTTTTTGTAGCCACACCACCGACATTTGGGATTCATGATCCCCAGAGGATGAATTCTGATCATTTTTGGTGTTCTTGTGACATTAAATTGGCAAAAATGTACATTTTTGGTTTGTAGAGAAATGTATCAACAACTATGGGATGAATTGCCATAAGATTTGGTGCTATATTCACCAGAGGATGAACCCTACTGACTTCTCGTGAAATGGCATTGGACTCCTTTTCCATCGCATTTGGTAAAGACATCCATGTCTCCCTCAGAATTGATGTTGTTGTTTTTCATCTAGCGCCAAAGTTTCATTTGCCAAACTTTGGTTTATGACAAAATATCTGATACTAGCATTAGTTTATCTCCCAGACTCCAGCACGCCCTGTTTTTTTTATTTATCACAGCAGAGATGTTTTAAGATGATACCACATGTTCTGAGTGCATCTCTCTGGAGCGAAGCCACGCACTATGGCAGGAACAGGATTTGACTTTGAACTCGCAGTAGACGACACATCCACGAGTTCGAACGGGGGTCACATCGGCTGTCGAGCAGCCAAGAGTGCTCAGAAAGATACGACCGCCGAAGCCAAATGTTTGTGACATGGAACGATGTGAGGATGAACCAGATAGACGATTGTTTTGTCGTATCGGTTTCCCAAACGCAAGGTTTCTGTTAACACCGTGACAGGGAGCAAAGCTGGATAATGTTACACAAAGATGCATGTTCTGGTTGTTATTGTTTCACTTAAGGATTTTTTGCAGGAAAGCAGATGGAGCTGTTAAATAGATTGGAACTGAGAGTTGAACTCCAGACTGAGGACAGATGCTGGTTTTGCCATCATAAAGGGTAAGAGGGTAATTGATAGTGGGTGCTGTTGAAGATTAATGACACCTGCAGTAAAATCTGTGTTATCGGGAACAATGGAAACCCTCCGTTTGCAGTATGGACATTGGTCAGGAGATGATAAGAGAACGGAGCAAGTACAAAGAGGGGAAGATAATAAAACTTTACTTGTATCTGTGCCTAAAAAAGAAGGCGGGTAGTTCTTACAAAAGAAAAAAAAAGAGTGCAGGGCAGACAAGGGTTCTGAGTTTTTGTTTAAACCGCCCGTCTCCTCTCCGAACCCCGATCACATTTCTCTTCGACAGGAAATAGCTCCTCAGGGACAGATATGCCACCGCGACCTCGGCACAGAGCAGCCATTGTTCACTAGGATCAAGACCTCAACAAGAAACCTGAACGGAAAATGACTTCTCAGCATCCACATTACAAGGGCCGAGGAGAAATAAGGAAGTGCACCTTGAGTTTTGAACAGGAGAGATCTGATGATATGAAACCCGAACTCAGGATGCTCCATCGACTCCTGCAGCTACAAGCTTTATAATCCGATCTACGTTATGTTGATGAGCATGAATAAAGACAGAATCGGGGACAGTAATTATTGCTGTGGCCCAATCAATCTTCATGTGACAGTGTAATGACTGCTTACACCAGCCACAATGTTTAGTGTTCGGGATTGCTGGGGTGTGATCCTGCCAAGGGAAATGGATTTAGTTGTCAGTCCTCTCGGTATTTTAGCCAGTTACATACTTCTAAGAACTTGGATGCAAAAGTTTGGACTGTTCTGTAATTAATGTAATCTGTCATTTGCTTAAAGTCTCCTGGGAAACTCACTTATTCACTTTCTGGAAGAGAGGCAGCTAGACGAGAAGATCGATGCCACTGTCAGACTGTTTCCAGCCTTCGTGCAGAGATAAGCCCTGAGATTTAAAGAGTAGACTTTGGTATTTTTGTGCTTTAGTGCCCCCAGTGTCAGGGTGCAATACCACCCTTGTAAATATGGATAGCTGTAGATGAAGATCTGCTATGATGTATGAAGTGTTAGTGCTAATGTTAGTGACTAGTCCAACAGCAGTCAGCCCAGCTCGGCGTCTGTCTTTCAGTCTTTTATTTCAGCTCTTGCTCTGTCACGCTCTCTTCTTTTCTTCTTAGCTTCTTCTGTCAACGTCCTCTTCGTTCTCTTCACCTCTGCCATTGCCCTATGCCGCTACCCCGTCAGCATTCCCACTTGCCCTGGGCCTAACAAAAACTTCCTCTTATTCCTGGAGGTCCAAAAGAACTGTGGTACAAACACTAACTGCCCCTCAGTGCTGTGAGCTCACAGTTTTAAAAGCCCGGCTAATAAACTGAGCTAACAGCAGCTACGGTATTTTTTGTACGGGTGATTTGAGTTGAGTAAGAATGATGGACACAGCATGCACCTCATTTTATAGTATTAAAATATGATTCTTTCTAACTCCCACTTCACATGTTGTACTTTTCCTTTAAGTTCTCAACATTTTTTTTTAAATCTGAGATACTTCAGTCAGGACTAGAAGGGATCAATGTGGGATTATTACTCTGCGTGCACACAGTACAGTCCCAGAAGCAGAATATAAGATTGCCAGTTTCTCATTTCCATGGTACATTCCGTAACTCGGTCCATCTGGCATCCGGCCAACGTGGGGCACATTTTCAGCTTCAATCTTTTAAGGCGTAGCTGCTGTTTCTGGGAGACAGAAAATGAGATGTGACCCAGGGCTTCGCTGACATTTGCCTGAGTAATCACAATGTTTAAAGCCGAAATGAAGACGCTTGTTTAAAGAGCGGGGGCTTTTTGTTCGGAGATTCTCTCTCCTGGCAACCTCAGGAGTATTCTTAGAACTTCTAGACACAGGAAATGAGTGGGTTGATTTATGGCATTAGGGTGAGTGTCAACAGTTCCTGTATAATCCCAGCTGACAAAGGTGCATCTCATCCAGTGTAAAAGCAGCCAAGCAGTATGCACGCTAACTAGAGACGCATCCCTCGTGCCAAAACATCCAAAGATAGACATATGCAAACATACACGAGAGCATCCTTTTAATATACTGTATTTTTCTTCATGTGGATGCAGAGGCCTGTAGTTTGGTGGTTAGATTTCTTCCATCTACATTACAGTTATTGTTACTAAACTTTATTACACACATATCCTTCAAGTGGGAGAGAAACACTGACTGGAAGCTTCTGAAGAGTTTGGTGGTCAGCGCTCAGATGAGGCTGTTTTCAGTGACAGTAACCACATGCATGCCTTAAATCCAAACACACCAGTCTTTGTGAGGCGCAGCACCAGCGGTGGTCTGTTCCGACTGTCCCCATCCATGACACCATAGAATAAATCAAGATAATCCGAGTGGACTCCATGGTTACTACTGTATGTGAACCACCGCGAATGAAACAAGGGAGATCGGCTTTCTTGTAGGATTCAGAGGACACACATGCTGGTGATTATTTTGTCCTGATGTACTGTGATCTATTCTGTTCTGACCAGCAAGCTAATTCTTCTGAGGTAGAAACTAACCACAAAACAGGTCTCATATGCACGGGAACAGCAACATTCAATAAAAATCTGCTATCAAAGGTAAATTTGAGAGAAACCATTGCATTGCAAGCATTATTGTTGCCTAGTAACATAACTCTGGGACAAAACATTACACGTCTTTGCCCTCTAAAATGCAGTAATGGATTCTCCCATCCATCTCGGCTTTAGTAGACCTACATCAGCTTCGGTTGCCGTATTAGACGTATCTCTCCGAAGTGTCAAAAAAGCTTTCAGTGGGTAACCAAAGAGGATTTTAGTACTGTACTACAGTCACTCAGATGTCAGTTTGAGTTGAAGATTTTCAATGTGGAAATATAAAATACGGTCTTGTAATGGGAAACTACCAAGGAGATTTTTAGACGTTTTGACTGTTACCTCCAAAATAAGAGCATTTCATGAGGCGGGCCTGGGGGTGCATGAAGCATCAGGTACAAATATGGGTCCTTTCTGGACAAACGCTGAGACACTATTTGGATTAGCACTTAGCTCCAGTCAGGGTGGTCTGCGATACAGAGTTTATGTTTAATTTAAACATAGGCCGTCTGCCGTCTGCCGTCTGCATACTGTCACTGTCCTGAGAAAAGCCATGCTGATCATCTAAACAAGAGGCTGAGGTCGTAGGTCTGATGTGTAGGCTGATGACTGAAGTTATAAAAACCCTTTTATTGTTCACAAACCGGCAGAGAGAATCTTGTTTAAAGTGGAGCCTATGTGCTTCTTTACACTACAGCCACACACTCAGCTGTTTTCACAGTCCTACATAATTCAGACATTTCTTGGAATGTGATAATTAACTTTCATTTATTCCTGTCTTCTGTTAGCACGTTTCATGAGAAGAAACTAAACTAAAACATGAATTTTTCTTAAAAGGGGAGGAAAAAATCATTTAAAAGATAATTTAAGTTTCTGCACTATAAAAAGATCGACCACCCAAGGCCGAAGGGTTAAGGTGAAGTATTACATTTTGCCAAGTTCTGACACCTTAATTCAACACAGGTACTGTAGGTGTCAGGCCGGGACTCAAAGCAGGACTCAGATGCAGAGTTTGGCAGAGAGCTGTTTTATTCAAGTCTACAAATACCCTCGAATGAGTGAGGCTATGAAACAAGGCCTAAACTAGGAGCAAACAAAAAAAAAAAAATCACTCCAGAGGAGGAAAAAAACTCTGAACTACTCTTAATAAAGATTAACAAACTCAAAATCACTCTCAACGAGGAAAAACAAAAGGCTATGAAACATTAACTTAAGGTGCTCTTTCGAAGAAGGAAAACAAAAGACACAAGAGCTATAATGGTAAGGCTATGGGCTATGAAAAAAGGCTTTGGTGAACGCTGCACGAGACACTTTGGCACAGGACAAAGGGAGACACAGACAATATATACACCAGGTAATAGGGAACAGGTGGAAACAATCAGGGCGGGGAAGACAATCAGACCGGTGACACATGAGGAAGGGCAAGTGACCTGAAACGAGAGGAGAGTTATCTTTCAAAATAAAACAGGAAATGACGAGACAAGACAAAAACCCAACTTGACCTCACCGCAGTGTGACAGTAGGCTACACTCACACACACACAAGGCCAAGTCAGATGACCATCAGTAGGACTGATCATCTGGAGACCGTGAACGCCACAGTTATGTGATGATCTGATGATGTTTCTGGACATGCTTTAATCATGTTTCCCTTGTTTGTTGCCGCGTAAACATAAATCATGAAACCTATTGTCTCTGTGGCCTTTTCCTTTTTTTATTCGGCGCCATCAAAACTGGAGATGAGCTGCAGGGAGGAGGTTGTTGACTGAGAGAGCTGTCAGTTGAACAGACACACCACAGACGACGTACCAGCACTATAACGCTCTTCATCCGAGTGTAACATAAACAAAGCCTGTCTGGACATGGGGCTGGAAATCAAATCAGACCGTGAAGGGCTACAAGAGAAAACAACAGGTACTGACCTGTTACAGTCAGACAGAAAGAAAAACGACAAAACATGAAACAGCAAAAAGGGCCTATTGTTTTACATCATAATTTAATATTTATTATTAATTTAAAGGTCCGGTGGTGTAAGATTTAGGGGAATATAATATGCAGAACTATGTTTCCATCCGTGTATAATCGAATTATGTTTCTGTTACCTTAGACTGAACCTTTTTTATCTGTTCCTCTTCCGCAGAGTTCAGTATGTTGATACAGGACCAACCAAACACTGGCTCCAGATAGGATCTTTAGGATTTTTCATCTTTCCTGTCACGCTAGGAAGGACAAGGTATATGCACTTACACAATCCTACACACTGCTCCTTTAGAATAACAATAAATCAGTTGGCGAAGCGTCATTATTATCAGAATATTCTGTTATTCTACGCCCGCTATTGTTTCAGGCCTCTGTTATATTGATGTTGTATTGTTTTGTTTTTGTCTGGGAAATATTAAAAAGTCAGACACTGATGCAGCTACATGTAACAAGTATCTCCTTTGGGTAAAAAGGGAAAAAAAAAGGAAATGCCTCTCTTGAGAAGCGTGGTGAAGACTCGAATGCAGCCAAACGCGTTCAAACCATAATCCCTGAAGTTTTCCACTTATTCTGGATTCTTATTCCAATAGTGTGATCATTATTTCAAACCGAGATATGTCATCTCATGTCGTCCTTTAGACGTGAGCGAACACATATACGTACACACACACACGCCACACACACAGTAGCAAGGGAAACATAAACAGGCCGGGTTTTGCTTTTCCTGCAAAATCTAAATATTGACTCAGAAACCTATAATCATACACAGCCTGAACAAAATCGAAATAAACAAGTGTGCCTGTAATGTGTAAGTGTTGTGTGTGTCTCATGGGCACCGAGGCCCTTGAATGCTGACACTGACAAACACACATAAAACAAAGGAAGTGGTTCAGTTTTTTTTTTAAGCGAATACCAGACGATATGGATCCGATCCAGCGCGCTGGAGCTACATAAATTATTTTGCATTTCTCCACATATACAAAGAAGTTCTTTCAAAAAGCAGCAGAGCCTTTTCCGTCTCTCCCTCGATCAAACATCTGCTATCAATCCACATAATTTAACTTTCAGATGACTCACATACAATATTCTCACATTAAGGGGGCTTTAAATTGCCAGGACGTAAAGTAAAAAAAAGGCAATAAAAATTCCATTATGCTCTCAGCGGAGCGTTCGCACTTCAGTGCCAACTTTCCAAGTGACATCAGCAGCCAGTCGTCCTGCACAACGGTGTTATTATTGTGTTGTAATGTTATTATAAGCTCATTAAGGTTCCTATTAGACGCTTAATCTGCTTTACTTTTCCTCGCTGGAAGCTACAGCACGGGCTGCGATATTGAGAAAGATACAGACTGTGTGAGCTGATTTATGGCGGTGTTGTTCTGCGGACCTCTAATGACTGCTTTCCTAAATAAACTTGATTGATTGAACGAGGCCGTTGGATCTTTTTGTTTCTCTTCAGTGAGTCTCATCAGTGAAACGGCAGAGTCGTAACATCTCTGGCAGAAATCATCAGAGTCTGATAGAAATTAAAGTTGTTTAAAAAGTTTTTTATTAATTTATTGGTTGATTAATTACAAAAAAAAAAGATGTCCCACATGTCCTCTAACTCTGTTTTGTCTCTGGTTAAGGGACAACATGAGAAATACATTTGCTTTCTTGCAGAGATGAGAAGATCCACACCACTCTCATATTTTACACTGCAAAAATGAAATGAAATCTAACCAAGTCTTCCAATCTTGTATGTAGCCAAAAAGTCTTTTTGATCTTGTTAAGAGAGCAATATACTATGCAAGCACAGAATGTGTAAGATTATTATTCTTGTTCTGAGAATATTTGTCTTTTTATTTCTTAGTCAGTAAGTAGATCCTAAAACTATATATTTTTCACAGATAGTAAGCCTAATTATGTCAGATACTCTTTCATGACCACTTCCTAGCTCAGAAAACCTGTTTCAAGACCTCCAAGTAAGCATTCACACGCACTCTGATCACAGTTGTAACATGTTTATTCACATTCATTTCAATGTCTAAGTACGGCAACATCACCAAGATAATATTTTGTCAGAACATACGTGGTGTTTTTGAAACTGACAGGGTAATATGATTTATGATCCACTAGCTTTTCAGCATCGATCAACTCTGTTGCTTGAGCAAGATTAGGCACTGCATCTTCATAGGCTAAAAGATCTCTATTCCAACCCACTGTCTCATAAAGCTGGTACTCAAAACAATGCAATGACCTGTCTACCACATGGCTTGCATACAGTACTTGGAATGAGTGTTTCACCACTTATTTTAAGATATTTCTTACTTGCTTATTTTTTCTTGTTTTAAGAAAAGTGTGATTATCTTACTGCACTGGTAGATTATGTCACTTAATTTAAATCTATATCTGCTCAAACCAAGTATTTATTTCTTATATTAAGACTACAAGTTTTTGCAGTGTAAATATGAAACTGCACCCAGTAGGCCATTAGCCTAGCTTAGCACAAAGACTGGAAACAGAGGGAAACTGCTAGCCTTGCTCTGTGCTAAGGTGACAGAATGTCTCTACCGGCACAAAAGATGAACTATAAAATACGTCATTTGTGGTTTTGTTTTTGTGTTTATGTGCTGGTGTTATTTCCTGACACGGTGACTTCAGCTCAGATAATGAGACTAATGAGATATAACACACCAATTAGTGAGATTTAGAGGTGGATTTAGTTCCTTAACTCCTGGCAAGGAAGTCAAAAATCACCAGATTTACCTAAACGTTGAGCTATTCCTTTTTGTTTCCAGCCTTTTAGTCACCGACCGCATGAAAAAGACGACAAAAGTCTGACACATCTGAAAAATATTAGAGAAAACACAGAGAGCTGTTTTGAAGAATATATAGCAATGGATATTCTCAACAATAGTACTGCTCTTACTGCTATTGATTTACGGTTCTTCGGAACAATGCTGTCCTTTTACTTGTTCTGAGATATCTGGGCTTGCGTCCCGAAAGAAAAATCCCATTATGTCCAAACAAAAAGAAGTCAGTCTCAGCTTTCTTAGCAATAATATGAAAAGAAAGCATTGTTCATGGATACTTAGAGAGCGGAGGAGCAGGCTGGCAGATCAGATCCGAGCAAGGAGGGTGTTGGGTTGTGTCCTTGGCAGCTTCCAGGTGTCATTGTGTGCAAACATCCTCTGCGTTTCTATGAGGTACGCCGCTTTTCAAAAAGCAATCTGAGCCGACGTTTGTTGCTTTCACACGGTAATTTTTAATCTTTTGAAGGAGGGTTAGGCTGTGTGTGCTGTGCTGGTCACAAGAAATCAGAAAATGGAAAATTTGGATGGGAATAAAAACTACAAATAAACCACTGATGATATTCAATGATGAATTCATGTGTTTTGTGTAGTACTGTGTGTCAGTATCTGGCCCCACAAGTACAAAAAGTTCATTTTAGGGTATTCTCCATGGGGCTTTAGAGTTCTTCAGTTCCTGGTAAAACAATAAAATGCTGAGTGATTTCTTTTTGACACAGTCTGAGGGCTGATACATGCATCTATGGCTGATTACTGTACAAAAACTTTATAGTTTATACTTTATTCAGTGAGTTTGGAGAACACCGCCTCAGAGAGTTCTAAATTTTCAGTCCAGTCTGAAATACGACGTGAGTTTTTTTTTGGGTGCCATGCCATTATTCTGACAGCCCATTACTCTGAAACTCCAGATGAAGATCACCAGACTATTGTTTCCATGACGATAAAGTTCACCTGTACATCTGAATACAGGATATTTAGGGCAAAAAAAACTCCAGGGAAAGTGTGTAGTGCTTTTCCAGGCTTTCAGTCCAGTGGGAGATTTCCCAGACTAGTGAATTTCTGAATAATGGGGTGTTCGGATAATGAGTTGTCCCCCTTTTTTATGACTTATATCCTTAAATAGAGACACAGACAACGGCCCATACACGCAGACAGGACTCTGCATCTTTTCATTTGTCTTTATTTAAAAAATACAACAACAAATAACACCAACAAGATGGAATTGACATAGTGCGAGGCAGACGTTGTAGGTCCATCAAGGTTCCTGGTTCCTTCATGAGTGTTAGATCGTCAGCTGAAGGAATAAAGAAAGCGCTTGAAGTATCTCGATTGTGATTAATTGATCCCGTCCTGTGTTGGAGAGTTTAATACCTCATTTGTTGTGCTTTTTACAGATGGCAAGATACTCCTGCACGTCATCGAGAGATCCCAGCACCACGGGAACTCGCTGGTGGATGCCGGTGGGCTGGATGTCCAGAACGTTCACGGACCCAGTGGTGGCCATGCCTCCTGCCTGCTCAATGATGAAGGCCATGGGGTTGCACTCATACAGCAGCCTCAGCTGAAGAGCAAGAAACAGATATGAGCGACCAGCATGAATAACAAACAAAACACTTCACCGTCATTGCATGAACCCTCTCACCTTGCCCTTAGGGCTCTTGACATTAGCCGGATATAAAAAGATCCCTCCATACACCAAAGTACGATGAACATCAGCCACCATTGAACCGACATATCGGCTGCCGTACGGAGCAGAGCCGTCCTAGAAACACAGAAAATTCATTTTACCACTTTATGAGTCAGTGTGTCTCTTTCACAGTCATTTACCCATTTGCAGTAATGTAGTAATGTTCCAAAACAGCTTCATTACCTCCGGGAATTTCTTCTTTTGCAGGTATTCAGTCACGTCCGGGTAAAAATGCTGCGCGTATCCCTCATTCAAACTGTAGATTTTCCCCTTCTTCTTAATCTTCACATCTCGATCCACCAAGATGAACTCACCGATTGACTGGAGAGAAGAAAAAAAATGCGAGGAGCTGATGAGTAACATCATAATCGAGTATCAGCTGTGATGCAAGTGAAATATTGGTCTTACGGGGTCGAGCATGAAGCAGTTGACTCCCTGACCGGTGGAGAGGACCATCATGGTGGCACTGCCGTACAGAGCGTAACCAGCTGCCACGATGTTTCTTCCAGGCTGCAGAGCATCGTTCTCAACGGGCTCGCCATCTGTCGTCTGTGGAACAATATGTGAATATAAAAACAGGGAGAGGCTATACTATAAAGTAATATAAAATAGAAATACTCAAGTAAAGTACTTCTTTACGGGATCTGAATACTTATTTACTTTGTTACTTCACCACTAGAATCTGTTTTATTTTACAGATGCTGATTTGTAAAAGTCTGAAGAGGAGTTTCCCAAAGACGTAGAAGTTAATGGAATTATAGATTGATATTTAATATAGCACAAAAAAAACATTTGGCTAAAAATAACCTTTCTGTAGATGGCGAAAATTGTTCCAATCGAGACGAGACAGTCGATGTTTGAGGAACCATCCAGCGGATCAAAGCACACGATGTATTTCCCCTGTGAGTTGAGAACAAATCATTTTATCCCCGGCACAATAATCACCACAAACGCACGTGAAAACACTTTATAGATATGATAAGTACCCGCTTGTCCGGCTCCACGATGATGGCCTTCTCGTCCTCCTCTGACACCAGCACGCAGGAGGTGAAGGAGGACTTGATCATGTTGATGACCAGGTCGTTAGACAGGACGTCCAGTTTCTTCACCTGGTCCCCCGTCACGTTGGTGCTTCCAGCGATGCCATACCTTCAAAAGAGGAGCGGTTAAAGTCTGAAAATAAAAGCTATCTGTTCTGTCACGATACAATGAAGGACTATTTTTGTAAAAAGCAGTGAGGAATGTCTGAAAAGCTCATTATCTTCTTGACCTTTGCACAGGGGGGGATTGTGCACAACGTGTGAAGAGTTTACCTTTGGCCGGGGGCTCACAGATCCTCATGTCGTACTGCGTCTAACTAAAACTAACGCTACACCCAGATATTCATTCTTATTTTGAACAAATTAAATAAAAAAGAGAGAAATCGAAGCACTGAAACAGAAGAGAAACTTGCCAACCTAAAAGTAACGCTAAGATCAAATTAAATGGAAATTAATGAATAACCGTGACACTGAACTCATCTATAAATCAATCAATCAATCAATCAGTTTTATGTGCTTGTAGTGCTGTAGGGTCTCCAGTAATTATTCTTCAGACGCATGCATGTTTTCTTCTCTTATTTCTACCATTAAATAAAGAAATACTACTCACAGGTTAGCGATCCCAGCCTTCCTCACAGCTGTTGAGATGGCCTTCACAGCTGTGCAGATGGAGTTGAGCAGGTTCGTCAGCTCACCTGTGCCTTGGGCCTTCCTGCCCTCCTCCAGAACAAACCTGGTGAGGGTCAGCACGTTGGTATCGAAGGCTCCTTTGTCAGACATGTTGCTATCAGGTGTGGGACTGGGATCTAATGCCTAGAAGTGAAATAGGTGAGCATGGCCCTAAAGTTAAAAAGTGGACCGTAGAAGAGAGATAGGTGAACAGGATAGGGAGGAGGGGTGTGTGACTCTTCTAACCAATCAGAAGGGTCCTTCCTCGCAGTCAGGGGTTGGCTGGATCACTTCTGTGACTGTGAGTTTAAAAGAGCAAAGTGCAAAGATAGTGAACATTTGTTTTGTTTTAAAGTAACAGTGACCTTTGTCCTGATTAAATCCAAGCTCGATTTGATCCAAGATGATTTTTTCCAGTCTGCATAAACAAAATCACTTCATTAAGTCAGGACTGTGCGATTTTACACTCAAAACAGCTTCATTGTGTTCTTGATGCAGGCGTGCGTCATTATTCTAAAAGCTATGCACAGAAACGTGTTAATACTGTATATGTTTATACTAGATTAACAAATCTATGCTTTTCAAACATCTGATGGATTTGCATGATCTAATCTGTTTAGTTTTGCAGGTGTAACTTCCCTGACTCGTCGAGGATGTGACTAACTCAGCACTTCTCTGGAGACACGACTGGAACATTCCTTCCCTGCATGATCCTGAAGAAGTGTAAAGTTCAAATCATGTCTACCCCAACTGATTTACGTAACACCTTTACCTTTTAATCTCAACATGTGCTGATATGACAACATTTGCAAGCCACGTTCAGAGCATGCGTGTGATTAGTTCATGCTGTCTCTGTCTGCGGCACAAACACGAAAAGCTAAAGCTGAGCTGCTTTGACGTACAAAATAAGCGTGCAGAGGCCTGTTTCACAACAAAAAGCTGAAGTTGAACTTTGACCCTAAAAAGATAGCGGGTATGTCTGACGGCCAGCGTCATTCAGAGCTTTCCCAGGTTGATGATAGAGAGAAATGCAGTTGCAAAGGTCGGTTTTGCATCAGCATGCGAGATCTGAAAATCATTAATCCCTGACAGCACGGCAGAGAGAAAGATATACACACTGATGGTCACAGAATAAACTGTTCTCTGCCTTAAAAAGAGAAAAAGGAGCCTGTTAGTTTGCAGATTATTGTGTGTAAAGAACATGAATTACACTAAAATATACTATTATTTACTGTTTATCCAGGAACAAATATGACATGTCTGGTCTAACGTGGAGTGCAAACTGTATTTCTCCAGCTTGTCCACATGATGTCGCCGTGCAGCTTACAATCTGTTGAACAGACCCATAAAACAAAGTCTGGGCAAAGACCCAGTGCACTAAAGGAGAATACCATAGCTCTGCTGTTCATATATTTGAGTTTTGTAGATCTCTGCAAATAAAATCTGTAAAATTTGTAGCGTCATCCAAGCAGCTCTGGTTAGGTAGTAGGAGAATCATCCTGCAGGATGTAAGAGTGACCAACTTTATTTATTTGCCATTTGTTCTTGTAATTTAGGTAACATCCCTTCAGGATGTTTAAACATTCAATGAAGTTTTATTTGGCTGCAGGAAAAGTCACATTATTAAAAGTTACACTATATTTTAATGATGTTTGATTCGATTTTAAAACAATATATACACTTGGAGCTCCTGTTACTACCTGTCACTACCTCATCATGATACAGCTGTTGTTCTATTTATTGTATATACTTTTTTTTCTAAATTTTAATTTGCCTTTACTTTTTATATTTTATATTCTATATATATATATTTATTTTATTTTATATTTGATAAAATATAAAATATAAAATAACAATTTCGGTTCATCCCATGTTTACATGTGCTGTAATGACAATAAAACTCCTTGAATCCTTGAATCCTGTTAAGGGAAATAAATAAATTGTTGATGTCAGAATATTTTATTATTTTGGACAGTGGCCTTCAGGAAAGACAAAAAAAAAAATCATGCAGTCTGTGTAATTGACTCAGCAGAAGAAAGGACATCATCTATATTTTATCGAGAACCATTCATCACCTGACTGACTCCCAGGAGCACCTGTCGGGCATGAAGACAGGCCCTCTTGCACATGCGCAGTGGCTGCCCTGCTCCTCCTCCTCCTCCTCCTCCTGGCGAGTGAAAACTTGTTTCCTCTCAGGAATGGCGTTTTCACAGGGAAAAGGTGAAGACAGGAGAAACTCGACGATGCATTAATGTCTTTCAGAAAATACCTTTAGCCACTGTGTGACATTGTTTTGAACTTCTGCATCAGCCGAAGTTTGTTGGTGTTGGTGTAGGTGTTCGCCTTACCTGCACAGGTGAGTGGCAGCTCATCATATCAGCTCGCTAACTTGAATTTGAGTTTTTGCACCAGCATCATAATGATGTATTATATTTTTCATCTTGTAATATTCTCTCAGGGTGACCACAAGGCGTCAGGATGAAGCAACATCCAACCCTGCCAACTATGTGTCCCCATTTTTTCTACTGTGTTATCCTTAACTGAAGAATATCTTTGCAGAAGTACCTGTTTCTGCAATATAATGTAATATATAAGAATATATCATTGTTGAATTGCATATTCCAGGCCATGCAGAATAAGTAGAAGTATCCATCCAACCATTGTGGCTTCTGACTTGTCAGCAGTTGCATATCTTCAACAGTTATGGTCAGTTCAAGAGTGATTTTCTTTTTCCTCTGTGTTATTTTAATCCTTTTCTTTTTCCTCTGTGTTATTTTAATCTTTTTTTTCACTCCCTGTGGATACTGTTAATCATTTGGACCCACTAGACTTCTCCCATGACCCCCAAAGCCCCTAGACTATTAAGAGGAGATTATCTTGATGATCATATCCCACCATTCAGCTAAATTTTTTAAATAAACTGCCTAATAATATTTTTTTCCAGCATGTTTATAGCCCACTATGCTAAAATCCTGCCAGTGTGGCACACTGCAGACGAGTAGTTGGTAATTGGAGCCTCCCAGCGTAATGGTTTGACCCCCTGATGAAAGTTCAAGTTTCCTTTTCGGAGATTACATTAAAACTTTTTATAGACCTACTGTAAATGATCCTGTAATCAAACACACACACACACATAGAAAACACATCCCAGTGGCCCTTGAGTGTCATTCTGCGTGTAACATACTGACACACGGATTTGTGTGTTTCTTTGTGAATCCACATAATTCCCCATATTGAAAATCTCTATTTAAATAATGCTGTTTATATAAGCAGTACGAGGTTTTATTTAAAAATAATATTTTATTATATTCTTATATTCTTTTTGAAACAGAAATATATATATTTCATTAGCAAGGCCCACGCCATCAACAAGATATGCTTAAATCATTTATTAGGAAAAGAAAGGGAGTGTGGTGTGAACTCTTGTACTTCTTAGGTCTGTTGATGCATTGTGGGAAAGTTTTCTTGGTGAATCTGCTGTAGCACAACCCTCTCAGGACCCCTTCAGGGACCCTCTGGAGAGTAGGAAGGAGAGGAGGACATAGAGGAACAAAGGGTTAGGAGGGTATTTATAGGAATGGCTGAGGTGTGGACCTGCTCCTGAAACTCTAACAGCTTTAATATGAAGAATATAAATAAAAAATAAAGAAATAAAGAAAGATTCTAAGACGTTATAGGCATTAGGATAGTGTAGTGTTATTATAGAAGTCCAGGAATGGTCACCATACGTCTTGCCCTGAGCCCTGAGTAGATTTCCAGTTATATAGAATAAGACATCTCTGCTAAAAGTGACGAAAAAGCAGCAGCATGGGCCCGGGCTGAAGAGAGATTCACATCTTTATGAGCAACTACAACAACTGCCAGACCTGCCTCTGGGTGCTGAGAGCGTTTCAAAGACCTTAGCCAATATTGTCCCGGAGTGGGCAGGCCGAGCCGAGCCAAGAACTGCTGGGTTGCACCACTTGACGAGGGGGAGGTTCAAATTCTGGATAGAGTTGGGCAAGCCTTTTCCTTGAAATATGAAGTATATACATTTTGACTTGAGTTAGTCTCAGCAGAATGAGGCTACAGAGAGTAAGACCTCACAAATCTGAAATATCAAGTCGTGCTCAGCAGGGCTTCCTCCAAACAGTTGGTAGGAGCTTGTGAAGGGAATGTTGTGACGATGAGGATACCTGGAAAAGGGAGATTGTCAGATTTCTTTGACTATCTGGGTGACGATAGAACAAATCTGGCAGTTGAATGTCTTGATGTAGATAGAACTGAAAAGGGTATGAAGCATAAAGACACTTGAATGTCATATTTAAATTGTGCGCCGTCTTTCCTTTCATGTGTTAGTTCCACATGCTGTTTTTCCACTGCAAACCTGGCTCCGCTTTCCTACAATAAGTCATCCGGTAACATTCATCTGAGAGCAGCAGAAATAGTACTTTAGGTCCCTGTGGCTGATTTTTAAAGAGATCTTTCTAAACCTATTGGATTTATGGCCTGAGGCTTGATGTCATGTCTACTTGTTCGCTCTGGCTTCAGATGAAGTTTCTTTAGTCTGAGGTTTTTCTTTTACCGTATATGCTAAACGTTACATTAATCAGTGATCCAGGCATAATTAAACGCACAGTTGGCAACAGTTGGGTATAAATCCATGACTGTGGCGCCCCCTGTTGTTACGATTACATGATGTATGATCAAACATCATGCAAGTGCCACAACACAAGACATAGCAGCCAGAGTCCAGCAGCAGTCAGCCCAGCTCGGCGCCTGTCTTTCAGCCTTTAATTTCAGTCCTAAAATGTGCTCTTGACCAACAGTTTCCTGCTGGGTCACTCTCTCCTTTCTCTTCTTAGCTTCCTCTGTCAACATCCCCTTCAGTGTTTTCGTTCTCAGAATTCACCTGCCCCCCCCCCCCCTCGTCTTTAAAACCTCCTTTTTTCCGGTGGTCCAAAACGCCTGTGGTACAAACATTAACACTCCAGCAGCTACGGTTCCTGGCAGTTCACTTTACTCTAGTGTGAACAGGCATGCAGGGTGCGATTCACCTTATCTTAACAGTAGAGAAGTTTTGCAGCGTTGCTTTAATGCTCTATCACCATATGTTTTTCTTATATATTCCATTTTCTTTTTCTCTTGCTGTCCTCTTAATTTCTTCTTCCCTATATCATGCAATTTTTTTTTAGCAATTTACGTCACTTGCAAATGTTACCAACTCTATAAAGGGAGAAAAACTGTTACTATACAAGGAAACGTGCATTCTCTGCAAAAATATAAAATAAAAACCCCTAAAACCGCCACATACTGAGAACAGAAGGTGCTAACTAATGAGAAAGTGATATGGCATTGCAATGCACTGCTTGTGCACGGAGGCTTAGCTTTCTGCTCACTGTACTTTTGCAGAATTAACTATAATATGTCATGAGCCCGGTGTTGCATTTCCTTGATGTAAGCACTGTAAGGTTAGCTGTTATTGACTGCCGGACGCTGGGCTCGGAGAGAGGAAGGAGTTGGAATGAGTGATGCAGTACGACAATGCATGTACGGTAAAAGCTAAATATTACGATGTGAAGAATGGTTAACTTGCTTTTTGTTTACAGATGTATTCAAAGTTCTAACTGGATTTAAAAGGATCGCTCCGTTATTGATGCTATGTGAATCACATTCATGGCTCAAGGCAGTTACATCTTAAGAAATGTGCCAGGTAACTATTGCTGTCATTTTTCTAATATCTTAAATTTTTCATAACTTGTGCTTTTTTCTCTCTGTGTTATGCACAAAGTATGTTCAGCCTTGTTAAATGAACATTTAATGAGCAATCACCATGGAGTATCTTTGATAAATTGCTATTTCTTTTGTGTTGATGAGTGAAAAAGTTTTCTGTATTTTCGTGCGCTCACTGGCTGAAATACTTGGAGGATGTCTGTGGCTGAGAAAAACCTGCCAAGAAGCATGGTCAGGCATTTAGAGGGAAAGTTGCAGAGTAATTATAGAGTAGGTTCAGTCTATGTAGAGACATACCATTTGGTGGAGAAGCGACTACTGAAAACACAGTGTCTACACAATTGGTAAATCCTCTTCTGTCCCTCCTCTTCTTGTGGGACGGACTCGGAGAGTTTAGAGTGAAAAACATTTCGAGGTGATAGAAGAAAGAGTCTAGACTCGAGTAGAAACCATCGCTGATGAGGGTGTAATATTAAGGTAAGGAGAAACTGAAATGGCAGAAAGTATATAGCATGATGCAGTATGACCCGATTCTATTTGTGCTTTTTAACTATTTTTTAGTGCTATGGGTTAGAAAAGTTATTATTTCAAATATCACTGGTTTAGAAATGTAAGTTTCAAACTTTAACTCTTGTATTTCATTTGTAGACTTTTGCACATATGCGTCTTTACTCTGAGTGTAATAAACTATGATTATTCCACTGTTGCTCCAACAGGTCAAAGCACCGAGGAGTGCGGTCCTAACTTCCCGGGCATTAACTACAATTACCAGTCGGACTTGGACTACCTCAAGTGTGTGGACAGTTTTCAACACGGCACCACCATTAAGCGGCTAAGCCTCAAGAGAAGGCCCAGAGTGGCCGTCAATAATGTGGAAAAAACCCAGAGCGGCATTTCATCCGGTCAGTGGCATTCTGCAGAATCACTGTCATCATCCAGCAGTGATGATACAAGACTGCTGGGCATGTCTTCTGCAACCAGAGGTCGACCTCCTCTCCCTCCACCACATGGTGGTTCCTCCTCGGTGGAAAACAAACCCTTCAGGAATGAAGGAACAGCAATGTCTCTCATGCTTAATGAGTCCAAGCCTCAGCCCGCTGCAAGGACTCTTGCTTTACAAAGACAAAGCCCGGTACTGGAAAAGACCATGGAGACACGGAAACACTCGGATCAAGGGGTGACAAACCAGCTTCCA
The DNA here is from genome assembly GCA_004119915.2 of Collichthys lucidus. Taxonomy (NCBI): domain Eukaryota; kingdom Metazoa; phylum Chordata; class Actinopteri; family Sciaenidae; genus Collichthys; species Collichthys lucidus. The sequence continues at coordinate 26,727,120 of CM014093.1, forward strand.
CCTCAACCCCATCCCCGTCGACGACTAGCCAGCTTTGGAGGCGTGAGCTCCCCCGGGTCGCTCTCCCCCTTCACTGGCTTAGGTGCCTATAACCACAACAACAATGGGAACAAACCTGCTGGTGCAGGAAGTGACATGCACGTCCACCTTAGCTCATCCCTGGGCAGTCGTGGCAGTACAGGATGCCTTAGGCTGAGCCCACAGAGCTCTGGAAGGACCACCCCAGTATCAGGTCTCGGCCCCATGCACCTGCAGCATGTCCGTGACCAGATGGTAGTAGCTCTGCAGAGGCTGAAAGAGCTGGAGGAGCAGGTGAAAATCATCCCTATCCTCCAGGTGAAAATCTCAGTCCTTCAGGAGGAAAAGAGGCAGCTGGTCTCTCAGCTTAAGAACCAGAATGAGGACATAAATGATGTGATCTGGAAGAGAGAGTATAGCCTGGAAAGGTCTGACATTGGATTCAGGGAGAATAGTGACGAAGCGCTTGAGGATATGAGAAGTGACTACGAGGAGTTCAGGCAACTAACGGAAGAAGTGAAAGCATTGGAAAGAACCATCAAGGGCCATCGTCCACTACAAGACAGGACCAGCAGGTCAGTCGCAGTTGAAACTGATAAAAATATTGCCAGAAAAGAAAACAAATATGCGTACACGGATCACGTAGAGATGAGGTCCATTGCAACAGAGGTGTCTGAAGTTAATCTTGGAATCTACTCAGAACGGGAAGCAGAACTCGATGCTCAACAAGTTCTGATCGGCGCCCTAAAGGAGAGAATTTGTCACTTAGAAGCCGAGTTGAAGGAATCGGCTCTCCAGACGGAGATGAGCCGCCTAAAACTGGAGCTTCAAGCTGCAGGAGCAAGAAACCGAGCCGATAAAGCCTCTTCCGCTAGACCGTCCACAGTGAGCACGGGCACCGAGGCGAGGCCTCACACCGCAAGCCAAGGAGTGGGCAATCACACGGAGGTCAGAGATGCCAGCACAGGAGAGGTAATACAAGTGAAGACTGTGGGAGTTTCTTGTTGCAGGCCTGAGTTAAAGGATGTTTGCACAGGACCAGATGTACCCATGAGCTACTGGGAGGTCAGGAAGCGAGTGGAGACCGTGGAAAAGGGCGTGGGGATCCACGTTTTTACAAACACACAAGGAGTAGGGATGGAGATAAAGTTATGTGACGCAGAAACGAACACAGAGGTACCGGTGGAGAGTTTGCGGTCTAAAAAAGGAAAGATTAAGTATAAATCAGTGGCTTGTGGTGACTGTTCTGTTAATGTGATCATCTGCGAGGCAAAGGAAGTGGTTTCTCAAGGTATTGCCACAGATCATATCCGAGGAGTGGATTTAGGAATCATGGCATCGCCCCAAACAGCTTCTCAGCGTACCAACACTGTGTCCAGTTCAGTGTCTCGCTTTACCAACACCAGCCATGCCTTCAACTCGGACTCCAGCACCAACACTGTCCTAAATACCAAAGACAAGCACACCAACACCACTCAGGTTGTTACGAGGACGGTGTCAGTCGGTAACGGGGTCAAAGATCTGAAACGCTCTCCAGAAACCTGCACAATCGGTGTCGGAACAGCAAATATGAATTTTGCAAGCGCCTTAAAACAAACACCAGCGACCGTCACAAAGGTAACCAGGGACACTGGAGTTGGATTCACGAACATTAACGATAATTTTCTGATCGGACTGAAAACCCGAAATATGGCCTCCGGACCGTCCCATCTCCCTGACCCCGTCAAGACGAGGAGCGTCGGCGTAGGGGAGGGGAGGATACGGGATTTGTCGGTTTCACCCGGGAAACCTGAGCAGACGTTGCAGCAATCGTCACAGTCTCAGTGGGACCCTGAGCTGAACCATTACATAGAAAAGATGCACAGGCTCCTCAGGGAGCACGGGGACCTGCTGACAGAGGATTGCACTCACCGGAGGGAAGGATTTGTCCAGCAGCAGAGTAGCCGAGGAAGTGCCAGCTCCAAGCCGTCGTGCAATAACAAAGCTCCGGCACAGGGAGGAACAAAAGACCGTCCTTTAGATTCTCAGCCGCCTGGTAAGGCTGTAGAGATTTATTTGATATTAAAGGTACCCTGTGGAGTTTGTTACATTTACATCTCACCTAAAAGCAATTTACAGGTTTATGAGTCCCTTTTTTCCTGTGTGCCACATTCCCTGGCATCTTACCACCTCCAATTCTCTCTCAGCCTCAGTCAATAGCATAAAGTTTCAGCGTATACTTTGCTAAACCGTTATTGTCTCCTGCAATCAATAAGATCGGTTTGCCTGCAAACAAAACAAAGAATCAAATAACTACTCCTCCTACTACTACTAATTCCACTAGTGGTCCAAAAAAGTCCCACACAGCTTTTTTTAATGTTTTAAATTCTTACTATTATTATGAAACACTCTGTGTGATATCTGTAATGCTATGCTCCATCACTGATGTCTGTCTTCTCTGCAGTCAGCAGAGAGTTCCAGTCCACATCTCAACTTTCAGTCGACTCCTCGAAGTGCGACAGAGCGAACCCGGGAATCTGCCAACAGGGTGGCACCGACTCAGAGGTCAAGAGAATGATCCAGATGTTGGAACAACAGGCGTCCTCCGCTCTGCAAGGTGAACATGCATTCATGTGTGTGTGTCGGTGCTAGTAAATATTAATCAGGAACGGATACAGTCTGTGCAAGAGCAGTCTAAAAATATTTGACTTCCAGACCGCTCCTGAGGCCCAGTTTAAACTCGTGTTGGTTTAGAGGAAGTGGCTGCCTTCTCGGTTTTGGCGAGCCGTACTTTCTGAGGGATACACTTGCAATGTTTGGAATGATATCTGGTTTTGGAAGGCGTCTAGCCCACATACCAGTTTGAGGCTAAGGGTCTAAAATTGAATGGCTTCGTAGGCGGAGCCGGCGTCAGAGAGAAAGCTTTCACTTTTTTAAAACAAGGCCTTTTAGATTTGTTAGAACAATAGCTCTGTGTCAGCGTGCCGTGCTTTGTTTGAAGTTGTGGAAGTTAGAGGAGGGAACATATACTATCATTTTCTTCATCATTGATAGAAAACACAAAGCTACACTTCCTAAATTTGATCATACACACACTACAGCAAACAGCCTATTGTCAGCTAATCTGACTCTCTTTGGGTTGTGGACAAAAGAAAAAGTTTGGACAGAGTGATCAACATTTTTCGTCCTGTTATATTTTATGGACCCGATGATAATAAATAATCATTAGTTGCAGACCTGCTTTCTTTGCATGTCTTGTATTTAATAAAAATACACTGCATATGATGCAAAGCTGAATGAATTAAATGTGAAAGGCATGTGCTGCATTGTTGTTTCCAGGCAGGTCGACTAATCCAGGCGTGCTGCGGTCTGTGATGAAGAAACAGAACGGCGACCAAGGCTGCAGCAGCACCAGGAAGAGCATGAAGTTCATGAGGGCGACCACAGGGTGATCATCTCATCTCAAAACTTTTTCGACTGCGTACCGTAACATATTTTCAGTGTATTAACTCTTGTGTTTTGTTCTCAGACTGGACCCCATGGCGTCTTTGGTGCTTCCTGCAGGTGAGAACTCTGAGGAAGCGGAAAGGAAAGGAAACAAAAAATCACGGGAACCTTCTCAAGATGGAACGCAAGCGAAAAAGGGCAAAGGCGGCTCCAACAAAGGGTCGAAAGGGTCCGCGAAATCACATGCACACCAAAGGTAACATGGAGTCCAGACAGTTTTAAAGCCTAGAAGAATCTCTTGAAGATTTTTACCGATTTTTAAAAAGCATCACCTGACAGTCTTTATATTTAACTTTTAACTTTTTAGACTAACTGTGGCATTTTGTTCCTTTCAGGTGCAAGTTAAACGACAAGATTTTTTCTGCTTGTCAAACCTTAAAGATGCACTTGAGTGACGACACGGCGTTATCTAGCAAGGACGTGGTACGTTGTTTTGACTGTATTCAGTTTGAGAGCCGTGTATGTGTGCGCGTTATAATGGCATGTCACGGCCCGGGGGTGGAGAGACGTCGGGGCCAGGGTGTGTTCAACTATGCCACTTAAAAAAAGAAATGACTTTGGCATTCAATTCAAGAAGCGCAGGAATGTGTCGGCTCTGTAATTTTCGAAAACAACAACATTTGTGAGCGAAAGAGAAAAAGGAAAGATTTCAGATCAGAGCTGCTTCTTTATGACTTTATGTCATATTGGAGATATTAGTTGTTGCTTTGCTTTACCGTCTGTGCGCTTTCATTCAAATCCCTGTAATAAGATGTTCCCGTCTGTTTTGTAGTCTCTGCACATTATGAATTATGACACGGCAAGACCTTTATGAGGATGCTGGTATTCTTTTTGTTTCTGGCTTGCAGCATGACTGTCTACAAACCCTGCAGCAGGAATGGTTTTCCGTGTCCAGCCACAGGTCAGCGGCTCCTGACACGGTGGAGGACTACATGTCTACGTTTCGGGTCATCTCACCCTCAGTGTTGCAACACGTAGCTAATATGGCTGACGGGAACGGAAACACGGCGCTGCACTACAGCGTGTCTCACTCCAACTTTGGCATTGTCAAGAAACTGCTCGATGCAGGTACCAGACCATCGTGTATTCTAACAACATTCTTCTCTCCCATTTTGCTGATTGCTTTTAGCGCCAAAGTTAATCAATAATTCTTCCACATTTCTATGCAAGTGCATGGAACTCTTGTAGCTTGCAAAGCAGTAAAAGTACTTGTTGATCTTTAGGTGTTTTGCACTCCTGCACCTTCACAAAGGGTATAATTTGTCCAAACAGTCTATCTGGGAAACACAGCATGTAATTTCTGCCGCTATGCGGTTGCTCACATCATCATCATCATCGACAATAACAAAGAGATGTTTGTTAGTGGTTAGAGGACATTATGAAGTAGTATGCAGTCATGAGAGCTCTAGCTGATCTGACGTAACCGGGGAAAGGATTGGTTCACTTATTAAAGTTTTATTCATGTTATGTTTAGTTTAGTTTGATGTCAGAAGTTAGAGCAACTAGAGGGAAGCAAGGGAACACACCATTACCTCAATTTTTAAAAAATGAGATAGTAGGTCTAGTGTTTATAAACATTTAATGCATGATATTATATCTTTAGTAGTACTTAACAAATCTAATTTTGAAAATCATATTGAACTCTTTCAAGCTTTCTTTTCTCCAGCTGTGAACGGGACCACGAGGGATCCGAAAAGTTCAGAAATATGATTCAGGGCCAGGACATTCAGAGGCTTTAATCAATATAAATCGAACAGGCAAACACAAAATAAGTGTCCTAATGGAGGAGATAAAGTACTCTCTGTTATTTTTATCTAAAAGCCTCGCTGCAGTTTTCAGAAGAGATTCGACCCACCTCTGAACGGTCTCAGACCAGGGTTAGGGTTGAGGTTTCTTCTTTCCTCCGTCACATGTGACATTAGACGTTTGTTTCCAATGTTTTTTTATTTTTATTATGTTGCTGAAAATGACTTCAAATATCACCTGGTCCCAAAAAGTAAAGCCTAACTACTTCCAAAATGTCCTTCTACTTTAGAAGATATAAAAAAAGTGATCCACTTGAGTCATGGTGGTCTGAGAGGATGCACTGAGTGGTCCCTGGGAGGATCCCTTCAGACTACTTACTGTTAAAGTTTGGCTTTTGGAGTGCTAAAAGTTTTTCAGTGTCTGTAAAAATGAATTAATTCGCTCTGCTTTTCTCTCCTCTTGCCTTTTTCTCCTCGGACCAATCGTCATTACCACAGAGGTGTGTAACGTGAATCATCAGAACAAAGCGGGTTACACGCCCATCATGCTGGCCGCACTCGCCGCCGTGGAAAGTCCAGACGACATGCGAGTCGTGGAGCAGCTCTTCACTAAAGGAGACGTCAACGCTCGGGCCAGCCAGGTCAGGGGACGTGTCGTGCTGCTGCTCCCTCTGTGAATTGTGTCCATATGTTGCAGGCGGTACTAGAGACTGTTGATTATTTCAAACTTTGAATGTCAGAGATGGGTTTTGTTTCTCCGTGCATGAATATGATTAAACTGGAAAAAGGTAAAAACAGAAGTGAAACCTGGATAACAGGCCTGTCACATCAACTTAATGGGAGCCAGCAGGAAGCATTGCATTGTGATGGTTAAAGCGCTGCACAGATTGGATTCTCTATCACTCTCTATCTTATTTATTTTTTTACAAGATGGTTATTTTTAAACCAGTTCTGCTGCAGTTCCCATTCCAAATGTGGGTGTTACTGTACTGTATTTAAATGATTTCATTCAGGACTCAATTTAGACAAAAATCACGAGTTATTATGGAACTACAGGAAACGGCGTGTTTTATATAAATAGTATTTTGGGTTTTATTTTCATAGGTCTGTAATTTCCAAAGAATTCCCTCTGAAGTTTTCCTGGAATGAACGATGCCGTTTCCTCCTAATTATTAAAACAATATACAGACACATTTCCTCGTAGACTCGAGTTAATATTCAGCTATTATCGGAAACTTTGTAGCGAGTGAGGAGATGATCTGTGAGCGTCATGCAGCATGGAGCAGAACATAAAGAGGAGTGAGAATATTTAAAGGAAGAAGTAACTAATATTAGCAAACTATGGTTCATATAGTGACCTGACCTGTGTAGGCAGAATAAAATATGAATATACTTCTATGGGTACATGAGCTGTTTGTGCTTTTATACCCAATAAGTGAAAAAAGTTTGATCTCTCTGAGGAATGCTGTGATCCGATGCGTGGCATCATTAACCCCTATTCTCCCGTGTTTGACGTCATTAACCCTGTTTCCACCTCTCCGCCATCTGCCGCCCAGGCCGGTCAGACCGCCCTGATGCTGGCCGTGAGCCACGGAAGGATGGACATGGTGCGGGCGCTCCTGGCACAAGGGGCGGAGGTCAACCTCCAGGACGACGAGGGCTCCACGGCGCTGATGTGCGCGAGCGAGCACGGCCGCGCTGACATCGTCAAACTGCTGCTGGCGCAACCAGACTGCGACGCCGCCCTGACTGACAGTGTATGTGAGTCATTGCATCCACAGTACGACGCGTGGACGGCTTCAAGCTGCGATGCTGAAACGCTCTAATTTTGTCTCGCATATCATGTTGCAGAGGGTGAACATATTTTTTTTTCCCTGACATAAGTGAGTCAGGGGAACAAAGAGTTAGAAGTTGCATAGAACTAAATATGCGTAGTAGTTTTCACAGGGTTCCCACGGGTGCTTGAATTCCTTGAAAATGCTTGAATATAAATTCGGTGTTTTCAAGGTTGTGAAAATGCTTGAATTTTTTGTGAAGTGCTTGAAAATGCTTGAAATTTGTGTGATGTCTATCCCAATAAACCAAGAGAAAACAAAAATGTTTCCTAAGCGGCTACGCGCTTGATCCGATGCCTTTACATGCAGAACTCAGTTATCATACTCGCTTGGTGTTCTGCCGAGAAATAACAGTAGACTACTATCCACACCTGTTGGTCACTGTTATTGCGCTATGGTAGTTACACAATACACCGCTCACAAGCTGAGAATACAAGCCAATTCACAATTAGTTAAAAATCAAAACAGTCAATCTACCACCATATGAAATAATGCTAATTAGACCCATATTATTATGCCATACAGTGGCACCGCTGCGCTTCCCATGACCATCATGGCAAACACAACTAGTAGGCTACCTATTTAAAGGTGCTGGAAAAATGGACAAACTGGTGCTTGAAGGTGCTTGAAAAGTGCTTGAATTTGTTCATAAAAAAGGTGTGGGAACCCTGTTTTCAATGATTTCCAAACGTGTCATAATGCGTACGAGTTTGTGTGTTTACAGGATGAGAGCACGGCCCTGTCCATCGCTCTGGAGGCGGGACACAACGACATCGCAGTCCTCCTTTATGCACATGCCAACTTCTCCAAAGGACAGACTGGAGTATGTGGATTTCAAATATTTCCCATTTAAGCTAATTACATTATGCGTTTTTTTTAATCGTGTCTTTATGTGTGTTAACAGGCAGCTGCACGGCACAGCGGCAAGTCTCTCTCTTCCTCCTCTGGCGGTAGAAGTGGCTTCGAATGAGGTGGCGCTCCGTCACGGATGAATGGACGCTTCTCACGTCTAATGCATGAGGGGTCAGTTTCAAAACTTGTAGTCGGATATCAGCTTCCATTATTTCTCCTTTCGATGATGGTTCCTAGTGTAGCATAGCATTGCATAGGGCGTATTATATTATATCTCAGCAGGTGATATATGCATGGCAGAGTATATTACTATTCTGTGTTCATTCAGAGATCGCGGTTCATGTTAATGGCGACGCTACGATTTTATAACCGCAGGAGACAAATATAGTGTCAGTAGAATACGGTGCATGTTCATCAGACCCAGAGAGGTGTGAGCAAATGTGTAAATGAAAAAAAAAAAAAAGATGTTAAATTTACTTAATTTAGGAAAACTAGGTGAATTTTGTACATGCACGACTGATTTATTTGTATTTATAAGATAGTCATGATAAATGTTTTAAACATGTTTTATGTTACATGCAGTTACATGCATTTCTTTTACCTTCAGTCAGAGCCAGGCTAATTGTCCCCCCCCGTTTCCAGTCTTTATGCTAAGCTAAGCTTCAGAGGATCTGACTCTGTGAGCAAACAAATGAGCATGGTTAAAAGTTTGTTTTCTCTCTTCTGTGAATAAAGTGACTCATCAACGACTGCAACGCTCTCCTGTCATCATAGGTATTTCCTGTCAAACACATGAGTTTGAATTTGAGTCTAGAATTCCACCACTAGATGTCGCTAAATCCCACTCACCGGTCCTTTAAATTGTTATACCACACGTTTTATACGAAACGACAAATTTATTTCATCCCGATCATGAAGCGAAATAAGTGTGAAATTTTTTTCCTCTCTGCTGTTGGCTACAAATCAAAGATACACTATAATTACATATTTTGTGGTCCCTTTTTATTCCTTCTACACTCAACAGGTTTCCTGTTTTTGCAGGTTTCAGTGTCTTGGATGAACATTTTCTCACTTTCTTCTCATTAAGAACCTCAACCAGTTGAAAAGTCTAAAAAAAAAAAGCCAACACTTCTGTCCCCCATTATCAGTCCTGCAGACACCGCTTTGATTCATCCCCTGACACCAGATATCTTCCCTCACGTCCTTCCTGCTCGCCCTTGTTTTGTTCTTCATTGACTGCTTCTTACGGCGAGGGCAGCGTGATGCTTTAAATTTTTCACATCTTTTTTTCAGGAGACAGAAATAAACAAACTGGGCTCATCGTTAGTTTGGCTCTGTGACTCTGACCGTGTAAATCACAGCCGGGATTACTGATCAAAGTTTGTGCTTGGCTCCTTCCATGCTTGCACTGCTGCAAATTAAAGCTGGATTTTTTATTTATTTATTTTTTTAGCTTTGAATAAACTATGAATCTTTTATTAACATTCAGAATAACCTGAGCCCTCGTACAGATGAGGCTGTTTAATGAATATTCCCTTAGACGGAGCTTAAGAAGAGCGATTGTGGGGGATGTTGGGAAAATAATTAAATTTTGAATCAGCCCTGCAACTTAGAGACTCTAATTGTTTAATTTTACTTGAGAACACTGATGGACAATGAATATTTGATCAGTTATGAATTATAAGAAGTCATAAAATGAAACTATTCTTGAGTGAAATGTTAAATGCCTCTCTTCATTTTGAAGCACTTTCAAAAAAAGCTTAAAACCATAAAGATATTTTAAACATGCAGGGACAAGACGTGGACGGCTGCTCGTCTGTCCGTCTCTGTGCTTTTATTTTCTGCGTCGATTTACATTTTGTCTTTTTCGCAAAGGTCGCAGAAGAGTTGCTCGGGTGTAGAAAGATGGAAAGCGTCCGTGAATAGACGGGGGGGGGTTGATGTAGAAAATTATGCTGTCATTCCTCGCAGCTTGTCACGCACGGGAAGCTTGTGCGCGTGCGACTGAGAGAGAGAGAGAGCACTCTGAGTCATTTCCCGGCAACGGCAATAAAATACAATGATATACAAGGTCCACCGTTACAATTTGCAGTTGCCATGGTAACAGCCGGCGGTTTTGAGCAAGTGGTTCTCGGGAACATAATGCTGGAATGATGTCTTTATTTCACTGGGGTAACTAACTCATCTGCGTTTACTCTTTGAGTAGCAACTTCACTACACCTTGTTCCCCTATATGAATTAATGTTAGAATAATATATTTATTTACATTTATTTCAAGCTTGCAAGTGGTGCTTTAAGATGCAAGACATCCTCATTTAGAAACTGGGATTTACTTCACAAAGCTCTTGCCAACAACTTAAAAAGTCCCAGATTTACTCTTGTCTGGTGACCTCTGGCATCTTCTTCAGTCGCTTTCTCGCTGAGACCGGCTACAGCACCGACAGCTCCGGTTCTTCTGGTTCCCATTGCAGCATCATCGCCCCTCACTCCGCCCTTCCCTGCCCCTGGGCATGAAAAACCTCATCTTCCCGGTGATCCAAAACGTCTGCGGTACTAGTCTAAAGTCACCTTGTTGCTCTTAGCTCACCATACCCAGAGCTCAAAGCTACATAAAAGTCACACGGCGTGATTTTATGCTGGAAACATTATGTAATGTTGCCGTTAGTTCTGTCTGTGTGAATGGAAGTGCACCGCTGACATGGGTTCTCAGCCTGGATGGCTAATTAGCCTGTCAGACGCAGCACATTAAGCGTTATATGCAGCAATCTGCCAGCTGCTGTCAATCGAGGAAAGAGGAATTATATTTGTGATGTTCACCAGACCTTTTTTTTTTCTTCCTTGTGTAAATACGAAACCATTAACAATAAATAAAAAAACAAACATTACTTTTCAACACGAAAAGGGACGAGCAAAAGTCATTTTCAATCACAATAAGAAACAGTCTAGTAAAAATATTTGTATCATGGTGACCGGAGGGAAAGCTAAATGTTTTTAATCATAGAGCCGAAGCAGTAAATTTTCAGTTTTTATTTTCTCTTGCAGCAGACTGTAACCCCGCTGTTAAACATCTCAACATGTGCAGCAAGTTAAATATTAATATCAGAATCCATTACACTGTACGTCCTGTCATCGAAGATGCTGATGAATCGTGTCGATTATTAAAACGTTCTTAGTTTGTTTGGATTATTTGCTTGGTCTTGGTTCAGGGTGGTAAATGAAGTTCTGGAAAGTTGTGAGAGAGGTTTTTTTATTATTAGCCGGAGTTTTGGCATCGTATAGAAGAAGCTTCAGAATGAACTCGTTCAACTGTAGCGAGTGGTCAGCATCAGATGCCAGACTCACTTAAAAAGCCTTGAAAACTTTTTTCTTCTTGCAGCATTGTTGTTGTCTTACATTAGCACAATATTTCTTTGGCAGAGACGGGAACAGCTCTGGTTCATTTCACAGGAGAGATTTCTGTGTTTCTGTGTCCTGTCAGTGGGTGGGGCTCTCTCACAGTCAGGATTCAGCTTGTTAGATAGTTGTGGAGTTATTTCTTCATAAATAATAACCAGGGATTTTCTTCCCTGCAGTCTTGAACTTTTGATTATTGAGTCCTGAATATTAATGTTACAAAGAAATACCTAAGATTTGAAACAAAGATTCCAGGACCTTTCAAAGCAACGTTGTGTAGAAATTAGTGTTTTTGTCTTTTAGTTTCAGTGCAACTCTACATGTGTATTTCTTATGAATATATCAAAAGCTAGTACAACAGAAGTCATAGCAGCCGGCTAATATTATTTAATAGTCCAGCAGCAGTCAGCCCAGCTCTGCTTCTGTCTTTCAGCCTTTTATTTCACAAAGCTCTCACCAACCACGAAAAGTCATTCCCGTTACATCGCCTGCTTGCCCAGCTCCGGTTCTGGCATGACACTGACCCCTCTTCCAAGTGGTCCAAAGCGCCCGTGGTACAAACACTAACACTCCCCCCAGTGCTCTGAGCTTATAGTCCAGGGCAGCCTGGCTAACAAACTGAGCTAACATGGGTCTAACAGCAGCTCACTGTCAACAGGAAACTATCACCGTTGCAAACTTCAGGGTTCCCACGGGTGCTTGAATTCCTTGAAAATGCTTGAATTTCAATTCAGTGTTTTCAAGGTTGTGAAAACGCTTGAATTTTTTGTGAAGTGCTTGAAAATGCTTGAAATTTGTGCGATGTCTATCTCAATAAACCAAGAGAAAACAAAAATGTTTCCTAAGCGGCTACGCGCTTGATCCGATGCCTTTACATGCAGAACTCAGTTATCATACTCGCTTGGTGTTCTGCAGAGAAATAACAGTAGACTACTATCCACACCTGTTGGTCACTGTTATTGCGCTATGGTAGTTACACAATACACCGCTCACAAGCTGAGAATACAAGCCAATTCACAATTAGTTAAAAATCAAAACAGTCAATCTACCACCATATGAAATAATGCTAATTAGACCCATATTATTATGCCATACAGTGGCACCGCTGCGCTTCCCATGACCATCATGGCAAACACAACTAGTAGGCTACCTATTTAAAGGTGCTGGAAAAATGGAAAAACTGGTGCTTGAAGGTGCTTGAAAAGTGCTTGAATTTGTTCATAAAAAAGGTGTGGGAACCCTGAAACTTCTCGCAGGCGGTCGTACCTGAAACGCAGTTTTTTAGTGTGATAACAGAGACACCATTCACCTGATTAAATGTCAATGTAGCATCAAATTTATCATTTAAAAAGTTATGCAATGTGTGTTCAATCCAGTCATATTTCAACTTTTTGCTAAAGCGTTGTATTTTTGGCATAAAGACTTTTTGCAGTGTGGCCACAAGAAAACTAAAAACTTAAGTCCGACAAAAAGGCCTTGACCGTCTGCTAGAATATCGATTAAAGTACATGCGATGAAAGCACCCGATTCATGTGCATCATGATTTCTCCCTCTTTCTTTTTCCAGTGAATTCCAGTCGCAGCCACACAAGTCTCTCCGTTCTACAAAAGAGGGCAGCACTCTGTCATTATGAGTTTGACCTTATTTGAAGAACATGCGGCAGGATCCTTTATTTCCCATCCTGTTTTTCTTGCTTAGCCTATCCGCCATTTCCTGTGTTGTGAGTCCTGACATTGTGTGCTTGTGTTTTCCAGCAGACTTAAGCACATGTTGTTAGAAAGGGGAGGAAAAAAAAAACAAAAAAACAACCCGAATTGTTTCACAGAAACCAGATGTGCCTGAATATTGGCTCGAACTAGACAAAAGTCCAATGTTATTATTGCAATTGTTACAGCTCAGTGTTTTCTTGGCATAGAAACGAAGTGTAATCTGATATTAATACATTAATCACCCTGCTGGAATTCTGGGGGCTGCACTCACAAAAAGCAAAGACGAAATGTTGAGGGTGGTGGTACAAGATAAAACTTAAATAATTTATGTGTTTTTTTCTATTTAGGGTAGGATAAGGAACATCTATCTGCAAATTAGAATAAAGCACTCATGATAAATGTTTGCTGGGAAATTGTAGTACTGAGGTACGACCAGGTCTGATTTGAGACAATCTGAGAGAATCACCAAAATATCTAGTTTGCATCTAAATGCGCAAACACATTCCTGTCACATCTGTGTGCACACGAACACACACTCACGCCTGTTTGGTTCAAATAAAACGAGCAGACGTTATTTATGAGACTGAACCATCAGCGTACATGTCGGCAATTAGGACCATGCGCCAGACACAATGCGCGCCTGGCGCACAGACACACACACACAAGCAGAGAGAGAGAGAGAGAGAGAGAGAGAGACGTCGCCACCCGCCAGCGTGTCTGCGTTGCGTTTTGACCAACGACACACCGATAAACCTGCTGTGGTTTGTGTCTGGCTGTGTTTTACGCGTGAGGACACGAGTGATCACCGTGCGTCAGAGCGCGCACGCGTGTGTGTGTGTTAGGAAACTTCCTGTGGCCAACAACATGGAGCGGGAGGAGTTCACTATGATCAGATAGATAGATAGATAGATAGATAGATAGATAGATAGATAGATAGATAGATAGATAGATAGATAGATAGATAGATAGATAGATAGATAGATATTAAAGGGAAACTAAAAAACGTGAACTGATGACGTGTCTGGCTTATAATTTGGGGAGGAGGTGGCTAATTTCCATATTTTCTATACTAAATGGGACGTGACCCCCCCCTCTCGTCTCCTCCCTCCCTCCCTTAAACGTGGTGATTATTCCACGCGCTTTGCACAAACATGCTCACACTGTATGATCCATGCATGTCCTACATATGGCTGCAAGCAGGCAGGACTCCCTGCATTAGTTTATATATATATTTATATATACACACATATATATGAAATGTCCCGTCTGAAATACAATGAAAACATGTTTTCTTTAAAAAAAAAAGAAAAGAAAAAAAGACAGAAAAAATAAAAATGGAGCCGATATAACTTTAACAGCAGGATGGGAAGAGGGGGGAAAAAAAGCGTCTGGCAGCAGTCGATATTAAAAACATGCAGAGGGAGACAAGCTCGGGGCCTTCCAGAGTCAGGAAAAAGACTTCGGAGAGCTGCAGACAGGAGATGGGTATGGCATTTCTATTTTCCCCCAGCCCATTGATTTGTATATGAAAACATAGCGCTTTTATTCTGCCCCCCTTCTGGGCTCTGCTTTCTGAGTGATCAGCTGATGAAGAGACTAGCAGCTCGCCGCTATGCTGGCTTGCTAATTCTCTCCCCCACAGCTGCAGCCGATCCTGATAGCCAGCCTGCAGATTGCAGTCAGGTAAATATCCTTCTCCATGTCTTTCTCTTTTTTCCTTCTCTCTCTCTCTCTCTTTTCTTTTTTCTTCTTCTCAGGCTTTCAGAGATTCAGCCAGGCTACATCGCATGGGAAGAGAGGAAGAGATGGATGAAATGTGTGTGTCAGTGTGTGTGTGTGTGCGCGCCAGGCTCTCTGAGTTTATGTGTGTGTGTGTGCGTGAGAGCAAGCAAGCAAGGAAGGGAAGAAGCAGGGGAGGGAAGCTGTGTGTGTGTGTGTGTGTGTGTGTGTGTGTGTGTGTGTGTGTGTGTGTGTGTGTGTGTGTGTGTGTGTGTGTGCTGTAACAGATGAGAGGGAATCGTTGCCAGATTAGTCAGGGAAGAGGCAGGCTTGTTAGGAGATAGCACAGGCATGGAGCATCACATGCACACACACACACACACACACACACACACACACACACACACACACTGACACCCTTTTCCTCTCACACATGCACAGTCAAGCAGGCAGGCGGGCGGCTCTCAGGCTGCGTTATACATCTTTGAGGATTACCCCCTCTATCCCTCCAGTATTCCGCCTGGAACGGAACTGCAGCCCCCCTTAGAGAGAGAAAGAGAAAGAGGGAGAGAGGGAGAGAGCAGCGGGGCTTACGTTTGAGCCAGAGCGATGAGATGATGAGCAGGATTTCTATTGTTACCTCTCTGGTGTTGTTGTGTCCTCCAACTCAATTATCCTCCGTGTCTTTTTGTGGTTTTCGGAAGTGCAGGGCTGTTCGTTTTCTCTGTGTGTGTGTGTGTGTGTGTGTGTGTGTGTGTGTGTGTGTGTGTGTGTGTGTGTGTGTGTGTGTGTGTGTTTCTGACTCCGATGAAGCTCGTGAATTGTTTTTTCCTGAGTAATCCTGCATGATTCTCCTCCTCTGCCTCAGACCAGTGTGTGTGTGTGTGTGTGCAAAATACAATATGTCAGCACGCTTTCATTTCTGTCCTTGAGAAACATCTTCACAAGCGCGTGCTGTATCAGGCTATATGATCTGTGTGTGTGTGTGTGTGTGTGTACTGTATGAACCTGTATGATAAGATGCATCAATAATTCTGTTGGGATTGGACGGAGCGCCTTTTCTCTCCAGCCGGGGCTGCTCCTGCTTCTCCTCCACCTCCTCCTGCTGCTGCTGCTGCTGCTGCTGCTGCTGCTGCTGCTGTCGGAGCTGCTCCTGCATGCATACTCATGTTTCTGGCCTCTAATTGCCTTTGTGGAAAATACAGTGGTTGCAGCAGATATCTGAAAGGAGGGGGGGGCGATGGTTGAGAATCTCTCAGGATGCGGCGTGCATCCTCACTGAGCAGCATCCTTCTCGTTTTCTTTTTTTCATGTGTGTGTGCATGTTAGCAGGGAAATATGGATTCATATTTGTTGTGCTAAGAGAGCTACGGCTTCTTCTTCATCAAACGTATCCCCCCGTTCTTTGCGCGTTTCAAAAAAAATGATGCCTCCCCCCATCGATAATCATCTGACATCACAGCCTCCAGATAAAACAATCTGCCCTAAATTTGCAGGGACGTCACGGCGCTCCATGCAAATTTCGATTTCGCTATTGTTTTAAATAAATAAAGCCTCTTTCATTTGAATACAAAAACCATACTCTGTTATTCTTCTGTATGCTTCAGCTCTGGCCAGGAATTAGCCAGAGACTGTGATTGTCTTGATTTGAGTGTTTTAGACTCTCTGTACCTTCAGGTTTTTGTGGCGAAGGAATGAAAGTCAGAGGAAGAGTTGAAACGAATGCGAAAGGAAGAATTTTGAATTGAAACCCACCACGGTTTGTTATTGAGTGTGCCTGAAAGTGCACACTATATGTTATCCACCGCGCTTATTCTTCTTATTATTATTATTCTTACGCCCTTTTTTTGCATCGCTTCTCCTCCCAGAGTTTTTGTCACACACACACAAAACGGGTATCAAAACGACCGGCTCGGCCGGGAATCGTGTGCTATGTCTTTTCTAAGAGATTCACGTGTTTTTCGCGAATTTATTCGCGAAAAACTGAGAATAATTTCCCATAAAGAATGATGGGGAGGCCCGAAGAAAAATAAATTTCAACAGACATTTTCAACAATGAACTGCTCTGGCATACTTTCACCGAGAGACTTCATTTAAAAACTAAAAACGGAGGTATGCTTGCCTTCTCTTCATGGATTCACTACACTCATCGACAGCTTTTACCGTTTTTAAACTATCAAGGCTCAAAGTTGAGCAGGTTTTTAGTCAAATTTCTGGGTTTATAATGGGTGTGTATGTGGCGGAATGTTTTTGCTAGAGTGGATGACATCATCAGCTAGAGTGAGGAGCAGGGAGAAAAATCTGTGAAAAAATAAAACGTATTTCACTACCGTGGGCTCAAATGCTCCACTACAGACACCAAGTATACATAAAACGTAGGAAAATTCGAGGTAATCGCACTGATACCACTGTTGTAGCTGTCGCTCGTATAGTTTTGGGTCCCTACACGTTAATTGATCGACTACTCCCATCCACAGCCTCATTCACTCCCATGGTTTTTGAAGCAGAGAATTTACCGGAAGGAGCAGGGCGCACCTGTGCTTGCTCTGACTCTCGAGGCCAAAGTTTATACAATTTTCACCTGAAACTTGGCACAGACATTATACACACAATGAGCATTCTTCTGGTCATTTAGATTTTGGTTTCCAGGCATACCTTGAGGGTTTTTTGGCCCCTTTTCCAGGGGGATCATTCAGACATATACTGTGCATTTCAGTGAGACATACTGCTGCATGAACACCTGTGTCTAATTAATGAGACCTGCAGCTCACCCTGCTTGAGGAGGAGGGGGGGAGGGGTCAGCAGACAAGCCGAGCGACAGCTTGAACTTGTCTGTGTTAAATGTGCGCACACAGACAGACAGACAGACAGACAACACCACACACACGACAGTACACACACACAGACAGTAACACACACACACACACACACACACACATATATGTATATATTATATGTATGTATGTACATGTTAGTGCTCTTTATTCAGAAAACCCTCATGCGTCGCGTCATTACTGTTAGCCACTAATATATGCCTGTTAGTTCTGCCTGTTAGTGGCGCCACCATTATTGTTTGCCACTAAGAATGAAATACATTATAATTGCTAACTTGGTAATGCTAACATGCTAATGCTAACATGCTAATGTTAACTGCTAGCGCATCTGTGTTAACATGCTAATGTTAACATGCTAATGCTAACATGCTAATGCTAACATGCTAATGTTAACATGCTAATGCTAAGATGCTAATGTTAACTGCTAGCGCATCAATGTTAACATGCTAATGCTAACATGCTAATGCTAACATGCTAATGCTAAAATGCTAATGTTAACTGCTAGCGCATCTGTGTTAACATGTGCATGCTAACATGCTAATGTTAACATGCTAATGTTAACATGCTAATGCTAACATGCTAATGTTAACATGCTCATGCTAACTGCTAGCGCATCAGTGTTAACATGCTACTGTTACATGTTAATGCTAACATGCTAATGCTAACATGCTAATGCTAACATGTTAATGTTAACATGCTAATGCTAAGATGCTAATGTTAACTGCTAGCGCATCAATGCTAACATGCTAATGCTAACATGCTAATGCTAACATGCTAATGCTAACATGCTAATGCTAACATGCTAATGCTAACTGCTAGCGCATCTGTGTTAACATGTGCATGCTAACATGCTAATGTTCACATGCTAATGTTAACATGCTAATGCTAACATGCTAATGTTAACATACTCATGCTAACTGCTAGCGCATCAGTGTTAACATGCTAATGTTAACATGTTAATGCTAACATGCTACTGCTAACATGCTAAAGCTAACTGCTAGCCCATCAGTGTTAACATGTGCATGATAACATGCTAATGCTAAGATGCTAATGCTAACTGCTAGCGCATCAGTGTTAACATGCTAATGCTAACATGCTAGTACTAACATGTTAATGTTAACATGCTAATGCTAACGTGCTAATGTTAACTGCTAGCGCATCAGTGTTAACATGCTAATGTTAACTGCTAGCCGTCAGTGTTAACATGTTAATGTTAACATGCTAATGCTACCTGCTAGCTCATCAGTGTTAACATGCTAATGCTGACATGCTAATGTGAACATGCTAATGCTAACATGGTAATGCTAACTGCTATTGCATCAGTGTTAACATGCGAATGCTAACATGTTATTGTTAACATGCTAATGTTAACATGCTAATGCTAACTGCTAGCGCATCAGTGTTAACATGCTAATGCTAACAGAACCCCAGCAACAGCCCACTCGTCACTCTCAAAATTTTCTTTTCTAGTACTGAATTTGCTGAGCAGTGTCAGTAATAATGCATGGGGGCGACAGGGCCAGAGTCAGGCACACTCAAAATTTCTTTAGAAATTTTCTAGTTGTCCATACAGTGCGGAGGTATGACAGGCTTTGTGTGTATAATGCATACAGTACACATGTCCTGTTCTAACGTGCCTCTCATAAATATGAGTTTGTCTCACGCTCATGGCTCTTCCTCTTCTTCGCAGCCTGAGAAAGGAGAGAACGGGTCCCTGGAGGAGATGGAAGAGGACATCGGTCTGAAGAAACGTAAAAGCGATCAACATGGTGAGAAAGAACTGCAGGCCGGACTGCAGGAAAC
Source organism: Collichthys lucidus (assembly GCA_004119915.2). Classification (NCBI taxonomy): domain Eukaryota; kingdom Metazoa; phylum Chordata; class Actinopteri; family Sciaenidae; genus Collichthys; species Collichthys lucidus. The sequence goes on from CM014093.1 coordinate 26,746,514, forward strand.
AGGTCAAACAGGCGAAAAGGTCAAAAGGAAGCGAGGGCGCCCGCCGGCTGAGAAACTGCCTCCGAATCCACCTGAGCTCACCAGAACGCTGAGCACGCTGGTGGACATGGTCATCAACTACAAGGACGGGTGAGGCCGCTCGATTCTTTGTGCGACTGTCATGACACATAACACGTTAAATGTTAGGCATGAACTGAGGGGAAGAAACACAACATGACGATTCTCATGATGTAAAGAAATCAAAATAGTCCCTTCATGAGCATGAATTTATTTATTTATTAGCCCAGGATACATATTTATTATTTAAACCCTTAATCCCAATAAACTTACATTTAAATATCCAATACTTCCAAAAGAAAATATTGTGCATGTAACGTTTTGTGTGGTGGAATGTACTTCACCTGATAGTTGCACCATTTTAAAGTTATTTCAAAGTAATATGAAAGCTGCAGTCAGGAGTGCAGGCTGGCTCTTAAACATGAAATCATAATAGTTCTCGTTCAGCCTCGTTATGATTTTTAGTTTCAGCTGCACACGTAAAAACCTCGGCGATGTTGAAGCAGACGCATCCTGGCCTCATGGCTTCTAAGGGTTCTTTCACTTACAAGGACCACGGCCGTACAGGTGGAGTTTAAACATGTTTATTACAAGTGACGTTCGGGAAGCATGGGTGATATGCTGCGGGAGGGTTTAGGGAAAGAGAGGGTTAGAGGGTTCGAGGGATGGAGGGGTGAGGGATGGCGAGAGGGAGGAGGCGGGACCATCGGCAGAGTGGTCCTGAGGTTGACCGGAGGAATCCTGGAAGGAACCTGGGGGGATGGAGACTCTGAGTGGGGGAACCGTCTCTCTGCGACTCTACGGATTAGAGCCCCTGGTTCCTGTGCGGGAATGGAGATGAGAAAAGGGGAGACAGAGCGAGAAAGAGGGTATGGGGGGGGTGGGATGGGACAGCGGCGTCAAAGAAGGAGTGGAAGGAAAAGGAGTGCTTAAGTACATGGGAAATTGAGCGAGTACGAGGCGTGGCCCTTATTCCCGAACTCAGTTTGTAAAAACTCCATTATTCGTCGGTCTCGTGCACCTCTTCACCTCTCCAGCTGCTCCTCTGGTTTCTGTCAGTCACTCTCCTCGTCGCCTATCCTGGTTCCATATCAAAGTTATACACAGACTAGGACAGGTTATTTGAAGGCATCAGCCAACATCAGATCATATAAAAGCAAATCACTGTTGCACTGCTTCCCGCCATGGGTGCTAATTGATTATCAGCGCTCGTTATTCCACATGGCTGACACCAGCAATGAACCATCGATCAGAAATCTATCCATCCATCTTCACGAGCTCAGCCCTTCCTCTTGTTGCTATTTGAGTTTCTCTCCCCCTTCATATTATGGACAGAATTATAATTGTCAAACGAATTATAGATTGAAGATTTATCAGTTGGATTCTACGAAGGCAAAGTGAGGTCATGAGTGAGTCCAGGCTACGTAGATCAGTTTTATTTCTGATGATTTACACATCTATATCCAGACGTGAAGGTGTGCACTGTGACAAACACGTTTAAAAATTCACTGAGCGAGCTGATGAACTGACTTCCTGTAGACGCTACAACAGCAGAGAAGTCTTCCACCACCTCCTTCAGCCCTTCCTGCGCCTCATTGCCTTCATTGATAAATTTTTGTTTTGGCCCGGATGTCCGACTTTGAAATGAATGAATCAAGTTCAGACTGAGATAAGTAGATATTTCCTGGTGACTGTGATAAAATAATATTTGCTAAGCTGCAGATAATGAAGTGATCGAATCATTCATAATCTTTGGAATTTGTTTTCCACAAGTCGATGATCTCAGTGTAACAGACATCGCATCGCATCGCCTACCGAGGCCATTCAGATATTTCTGTAAATGTCAACCGTGCACTGACGCGTTAATCAAACGGTTTCTGGATCAAATGAGATTACGTGAGCTGTGGCACTTGTGTTTCCAGGTTGGGTCGACAGATCAGTAAAGGCTTTGTGCAGCTTCCCTCTAAGAAGGAGGTGCCTGAGTACTACGAGCTGATCCGAAAGCCCGTGGACTTCAGAAGGATCAGGGTACGTGTCACGGAAAACTCTCAGAACTCATGTACACATATCTTTGTTATCTCACCTGCTGAAAGAAAGTCAAACAGAGGGAGATGAAACCTCAGCAGATACATAATACATTAAATGTGTAAAACTTTCTATAGTTGGCACAGAAATGTTGATTTATCTTTATATATAACACATTATTTCTTTTCATTTTCCCCTTTAGTTATCCGCATCTGTTGAGTATCTTCACAGTTTAAGTATGAACAACAAAAAACATGGATTTTTCTCCTTTTCTTCAATAAATATCAGTTTTAATATAGATCAAAACAGCCTGATTCAAAGACTAAATGCATCATTTACATTCAAAATCCCAAACAAAGACAAATGATACAAATAAATCTTCATTTAGTCGATGTGCACGCAGAGTTGCGGGGACTTTATCTTTGTAGTTGTGTTGATTTTTTTGCTTTAAATGTTTTTTTAGGCGTCTTCTTTAGTCTATCAAATGCATGAATGAATTTGGTTTAATCAGTGATTTGTGATTTGTGATTATTCCAGCACTGCTGTATCTATTTTGAAGTTTTAAGAGTAGCTTTGCTGTAGCAACAAGCCTGTAACTTCCAGCTTGTCGACACTATTGTTGCACCTGAAGCAGGAATGTGTTCCTGTTTATATCTGCACAGATTCTGATGATTTCTTTCAACAAAGACTGCCGATATTTTTATTTTTTTATCGAACTGTTGCTCAGACTTATCTTCTATCTCCTGTTTTGCTCTCCGTGTATAGAACTTTTTTTTCTTTCTTTGCGAACCCTTCACACAAAATAACACCTATTTGTAAAAAAAGGGGCTTAGTAAAGTAAGAACGGCAGTGTGAAACATCTTTCGGAAAGAGTAGTCCTTTCAGCATCCGACTGTAGAAAATGAAGCTTTTGTGGCAGGCGCAGAATTTTATAGAAATCCATCACACTTGTTGAGAACGACGAGAGTGGCGGAGCAAACTACGATCCATCAGAGTAAAGTGCATCCTCATTTCTTGACAGAACGGGTCAAAATAATATATGACACTCAAACAAAAAATATCTATCGACAACAGCTGACTAGCCATTTGAATGACAGCAATCTTGCCAGGTATTCGCCACAAAATAAGACCCAATTTATATAAAACAACAAGAGTTTTTTTTTTAAGATAAAAAATTGATCAAATCATCTCTGATGTTCAGCCCCGAAAAACTAGTGAAAGATGTATGTACCCACGTAACAGCGAGAAGGTTTCCTCTTCGAAATGTCGACGAAAATCGGGTTCCGTGAAGTTTTAAAAACATTTGAATCAGTCCAGATTGGACTCACGGGTAAAAAATCACACACACACACACACACGCCTTTATCCTGATATACAGGGTTCCCACGGGTTCTTGAATTCCTTGAAAATGCTTGAATTTTAATTAAGTGTTTTCAAGGTTGTAAAAATGCTTGAATTTTCACAATTAGTTAAAAATCAAAACAGTCAATCTACCACCATATGAAATAATGCTAATTAGACCCATATTATTATGCCATACAGTGGCACCGCTGCGCTTGCCATGACCATCATGGCAAACACAACTAGTAGGCTACCTATTTAAAGGTGCTGGAAAAATGGAAAAACTGGTGCTTGAAGGTGCTTGAAAAGTGCTTGAATTTGTTCATGAAAAAGGTGTGGGAACCCTGGATATAGCACATGAGCAATGAACTTCCTCTCTTAAGTTTCTCTTTCCCTCTCTATGTAAATGATCATTACGTCCACCATCAGAATCAGAAGTACTTTATTAATCCCCGTAGGGAAATTGTTTTAAGTGATAGCAAGAAAACAGTAATAAGAAAACAAAAATATACCCTACAGAATATCCTATTTTAATCAATATATATACACATGTATAAGTAGCAATTAAAGCACCATGTACTCATCAGCCCAAAGTGGCACCTACTGTCCGGATCTGGGACTGAACATGTCAGATTATAGCTTTCCGATGCATACTCGAGACTTGACTCGATCGAGTTACGTAAGAAAATTGACTTTCGCTTTCATGTCTGTACATTAATTGCGTCGCTCGAGTGGCTCCCTGAGATCAGCGGTACAAATGCAAAAGCCATCTCTGGGCACCATGAGGTTTCCAGGGCAACCGGTCTAGACTATAGTCACTGCATCAGGCTCTGTTGAAATTCATAACCTCAGCGTTTGTATGTAATAAACAATGTGTTTAATTAATCTGTATGCTAAGCTAAGGCAAGATGAGCTGCTTACAGACATGATGGTGTCTGATTTCCTCATTTAACTCATTAAGTCAGTCAAACTAAAGATGGAACACTCTGTCTGTGTTTGTATTTTTGATCTTGGATTTCTTATCCTCTACTTTATTGACAGCCGATTTGGTTTTTCGGGGTTTTGATGCTGACCCTCTGCTTTCACAGGAACGCGTGCGCAATCACAAGTACAGAAGCGTGGGGGATTTGGAAAAGGATATTTTCCTCCTGTGTCACAATGCACAGACTTATAACCTGGAGGGATCTCAGGTGAAGGATTTCTTTCATTTGGAAAAAGCAACAAAATAGTTTTGTTGTTGTTGTTGTTGTTGTTTTCACAGCCTTCCATTCTGTTATTGTAGTCGTAAATGAGCTCGGACCTTGATGTGTGTTGAAGGACAACCCATGCTCTGTTTATCTGTGTGTGTGTTTGTGTCTGCATTTGTTTGTGGCATGTGTCTGTTGTCCACGGCTGCAGATCTATGAGGATTCAATTGTCATTAAGTCTGTTTTCGAGAGCGCGAGACAGAGAATCGTCACAGACGAGGAACAGAAAGAGGCAGTTAGTGCCGGTCACAGCGATAACGGCGGCGGAGCTGAAGACCAATTTGTTCCATCGGCAGGTAAGTGTTAAAACACAGTCACAATCAGGGAGGATTAATGAAAAAAAAAAAGCATTGCTCTTTCTATTTTTAATATCCCCTTCCAGTGAAACCATTACCAGTCCAGCTAAAGAAGGAGAGTAAGGTGGAGAGAAGCAGAAACGCCATGGCAAAGAGGCTCCACAGTGATTTAGACAGCGACGAGGATCTAGAGGATAACACCACGAAAGATGAAGGTTGAACTGAAGGGCCCCTCCGTTCTTTTGTATTCTGGTTCATGTCTATTCTCTGCCACGTCCCTTTTCATTAGTTTCTTCATTTTCTAAGCAACCGAAAGGTATTTGAAAAATAAAACAGGATAGAGCACTCAAAGGGAGACAAGGTACTTCTGAATCAATGCTTCTTCTTTCACACGACACAGGTTATTCAAACACGTCTTGCTGCACATAGTGCTGTTCATTTTTAATTGAGCTTAGTCTTTTACAACGATTTCACATTTTATCTGCCTTAGTCCCTGTGATTGCTTCTGCAAAAAAAAAAAAAAATCTGTAAAACACCAGTTCCACTGACTGTTTTTAAAAATCCCCATATATTTGATTGTATGAAATTGCCTTCATATGTCTTGGAGCATGATATGTACAGTATATATCTATCTCCTGAAGCCGGCTCCTCCGGGAGCAAACACCCGCCGGTGACGACGTTGATGTGTTCAGGGCTTAGAGAAGCACACGGAGGGGGAGAAGGTCTTTTTAAAGAAAAAAGAAAAAAGATCCACGGACACTGTTAGGTTTGTTTAAAAATCTCTGAATGTGATTTTTAGAGATGATACATCTTTGATAATAAAAAAAAGAACACACACACACAGAGGAAGTTTGAAGTACTTGATGGAATAGGTTTTGCTCTAATCAAGGGTACTCTAGTTGAACATTTGTATCCCCAGTATATTCACATATTGTACAGTTTGTGTGGAAAAAAAAAAATCTTTTCATTTACTCTCCTGATTGTTGGGGAGGGAGGTGTGTGTGTGGAAGACATCATTGTTAAGACAATCCCTGGAAACATGTATCACTTAAACACTTCCGGAATAAATTTTACCAAAAATCAACCCACTGGTTGCTGATTATTATTATTATTATTGACAGTAGTCGTAGTAGTGATGTATAAATCAGCCTGGAGAAGGAAAGCAGACATTAAAAGATAAAAAAAAAGATGTGTGTCAGGAGGCTTTACATTTAAATGTAGCAATTATTCAGTAATTACAGCAATCGAACCTCCTTTAACATTAACCTCCAGCCCTGCATTGGTGTAAATACTGTGTGTGAAATGTATTTTTGACAACGTGCCAATAGGTGGTGCAAGAGAACTGCATGATTATCTCTTTATTTCTATGTAATGAGTGTTTTTCTCCCGAGTCGGCTCTTGTTTATGCGTTTCTTTACTTTGTTCTCCCTAAATTCAAAGCAGTAATTGAAAGGAATGTTTAAATGCTTCGCACGGCATTTGCAGACGAATGGTCACACTGAAAAAAAAGAAAGCATCAAAGAATATCTGTCAGGAAATACAAGATGCATTACCTAATTTGCATTTTTCTTATTCACCACCACAACTCTGCACGCTATCTGTTAAGTGTTTCCAGCTATTCGGAACATTGTTGTTGCAAAATTAGGAACAGTTTCTTCTTTAACAACAGATCCCGTAGTGGGTGCGAGATGATGAAACACATTTCTATCCCCTGCAAACTGCACATGCTGCTAGACCCCGTGCCACGTGGGCTCACGCTCCCAACTGGGAACTGATGTTTACATTTTTGATATCATATGCCTCCATCACAATTTGCCTTTGACGTCATGTGTCACAGTTGCCCATCTGTGGCAATGTCACAGCCAGTCTGTGCCCACCCCATCTACCCACCCTTTGCAGTCACTTATATATGTCGGCTACCAATCGTAACATAAGTGACGTGCCGTCAGTGATGTGAGAAACGTGGATGTCTTCAGCAATCCACATGCTGTGACTGGCTCATGAGCGAGTAAGTTATGTTGTAGCTGCAGGGAATGATATTTAGAGGCACAGGTTTGCTTCTATCGAGTTAAAAATGATCAGGTAACAGTTCTGATCATTAAGTAGTGATTACTGGTGCATCGTTATTGCTAAAGTCATTGGTTTAACCAGTGGCTGACAAGTTATAAACACCTTTAAGGGAATAGTCATTTTTGGGAGATATAGTTATGTCATAGTCAGAGATAAGTACTGTACTTAAGTACTAAAATGCAGTATCTGTACTTTTTTGTATTATTTTTTTCCCCAACTTCCACTTTTACTGCACCACATATTTTTGTGATGAATTTAATACTTTTACTCGGATACATTTTTCATGTGCTGAGTCGTTACTCGTTACTATTGCAGCATCCAGCCGGACACGTGATGAATGACGACTACTTGTACTTGTACTTGTACTTTTGCTTTCAGTACTTAAGTAGCAATTTTTTACATACTTCTACTTGCAATACTTAAGTACAAAACATTTTGACTACTTTTGTACTTTCATTTAAGTTTGGTGTTTAACGAACACTTCAACTTCTACTCAAGTCAGTTTTTTGATATAGCACTTGTACTTCTACTCCACTCCTTTACTGCAGTACTTTATACATCTCTGGTCATAGTTATTAGTCGCTTTTCTTGCACTCTGCACCGCGTACATCTGCTCTTGCACCGTGTAATTTTGTGCATCGGGTACAATCACCTGTGAGATGTACGTATTGCTTTACTGAGTCACACACCGCCAACTAAATGCAAATGTTTCCTTCCATCCCTGTGACGTACTCCACTCTGTGATTTACTGAGATTCAGGATGAACAGTGAAGAAACAGGAGCTGCTGTTTCCAAGCTGGGCTGCTATGTCTTGTGTTGTTGCACTTAAAAGTGTCTGGCTGTGGTGAAGTAAAGTTGTCGACTCGCTGGCTACTTTTTGATCACAGGTGATGTAATTCTAACAATCCATGCACACAACAGTGACATTGCATTCACAGCCTTTTAGGCCTGGTTTGGACAGAACACTTGGATTTCTTCTCACTTCACAGGGTGCCTGTCGACTTTAATTCACACCATAAAGGTTACATACAATCATCGCCATCTACATGCTGGAAACCAGCCTTGCACAGTTTTTTTTTTATTAGTGAGAGAGACAGAGAGAGCTCCTTTGGGACTTTACCATATGGGTTGGGGGGAAAAAAGCTGAAAGCGACTGCGAGCTTCAGCCTGAACTGATTCTCTGCGGGATTCTCAGTTCATGCAAGCCTTTCACATTTCAGAGAGTTATTCGAGGCAGCGTTAATATCACAAATGTCACTCAGTCCGGCTTCAAACGGTTTATTTAGGTAATGGAAAAAAAGTTTCTCCGTCAGAACAGTACACTGCAGTCAGACATTAGTATGCACAAACAACAGCAGAGGGTATGTACAGTATGGGCAGGGTGAGGGCTAGTGTTAGATCCTGTGCTCGCATTGAAATTCAGTGTCATGCAAGCTCTGCATTAATTCATGTCATTTATAGATAGGGATGAATGTATCATATAGAGCTGTGGCCTCACTGTAAAAAGATATATACATCTATAAAAAATGGACTGGCAGCCGCCAAACAAAAACTCTAAAATGAGGTAAAATATCATAATTAAATTTCCAGTCCAGGTTTTTACAGAGAAACGCTGTAATTTTACAGTTTTTCCCTTAGGAGAAAAACATTTATGTAATGATTAATTACAGATAATCATCAGAATTTTTTATGTAATTTAGAAAAAGTATAAATAGTATTTTTTATGTACAAAAAAATGATAAATAGTTGTCATTACTGGCCTAACATTAACAATAACAGTTTGGTTGGTAATTTACAGATACGTTACAGATAATTACTGTAAATTTCAGACTTATTTTCTATGAATTTACATTTTTTTTGAACTGTGTACAAATACAAGCAGCTTGAGTTCAGTTTTTGTGGTTAAAATCAGAGGATCTGCACCGCAACTGTTTTACAAGAAATACGAGGTGTAAGCGCAGGTCAAGTGGAATCAAGCATCCCCGCCTCGAGAAGCTCAGCGTGTTTCACATGTAAAAAAAAATAAAAAACATACATGACACCATGATTAGAAGTGCCAGTTTCTCCTCTCACACGTTCGCCTCCCCCTCAAGCTTTTGACACCTGAGCGAAACACTGTGATTTTCAATGTGCTCTCGCTAACAGCAACCCTTTGATTCTGCTAAAACAAAGACTACTTAAGACTTCAGCTGTGGACACTTTAAGATCTCAGTGGAAGAAAAGTAGGAAAATAATAACGTGACACTATTGTTGACACCAAAAAACCTACACAATGGTATTGATTTATCTATTATCTACAAGTTCATGGATATCCGTCTTTACTTTTTTGCTCTTCAGATTTAGAAATGAAGCCTTCTGTTTCTTCTTTTGTAAGACTTTCCTTTAGCTGAACAGTCTAAGGCATTGTGTGCTGTACAGATTGTAAAGCTCCTTGAGAGAATATGTTTTATGATGCTGGGCTATAAATGGACTTTGACTCTGGTTTGTTCTGCCTTCATAGATGTAGGCAGTCTAACCTTATATTAAAACAATATCACAGTGTTTTATCCGCCACCTGTAGACTTGATTGACATCTGAGGTTTCATGGGTGAAACTTTGACAACAAAGCTCATTATTGCGACGTTTCCTGACAGACGACTCACGACTCTGGAGATCAGAGTAACCTTGAGTTGTACCGCCATGAGGGTTGGGCTGCTGGCGAGTACATGAGCAGATTTTTGTAGCACAGTAAAAATGAATGGAACCCAGAGAGGCAGGACATAAAACCCGATGTTTGCCGATGGTTTGGAGAATGTTTCGCAAGGAAGAATGGGATTGTAAAATATCCAAATATGTGATATTACAAAACCATTTACCCAAACAGAATTCAGAGCTAGCCACATGACTTCACGCAAAGAGCCATATCTATATACTGAGTGTAGATCAAGAACCTAGTGAAGGAAGGATTTATGGAGCAACGTAGATCTTTCTTTGCAGTAGATGTTATTACACTGCCCTTTACTTATAGCCATACAGTACTAGGTGTCAGTCAGTCAATAACTTTGGTATTGGCTTTGATATGTTGACATTCCCAGAGGATGAATCACACTGATCACTACAAGGTTGACATTTACAGTGAGGAATCTCAACCACTATTACATAGCTACTGTATGAAATCTGGTCCAGACAAACTCCAAACACCTGCAAACTAGCCTCAGCTTTACTTCGTGTCTAACTGTTTGCATGCTTAACAGGCTAAATTACATTATACCTGCCCTTTATGAACAACTTTGCATGCAGTTCCCTCAAACAACCACTTGAGGCTGGCTCCAAAAGGGAGTCAGTCTCCATACATCATACGGCTACTGTATTGTGTGCAGTAGTCAAACCAGCTGCATTTTCCGCTCTGTGATCTGTGACACCGGGAGACCAAAAAGCCCATTGCTGTAAGCGCAAACGAAAGATTGAGCAACGAGAATGCTAAAGAGGAGTGTAAACTACGTCATCAGGTTCTGGGAGAGAAGCGCCCACTCCTGGTCACACCCTGTAATTACATGAGTAGGTAATTAGACATGCACAGGAGAAAGAGGGGGGTCACTCCGGTCACGGGACTTTACAAGCAGCTGGCTGGAAGTCAGCTGTGAAGACGGCTGCCATTCAGCTGGCGTTCAGCTTGAACGGGAACTTTTGAGTTGCTACTACTGTAAGTCCCCATGTTCAAATGTCCAAAAACTTCACAGCAGAAATAAACATGTTTACAGCCTAGTACAAAAAACAGTTTTGGTCTCTGTAGCTAATTTCCCCGTTTATGACAACTGTACTGAGGGTGAATCTTTATACAACTCACCTGTTCACATTATATTAAGGCTTAAATGTATGCAAGGCCTTTATACATAATTACCAGCTGGCTATAGGTGACCCTTTTGAGCAACAAGGTGTCTTCTAGCCCATCTCAGGTCCACCAACGATTTACGTTTTTGCCTATTTTTAGATTGCTGCTAAGAAGGGTGGCATACTTTGAGCTTGACATCGTCCTTTCAGAACCCTACAGGTGACGTCATGTATCTGACACCCATATTTCATACTGTCTACGTGGGATGTGTTCTGGTCACTTTGGCATCTTTCAGAACCAAAAGACCGTAGAGACCTGTGCGACAGCTGGATTGATCACAACATCTGTTCTGTCTGTTCATCTGTTCGAGTGAAAAACAAGGCTCAAGCTATTACAATTACCCAAATAAACAATATAGAGTCTTTATTTTGCCCAGTGAATTGCCTCCAGCTCGTCTTGTACGTTTTCAATTCCCACATCAATCACCGAGTTCTTGAGAATATCACTTAACATGTCCCGGTGTTGCAGATTCAATATAAAGTGTCTCAAAGTACATTTCTGCATCGTGTCCCCAGGTAGAATAATGTAATGAAAACTAAATAAATCAATTTGCAGCATTGAGATATGCTCCTTTACATGTAATGAAGTGTCAGTAAGTAAAAAGCTCCATACAGATGTTCGGAGATTAACAATGTCCTCGGCGTGGGCCAGATAAAAGGCGTGGGCTCTTACGGTAAATAGCTCTGGGAAACAAAATGGCACGTATGTCTTCTTGCTGAAAGTCTCACATACAATGACACATAAACCTAATGGAAGAGCACGGATAGAGATATTGCTGAAAGTAGACGCACTAATGGCTTTTGGAGATTAGTTGGCCCAGAAGGTGACTTTAATCTGTTGAGATGACAATCCATTTTCTCTTTACCCATAGGACGCAAATTTAATAGATAGTTAGTGTGGTCCATGTTTCACTAATCACCTCTAATATCAGTGATCTTATTCTCACAGTCACTGTTGGTAAAAACCAACATTTATCTTTATTTGCCAGACTCAGGACATTTTGAATTTATTACTTTTAGTTCTTCCCTGCAGCTGTTTTCTCTCTGTCACAGGAGGCCCAACTATTAAACACAGAGTTTCCAAGTCAGTAACCCCGGACTGTCAGAGTGCTGACGAGGTGGTTTTTATACAGAGCGCTTAAACCCATCAGCTGTCTTCAGTCACAGTACACAAATATTGCGACAGAGCTGCCTTTTCAATGTAAAAGTCGATAATTCAATGATTGTATTTCCTCTGCCGATGTTGCCGTCCGTCGTGCTTCGCTAGGTACATACAGTGCACCTATAAAGGTTATGATCTGGGTAATAACAACTGACAACTCAGCATTGTGTGTGTATATATATATATATATATATATATATATATATATGCTATATTCAGAGAGGTTTTCAGTCACATTAGAGGGATTCTATGAAAAGCACGGTGTAGATGTTCCAGAGTGAGCTGGGTTTTTTAAAATCTCAGTGCAAGGTGCGCTGCAGAAATCTTTATGGAGCTGTAAATAATTAATTCCCAGTTCATTTAGGTGTTGTTTGTTTGTGATATATGAAGCTGTGATTGCCAGCATGCTGCGTCAGGTGAACTGACACACGTCCCGAGTGTTTTGAAGGATACAGAAGGCAGAGAGGTGATGAGAGAACTCTTATTTTTAGTCAGCTTTTATTTAAACACATGCATCTTGGTGAATATGAACCAGGAGTGTGATATATTATTACAAATAAAATTGGTATAGGGTTTTCCAGGATGGGTGTGAAGAACAAGGCTTTGAAATGAGTCATAATTTAGTTTAGGTTTATGAGTAGAATTGAGTCAGATATGGCTCCAACTCCACCACCTCGACCAGGAATACGAGTATTAAAATGACTCGGGAGAGGGGAATGAGTTGATTTGATTTGATTTGATTTGGATTAATTCAGGCTAAACATATTGATATTGATATACTGATTTTTATTTATTCACAAATACTGAGTTCTGATCTGATGTTCAACAGGCACATTTAATTCTCTTAATTTGCACTGGTGCAGAGAACTGCTCTTCTGTTTGCTTTGTCTTTAAATGATTTAGGTGGTCTGGGGGACAGACGCGGCCTCTATAGAGTTTTGCTGCTATAATGAAAGCTAAATGATTTGTTGCCATGATTCTGGTCCACTGATGAGCTCGGCCATTTTTCTAGATATGAGAGCCGCTCTTCTAGTGATCAGACCAGGTCCCCCTCCTAGAAAGTCATCTAATCTCATCAGATTTAAATTAGCACGATGAATGTAACTATCAAAACTTAGTTAGGGCAACAGAACCCGGGGTTTATTCTGATATTTATTCCTTCAGAAATATATTATATATATTGGCATTGTTGGCCGTCCAACTATATAATCCATGGTAATGATACCATGGTAGATGATTATCCTTTTTGTTTTTTTATCTTTCCTTTGCCAACATCCTGTTATGATTGAACAATCAGTTTAGGTCTATTTAAATGATCCTCAGTGCTTCTAAGTTCAGTTCAAAAGTGTGTTCTGCCTCCTCTTCTCAAGCTGTTTATCCGGCCCAGGATCACACAGCACTTAACCCCAGAGATACATATATTATATTCCTGATCGCTTTTCATTATTTCCCCTTGTTATTCCTCTGTCATTCAAGTCCAATCAACCCTGCTGCAGAGCCAATATATATTTATATTATTATCCTTCTCCTGCTTCCCATAGTATGCTCTGAAGGACTCAACAAACATCTCTACTTAGAAATATAACCGATGGCAATATAGCAGCACCAAGCAGTGAACCACTTCAATATCACTGATAACCTTTTTTTTCCCCCTAAACTAATAAAAGATGCACACGGGACTATATATCCTGCTCTGATGTGATGTATTTATGGTTTAAGTACAACTGTGGATGGCTGATGGATTGCTGAGATTTCTCTCCTTTTCAGATTTAATATATTAGCACGCGGTACATATTAAAGCGCGAGGAGAGAAAAAAAGAAAAGCAGTGCGGGGGAATATTACTCATTCAGTGAGTTATGTACCGGAGGGAAGTCAGTGATGTGGTTTTTTCCAGGATTTCCAGGAGCAGGAGAAAGTTTTCGCCTCAGCGTGCGTTAATGAACTTTTAAATTTATGTGCAAGAGAGAAAATCTCAGTTCAACAACTTGCTTATTTTGGAACAGGACAGCATATCAAAGTTTGATTTGTGCACAAGACATGTTAGTTACTTTGTCTTTGGATTCAGCTTCCGCTTTCTAAACCCAACAAGCTTTATCTTCATCGCTGTCGTTTGGGCTTGTGATTCCCGTCTCTTGTTTCTGCCGCTTGAACCAGCTGATACGAGAGTTTCATTCTTGATTCCATAGGTTGAATCCCAGCTGTTATTTTAGGCACAAAAGTCTCATTTTTTCAGCCTCATGATGTCTTTCCAACTTGCATTGAGTCATGAGTTCGTAGCCTCATTCTACAAAGTCATCATTGTCTGCAGTTTGGCTCAAACTACAGCCGAGGTTTAAATTAGGAATATTTCTATATGTGGTACATCTCCATCAACCTGCAAGTTTATTTCAAATGTCATTTTTAGGAAAGCAACATTGTGTAGAAATTGGTATTTTTCCGGTTACAGAGTGCAATCTGTTGATTCTTTGTTGGTTGCTTCTCCCCTGCTGTAATGTATATAAAGGATGCCGAGCCTGGTTACAATGCCCAATTTGCCCAACAACGTGAGCTACAGCCGTTTATTGTTCATGAGGAAACTGGATTTCAAATCTTCTATTTATAAAACTAGAAGCACAATAACGTCCTAATAACATCAAAAAAGTGCTATTATGAATACATGTATGCTTGAATACATAAATGGCAGAAATTGCAGTATAATTATGTCGTTTCATCCTATTTTAAGATTTTAAAAACTAGATTTAAAGTCGCGCCTATGCGGTGTGGAAGCTAGTGAAAGATTTTCTTTAAAATTGATTTCTAATCGTTGGTCCAATTGCCAGCAGAAGCAGTGCGATGATTGTTCAGCCTATAATGGTGAGCTCATTAAAGCAAAGAGGTCAAGTCACAGTGGAAACTCGTTTTTTTGGGGGTTGTGGCTTTAAGCCTGCATACAATATCTTCCTCCGAAGCTCAATCAGCAGGCACAGTCCCAGCTGAATGTGGCACATTGTGCATGGCACAGTACATTACTGTCAGCATAATGCGAAGCACAGATGAGCAGTCACATTCTATTCTTTATGAATGACCGAGGCCTCATCCTTCATTTATAATATGCTGCCCTTTATGTCCGTCTCCTGTACAGAGGAGAGCGTTTGGCCAGAAGATCATACCCTGTTTCTATGGTGATTTTCTTCATCCACCTCTTCCTCCTCTTGTCTGCTTTTTAATTTAATTAAACTCAAACCTGTTATTTATTAGCCTCGTCATTGCGGGCTTATAAATAACAGGCTTTCAATCTTTAAAAGCCATAAAACAAAAAAATGTTTAATGACTAAGGACAAATTTGTGAGTCACAGAAACGGGCTGTAACATTTTAGCAATGTAGAAAAACGTGAGGGTTATACTGTTTGACAAAAAAACAAATTACCTGTCTTTAAATAACTGTTTAACTAAAGTTGTCTACTAACCATTAAATTACACTTGATCGTACTTTTTTTTCCCAGTTTTGATGAACATTGGTGCTGCACCATTCTGCAGCTGGCATGACTGACTACTTAGTTGAGCTGTTTTAGGAAATCACTTTTCTTTTTTAAAATGAAAGTATACATATGTGTGGCCCATTTTCAAAGATCTGTGTCTTCAGTAGAAACCCATTGTTTTGGGCCTTGAGAGCCACATACATAGTCAGGTCATTGTCATCTTCAAAAATATGAACAAAGTCATGTTTTGCCAAAAAAAAATGATCGCAAATTTTATTTTTCTTCAACTAAGTTGTGCTCTGTATCTTCCCGGTCTGTCTCTCTCTCTCTTCACTTGCTTTCTGTAGCCTGATATAAATATAATAAAGATGAGGAACAGGCTGTCGCCACATTCTGTATTTTTTATTTCTATTTAGCAAACTGTCTGAAAATTGCGGCAAAGAACATTGGCAGTACAATAAAAGCCGTATTTCTGCAAATACAAATATCGTATGGTGCATGTGCCGGTGATTGAAATTTATAGATTACATGTGAAGAGCTACCATCAATAAATCTTCTGACATTTGCTCACGTCCGTCTTCAGATGACAAACAAGCTTGTTTATGTGCGGATTAGTGAAAAAAGCAAAAAAAAAAAACATAATAAATGAGCTGCACACTGAACACACTCCATATTCTCCTCCTTCTGTCCCTGAGGCTGGTTATTTGCCTGCTCTCTGTAGTGTTATCGAGAGCGCTTTCATAACCATCACGCACAATAAATTTGACATTTGATATGTCCCCTTGCTTACGGAACACGCTGCTTGGAGAGACACAGTGATTATTTTCACTAACACACTAGGAAAGCATGCACGAGTACAGCTGAAAAGCCCGAGTAACTTAAGTCACCGCATAACGCACTTCATCACGTAATACCTATTTAGCAGCAGGTTGTTTGAGAGAGCAGGGATTACATGGATTTTTATCGTTTTCACAGATTAGATTTTAAAGGAGCCGTGTTGAGTTTTCTCTCACTAAAGTGCCTTATGTGTATCCTGGTGTTTCTTGAAGGACAGCTACCATCGATCGTGAGACAAACAAAAAACAAGAATCCACTCCTAAAAAAAAACATTGCTCCACAGCGCTACTAGTGGTCAAAAACTCCACAGGGTATCTTTAAGTTTTTCGCACAAACACATCATTTACAGTAGCTTGTCGGATATTGATCACAAAAAATTCATTTTTTTTAATAATAATCACACCAAAAAAAATCACAATTATAGAAAATAATAATAAATAATAACACAAAATGATACAATGGTTTCCATCAATGAGGCTTCAAGTGTTGTTGCATGTGGAAAAAGAGCACAAAGCCCGTCGTTTCCAGAAAAAAGCTTCTGCATCAGTACTGTATTTTCTTGACACAGCTGCTACGTTCAGCAAAATTACATTATATATATATATATATCAGTATGTGAGAATGACAGCCACTCCAAAGCCAGGACATCCCAGCAGAATGTACTGCAGTCGACATATAATGAAGCATACCCTCTTTATGTTCTTTATGTGTATGCGCTCATGCAAGTTGTTCATATAAAAAGTAATTTTCTCTCCTCTGCTCAGCCCTACTTTACAAACTTCTTCTTCTTCTTTGCCTGAATCCCACTTCTACTAATGAATGTAACTTCCCCGTCTTTGACATGGCAGTTTTTTTTTATTTTTAAGTTTCCAAATTTCAAAGTGCCCTGTGGGGAAGCAGAGAACAGGCGCCTGCACTCTTCTTCCCATGCCACTGTATGTCACCGCCGTCGGGGCCCAGCCCAGCTTGCCTGCCTTGGGGGTCCACGAGAACATGCACTCTGTTTGTAGGAAGTTGACACAGTTCTCGTCACACTGCCGTGCACGTTACCCTTGAGACGTGTGTTATTCTAATCTTAAGTTGCCAAAGATGCAGAGACATGCCGTCATACTTTTCTGAAAACTTTCCAGAGAGGGAGTAATGTTCAGTGTACTCCGGAATAAAAGACAGATTGAACTGCGCCTCTGTGTCATGCACTGAATCTCACAGGTATTACATCACCTGCAGAAATTGTAATACATGTCAAACGCCCTAAAGGATTTTTTTTTCTCATTCAGCTTGTTGTGTTCCTACATGGTTATAATGCATATACACACATTGACAGCCAGTTACCTCGCTGTGTGGTGATTTTCATTGTCAGTGGCGGAGTCTGCCATTCCCATGCTGGATTAAAATCACATTAACACACACGCACAGGAAGCGGTGCATGCATATGCATATAAACCCATCGATACCAGTCTTACATTTTATACGCCTTATCAAGCTGTGCCGCTATTAAAAGTATTAAAACAGGTCGGCTTTTATTGTGAAACACTCACAGGAAACACAAAAATGTATTTTTAAGGTTGGCGATCATTCGTCAAAAAAATACGTCTACAAAAGCAAGTTGTTGTTTTTGTGAGCAAGCAGAGGCTGCATGACTCCGAGTCTTTACCGTGCCGGGTCTTTGTTTGGAAAACTGTACGGATACGCCGGTTTAATCTCCAGGTGTATTTCTGGCAAAAGTGGCTGGCAAACTGCACTTGCTGTTACCATGGTTACCGCGGTGGCAATAGTCAAACACAGAGAAAGGATTGGGACTTTAACGATGACATGTCTGACTTTGATTTCTGCTCGTTTAGAACAAGAAAACTTTAATTTTCATTTCTATGTACACGATAATAAATCAGATATTCCAGATGACACATGATGACAAAAAAGTAGTACATTCATTTCGAACATAGAGTTTAATCGTGTATTTTAGAAGCCTCTTTTTCGTTGTCCTTGAAATTCAATACATCATTTAGAAGCCTCAGCTCCCTTGAAAGTGTCTATACACTGCACAGTCTCAGTCTGTCTAAATCTGGGAGACTTTTTCTAGGTCCTCCATGATCAGGTCCTGTTCTTTCATATCACTTCTACCAGACCTGGACCCTCCTTCCTGACACGAGCACTTCCCGTTCCCCACTAACCCTGATCTGTTTCCCGAGCCTGACTTATTGAGGGCGACAGGCTGGACTGGGAGGACAGCGTGCCCGCGGATCCGATGGGAGTAAGTCTTTTGGCGCTCAATGTCAGCAGAGCAAAGCTGGAATTTGAAAGCGGCCTGAAAGCCTCGGCGGAAGTTCTCGTTGAAGAACCCGTAGATAATGGGGTTGACGCTGCTGTTGAAGAAGGCCAACCAGTGAGCTAACGGATACACGTAGATGTTGATGACGCGGTACTGGTGCTCCGTCAGGCTGGCGTAGTCGCTCAGCATCATCAACGTCCACAGAGGAAGCCAGGATAAGATGAAAAGCAGAGCCACGATCAGGAGCATCATTATCACCCGAGTCTTCTTCTTGGAAACCGTGTGACGGCTCTCCATGCTCAACTTGTTGTTGCTGCCAATGCCGTCCTGAGACGCAATCCCGCTGCCCCTCATCGTGAGAATGGTGGTCCTGGAGAGGGTGAAGCCGATGCGGGCGTACATGATGACAATGAGGCTGAGAGGAGCGAGGTAGATGTTGGCAAAGAGGACAGTGGTGTAGATTTTACGCATCTCCTGATTGGGCCAGTTTTCCCGGCACCAGTAGAAAGGACGGGTGTCGTTGTTGCGGCCGAGAACTATTCGCACCCTCTGCTCCTTTGTGACCTGGAGCATCACCCCAGAGGGACACATGATGGACACGGCCAACACCCATATGATGACGATAATCAGCTTTGAGGTGGCGATGGTCAGTTTCTGCTTGAAAGGGTAGACGATGCAGCGGAACCTGCCACAGAGGGAATTGGAGATGATTCATCAAGCAAAAGACGTCTCTTAGGATGAAAAGTAATAACAACTGAAAAGATTACAGCCCTTACCTGTCAACAGCTATGGCCACTAGAGTAAACACAGATGCTGAGACAGATATCCCCTGAACCATTCCGCTTAGCTTGCACACCACACTGCCAAACGGCCATCCTGCAGAAAAGAAATTATTATTTAAATGCCGTAATAACTCCCAATGCTTAAAAAAGTACAGGCCTTGTTCGTACTGCCACATCTGATTGATTCAGGACATGAAATATGAGTTTTGCAAATCAAATCCACATTGGAGGTGGTTTTAAAATGTGATTCCAATCTAATTCCTCCAGAGGCATCTCAGTCTGGGGCGTACTGTCTACCAGCCCCGTCATCTCTGAGTTTGTCTGGCGCGACAGAGGAGTTCTCTGCCGAGAATTGACAACTCTATTGTTTGCTCTTGTTCTGCACTGGGGCCTGCATAACCTGCTTATGTACTTACTGACATTGTTACCACAGCAACCCATGCAGGAGGGGATTGATTGATTACTTGCGAATAACAGTCAGTCAGACAAATCAGAGAAACAAATCTGATTTGCCCACTGTCGGATCAAAGCCCCTGAACTTTTGAACAAAGTGAATATTTCATTATTTCCAGACAATAAAGAAGTTCCCTCTGACCTGTTATGATGTTATCCACCAGCGTAGTTGGCATGCAAAAGATCCCAACCAGCAGGTCACTGATGGCGAGGTTGAGAATAAAGAGGTTGGTGACCGTGCGCATGTTCTTGCTGCGCAGCACGATGAAACACACCACCCCGTTGCCCAGCATGCACACCAGGAAGATGAGCAGGTAGGAGACGGTGAAGACGGCAGCCACGGAGGGTTTGTGGAGGTAGAAATCCACGTAGGTGATGTTCTGGTGGGTTAAAGGGTTTTCCTGCAAACTTAAAAAATTGGAGTCCTCCCAGGTAGTGTTGAGAATTAGATTCTGCGTCATGGTGATATCTGTATGTGAGGGCAGGGAGACAGAGAGAGGCAGAGGCTCTGAGTTAAACATCTGATATCCTCTGTTAACAAATTACAAAGTGCATCGTTGTTACACACATCCTCCCAGTCGGATCCCACAAACCAGAAAAAAACGGATCAATTGGTAATTACATAAAACAATAGAACCGACCCAGAAATCAATAGTCCCATTCTCATGTCTTTTGATTGTTGAGGGCGAGTTGATTTGGTCAAGTGGATGCTCTCAAACATCCCGACTGAAATGACCAATCTGTTCTGAGAGCCGCGTGGGGTTAATGGCTTACCGACCGGTTACATCCACGATCCAAATCCAAAGAAAACTGGATCGCTATTGATTGTTTTTGACCCTTGTGTGATCGTTTTACAGACGTTTTACACGTCATTGATGGATTTTTGGAAACTTTCTTTCACGAATGTTCTGCAACTTGTGTTTTATTCTTCTTGCATCTGTGCAAAAGAAGGATCCAAATCAAACGACAGCCTTTCTTTTGTGAGAATTGTCTCCAGTGATATAAACAGACCAAAGTAGGACAGATGTACTCCAGCTTCAATATTCAATCGCTGTCGTGTGATGAATTAGTCATTTGTATTTTAATTAGTAATTACCTGTGAAATCACGTCCTACTAATTTCATTTCCACGCTTAATTAAAAAACAAAAAGAACTTTCAATAAATTCTAAAAGAACGTGCCTCAGAAATGTGTTGTTGAAATTCATCAAATCTAAACCTGTCACATCAGAAGTGATTGTGTTTGTTTGATTCACTCTGCAACCTTCTTCAAAAAGATAATCAGAGTGAAGGGGAAATATTTCATTACAAATACAGTGCTTGTTATGGTTCCTTGCTGATACGCTCACATTGATCATTATTACTGCAGCAAACACCAAAGCAGAACTGAGTAAGATAATCCAAACCCTTCATGGATGAGAGGAGATCAGTCCGTGTTTGTCTTTTAATCAGCTTCAGCTCTGGAGGAAATGATGAACTTCCCTCGAAACTACACAACTCTTTGTTGCTTTGTTTGTTCTTGTATTTTTTAACAGATGAGAAGATGTTGGAGCTCCATTCCAAATTTCTATGGATGCATCCGGGTTCAAAAATCAATTCCTGGAGATCTATATGTTAACTGAGCTTAAATATGTTTATGCAATACAGAAAAATTATACAATTTCACTAGTCTAAGTTCAGTTCTTGTGCTTGCTGTGCTTTCAAAAGTGATGCCTGCTGGGTTTTGCGTGTAGTCTTTATGTGCCTCAGTGAAGGACAAACAATTCAATTTAACAGGTGCAGCAAAAAGTCTTTCTTTTTAATCAATGTGCAGCCTTGGCAAAAGCAGATCTTATACTATATGAATGATTAATTAGCCTGGTTGATGTGATGGAAAGTGATCATTTCTTATAGAAGTAGATCATCAAGGTTGAAAATTCTTTAGTTTCTCAAATAAATCTTCAACAGACGTTTATTTTCTTACCTTATAGGAGTCAGAATCTGAGTCGTGTTCCTCTCCTCTGTCCTTAGAGATGGCACAAGTGTGTTTGATGGAAATTCCACGTCGTTCTCATCCCTAGGTGAGACCCTGTGCACTGCTCAGTCCATTCGCCAGCCACAGACTGCTGTGGAGCTTATAGATGACAGAGAGGAGATGAGAGAGAGAGAGAGAGAGAGAGAGAGAGAGAGAGAGAGAGAGAGAGAGAGAGAGATAGAGAGAGAGAGAGAGAGAGAGAGAGAGAGAGAGAGAGAGAGAGAGAGAGAGAGAGATGTGCATGTGTTGGGCGGTGCTGAGAGCAATGTATGTCCGGAGGCGGTGTGTGAATTGAATATAATGTACAGTAGGCAGCTGTCACGCTTTGCACTGACTGACTGACTGACTGCTTGCCATTGTGGGGGCATCTGAAGAGACTTAGTCACCTGCTGTCTTTGGGAATCAGTCAGAAAGTTATCTACAGTAGGATCAGCCGTCCAGTTATCAAGCATCGCTCCTCTGCGTGGTGCAAATACATCTCTGTAACTGCACTTCACTGGATTCATATTTCGTTGTTGAAGTACTTTCATAGAGATTATAAGGACCTGCGACAAAAAATAAACACAATACTGCAAACAGAATTCATCGTTAATGTCAATGCCCGAGAGAGAATCTGATAGAAAGATGGATCGAGGAGGGAGAAGCAGAAATGAGATTTACTGAAGGGTCATTCAGCACAGGAAGGAAAGGTGAGAGGAAAGAGGGGGAGGAATGAGTGATACCTGACCAATGTGGTGCAGCTTGAAGCAGGTGGAGGATGTCGATGCCCTGATAAGCCGATGGCTGACACTCGACTCGAGGAGAGATGAAGGCAGAACAGAAGAAGCAGCGAGGCAGCTAACATGCAAAATAGTTAGTTCATCAGATAGTTCGTTATTACTGTCAGGGAATCTTTTAAAGCCACCGTAACCGCAGTTGCCTAATTAACACGTTAGAAATGCCTTCAGCATAAATCCTGTCAAAACTGTGGGAATTCTCACCTTGGAGAGGAGTGAGGGGAGGAAACATACTGTCAGCAGGAGTTTGTGTCGAGTTTGCTAGACGGGACGCATTAAAAATAGAGCTTCCAGTATGTTCTGAAGTTTGTAGTGGCTGTCACATCAACTTATAAAAATGTTGTTTGGAGGAATACTCTGAGGAAAAGAGCTGACAAAGTTGTCGTGCGGAGATGTGAGAGACTTGTGTGTGTTTTTGTCAAGGATGTTAATTATCAAGGACACAAAAGAGTCACTGTGCGTTCAATAAGGCTCAATGCAATGCACACATCAAGAGAACAACATTTCAAACAAGTCTAGTCTGAATTAAATCTCAACTCACGTGTTTTCAGGTACGCCTGTGCGGAGGAACACATTTTACTTTTTGATGAGGATGATTGAAGATGTAGAGAGAACTATGAAGAACTAAACTAAACTCAACTTAGTTGAGTAGACTTGGAACTTGTCTGCATAAACTGTACAGTATAAAACGTGGACGTAGTATCTGTGACATCACCCACAGGTTTCTGGAGACCTCTTATGAAACTTGTTTGGTGAGTGTGGTGGCTCCACCAGGCCACCACCATCATGTCAGTCCTGTATCTGCCAGATGACACAGGAAACAGGAGCGTGGCTGAACCTGCGACGGGTTGAGTTACGTCTGTGATGGCACCTACCAGTCAAAGAAGCCTTCTTCTATTGTTCAGTAGCCAGGCTTCACAAAACTGCACTTTTAATCCCACGTCTGAAAATTTGCTAATTAGCACTAAACATAAAGTATACAAGGAAGGAAGGAAGGAAGGAAGGAAGGAGGGAAAAAAACGACCGAAGGAAGGAAGGAAGGAAGGAAGGAAGGAAGGAAAAGGAAGGAAGGAAGGAAGGAAGGAAGGAAGGAAGGAAGGAAGGAAAAAAACGACCGAAGAAGGAAGGAGAAGGAACAAATGACGAAGGAAGGAAGGAAGGAAGGAAGGAAGGAAGGAAGGAAGGAGGAAGGAAGGAAGGAAGGAAGGAAGGAGGAAGGAAAAAAACAAAAAGGAAGGAAGGAAAAACAACGAAGGAAGGAAGGAAGGAAAAAACGACCGAAGAAGGAGGAGGAAGGAGGAAGGAAGGAAAGGAAGGAAGGAAGGAAGGAAGGAAGGAAGGAAGGAAGGAAGGAACAAATGACGAAGGAAGGAACAAATGACGAGGAGGAAGGAAGGAAGGAAGGAGGAAGGAAGGAAGGAAGGAATGACGAAGGAAGGAGGACGAGGAAGGACGGAAGGAAGGAAGGAAGGAGAAGGAAGGAAGGAAGGAAGGAAGGACGGAAGGAAGGAAGGAAGGAAAAAACAACAAAGGAAGGAAGGAAGGAAGGAAGGAAGGAAGGAAGCGACGGAAGGAAGGAAGGAAGGAAGGAAGGAAGGAAGGAAGGAAGGAGAAGGAAGGAAGGAAAAAAAGACGAAGGAAGGAAGGAAGGAAGGAAGGAAGAAGAACAAATGACGAAGGAAGGAAGGAAGGAAGGAAGGAAGGAAGGAAGGAAGGAAGGAAGGAAGGAAGGAAGGAAGGAAGGAAGGAAGGAAGGAGGAAGGCAAAAAACAACAAAGGAAGGAGACGTAAAAAACAACAAAGGAAGGAAGGAAAAACAACAAAGGAAGGAAGGAAAAAAACCGAAGGAAGGAAGGAAGGAAGGAAGGAAGGAAGGAAGGAAGGAAGGAGGAAGGAAGGAAGGAGAGAGGAAGGAAGGAACAAAGGACGAAGGAAGGAAGGAAGGAACAAATGACGAAGGAAGGAAGGAAGGAAGGAAGGAAGGAAGGAAGGAAGGAAGGAAGGAAGGAAGGAAGGAAGGAAGGAAGGAAGGAAGGAAAAAACAATGAAGGAAGGAAGGAAGGAAGGAAGGAAGGAAGGAGAAGGAAGGAAGGAAGGAAGGAAGGAAGGAAGGAAAAAAAACGAAGGAAGGAAGGAAGGAAGGAAGGAAGGAAGGAAGGAAAGGAAGGAAGGAAGGAAGGAAGGAAGGAAGGAAGGAAGGAAGGAAAAAAAACGAAGGAAGGAAGGAAGGAAAAAACAACGAAGGAAGGAAGGAAGGAAGGAAAATCCCTATTTTTCTTTGTTCGGAAACGTAAGGATTGTGCAAAATTCAATTTTAATATGACGATGCCGTTAGATGAAAAGTGTGGGGATCACCAAAGTTACGGCAAAGTTATTACCGATTGCTTCTGTCCTTCCTCAAGGCTGTTGGCCAATCATCATTTTTTTACTTTTTTACTTCCAAGGCTCCTGCACTCGCCCCTTCAGGCTACATTTCTCCCTCGTTCTATAATATCTGCCCCCCCGGTTAAAAAAAATGCTGATGTTCCAAATATCATTTGCCAACATCATTTAATTTCCCAGTGACCTCTGCAGGAGTTTAATCAACGCTGGAAGCATCAATTTCTTTTTTTATCACCAGTGTGTTGAACCAAACATTTTTTTTCATGTGTCATATCTTGAACTATCATGTCTCTCTCTCTCTCCCTCGTGTGTTTCACCTGTGCCTCCCCTTTCCCTCTATTTAGTCTCTGTGCTCCTCTTTGTTTGTCCACAGTTCCTCTTGTCATCCAGCGTCTCTTTGTCTTGCATTCTTGTTTTTAAGTACCTGATCTTTAAACTCTAGCCTGTTGTTCCGACCATGATTTTTGGATTTGTACTGTCGCCTGTGTTTGTGTTTTCCTAGCTTGTCTAGTAAAACTTTTTTTGAACCGTCACGTTTGTCTCTAAGTCTGCATTGCGAATCTTTCTGTGAGCCCCTACTGATACCAGCCTGTTTTTAGAGAATCATTGAAAAAAGTTAAATGAGATCGTTTATTCACTTTGTCTGCCAGACACAAAACAATGAGAGAAATAAATTTCAAAACTCACAGTCAGGAATATGGGGGCGTTTTAATAAAATCGCAAATAAGCATTCTCTTTTCGAGTTTCTGCTAAAACTTTCACAGCAGTGTTTGTAAAAGTTCCTCCTGAACTAATATCAAACTCCTGCTAATAAAGAGAATGTGAGACAATGTGAGACAATGTATTTTCCTAGATTTCTGAGCCCAGTTGCTTCATTTGTCCTTCGTACGGTTTTGTTGTGCATGTAATGGGCTTTGTCAATAATCAGACTGTAAAACTTTTATTTGGACACAATGCATGGCTCAAGGCCGTCTCAAGGAGGGAGATAAAATGGTAACAAAGAACACATGTAGCAATCAGCACATCAGTAATGTAGGGCTTGTATGGATGAGTGGCACACAAAAGAAACTGTTGCCATGCCGTCCAAATGACAGAGGCATTCATAGGACAGAGCACCCAGGTCCAGGTGAAGCACGAGCAGCTGATGACGTCCCTCTGTTCAGCGTCGGTAAAACACTTAAAGCAGCAGAGAGCAGCAGGGACATCTAGTGCCCAGGTGGAGGTGTTGATGAGAAATTCAAACGGTTACAGTTACATTTGCACACTAACCGACAGCTGTGCTATCGCCTCACAGCAGGGCAGTCATGAACCAGACATCCAGCGGGGATCTTTCTGTGTTTGACTTACATGATGGATTATTAGTGTCTGCTAGGATTTCCTCCCACAGTCCAAGAACATGCACGTACGATCATTTATATCATTCTTGTGCCAGTTAT
>CM014093.1:26773087-26993317 GCA_004119915.2 Collichthys lucidus
TTTAACATTTCACTCAAGAATAGTTTCATTTTATGACTTCTTATAATTCATAACTGATCAAATATTCATTGTCCATCAGTGTTCTCAAGTAAAATTAAACAATTAGAGTCTCTAAGTTGCAGGGCTGATTCAAAATTTAATTATTTTCCCAACAGCCCCCACAATCGCTCTTCTTAAGCTCCGTCTAAGGGAATATTCATTAAAACAGCCTCATCTGTACGAGGGCTCAGGTTATTCTGAATGTTAATAAAAGATTCATAGTTTATTCAAAGCTAAAAAAATAAATAAATAAAAAATCCAGCTTTAATTTGCAGCAGTGCAAGCATGGAAGGAGCCAAGCACAAACTTTGATCAGTAATCCCGGCTGTGATTTACACGGTCAGAGTCACAGAGCCAAACTAACGATGAGCCCAGTTTGTTTATTTCTGTCTCCTGAAAAAAAGATGTGAAAAATTTAAAGCATCACGCTGCCCTCGCCGTAAGAAGCAGTCAATGAAGAACAAAACAAGGGCGAGCAGGAAGGACGTGAGGGAAGATATCTGGTGTCAGGGGATGAATCAAAGCGGTGTCTGCAGGACTGATAATGGGGGACAGAAGTGTTGGCTTTTTTTTTTTAGACTTTTCAACTGGTTGAGGTTCTTAATGAGAAGAAAGTGAGAAAATGTTCATCCAAGACACTGAAACCTGCAGAAACAGGAAACCTGTGGAGTGTAGAAAGAATAAAAAGGGACCACAAAATATGTAATTATAGTGTATCTTTGATTTGTAGCCAACAGCAGAGAGGAATTTTTTTTTACACTTATTTCTCTTCATGATCGGGATGAAATAAATTTGTCGATTCGTATAAAACGTGTGGTAAAACACTTTAAAGGACCGGTGAGTGGGATTTAGCGACATCTAGTGGTGGAATTCTAGACTCAAATTCAAATCCATGTGTTTGACAGGAAACACCTATGATGACAGGAGAGCGTTGCAGTCGTTGATGAGTCACTTTATTCACAGAAGAGAGAAAACAAACTTTTAACCATGCTCATTTGTTTGCTCACAGAGTCAGATCCTCTGAAGCTTAGCTTAGCATAAAGACTGGAAACGGGGGGGACAATTAGCCTGGCTCTGACTGAAGGTAAAAGAAATGCATGTAACTGCATGTAGCATAAAACATGTTTAAAACATTTATCATGACTATCTTATAAATACAAATAAATCAGTCGTGCATGTACAAAATTCACCTAGTTTTCCTAAATTAAGTAAATTTAATATCTTTTTTTTTTTTTCATTTACACATTTGCTCACACCTCTCTGGGTCTGATGAACATGCACCGTATTCTTCTGACACTATATTTGTCTTCCGCGGTTATAAAATCGTAGCGTCGCCATTAACATGAACCGCGATCTCTGAATGAACACAGAATAGTAATATACTCTGCCATGCATATATCACCTGCTGAGATATAATATAATACGCCCTATGCAATGCTATGCTACACTAGGAACTATCATCGAAAGGAGAAATAATGGAAGCTGATATCCGACTACAAGTTTTGAAACTGACCCCTCATGCATTAGACGTGAGAAGCGTCCATTCATCCGTGACGGAGCGCCACCTCATTCGAAGCCACTTCTACCGCCAGAGGAGGAGGAGAGAGACTTGCCGCTGTGCCGTGCAGCTGCCTGTTAACACACACAAAGACACAATAAAAAAACGCATAATGTAATTAGCTTAAATGAGAAATATTTGAAATCCACATACTCCAGTCTGTCCTTTGGAGAAGTTGGCATGTGCATAAAGGAGGACTGCGATGTCGTTGTGTCCCGCCTCCAGAGCGATGGACAGGGCCGTGCTCTCATCCTGTAAACACACAAACTCGTACGCATTATGACACGTTTGGAAATCATTGAAAACAGGGTTCCCACACCTTTTTTATGAACAAATTCAAGCACTTCTCAAGCACCTTCAAGCACCAGTTTTTCCATTTTTCCAGCACCTTTAAATAGGTAGCCTACTAGTTGTGTTTGCCATGATGGTCATGGGAAGCGCAGCGGTGCCACTGTATGGCATAATAATATGGGTCTAATTAGCATTATTTCATATGGTGGTAGATTGACTGTTTTGATTTTTAACTAATTGTGAATTGGCTTGTATTCTCAGCTTGTGAGCGGTGTATTGTGTAACTACCATAGCGCAATAACAGTGACCAACAGGTGTGGATAGTAGTCTACTGTTATTTCTCTGCAGAACACCAAGCGAGTATGATAACTGAGTTCTGCATGTAAAGGCATCGGATCAAGCGCGTAGCCGCTTAGGAAACATTTTTGTTTTCTCTTGGTTTATTGAGATAGACATCGCACAAATTTCAAGCATTTTCAAGCACTTCACAAAAAATTCAAGCATTTTCACAACCTTGAAAACACTGAATTGAAATTCAAGCATTTTCAAGGAATTCAAGCACCCGTGGGAACCCTGTGAAAACTACTACGCATAATTAGTTCTATGCAACTTCTAACTCTTTGTTCCCCTGACTTACTTATGTCAGGGAAAAAAAAAATATGTTCACCCTATGCGAGACAAAATTAGAGCGTTTCAGCATCGCAGCTTGAAGCCGTCCACGCGTCGTACTGTGGATGCAGTGACTCACATACACTGTCAGTCAGGGCGGCGTCGCAGTCTGGTTGCGCCAGCAGCAGTTTGACGATGTCAGCGCGGCCGTGCTCGCTCGCGCACATCAGCGCCGTGGAGCCCTCGTCGTCCTGGAGGTTGACCTCCGCCCCTTGTGCCAGGAGCGCCCGCACCATGTCCATCCTTCCGTGGCTCACGGCCAGCATCAGAGCGGTCTGACCGGCCTGGGCGGCAGATGGCGGAGAGGGGGAAACAGGGTTAATGACGTCAAACACGGGAGAATAGGGGTTAGTGATGCCACGCATCGGATCACAGCATTCCTCAGAGAGATCAAACTTTTTTCACTCATTGAGTATAAATGCACAAACAGCTCATGTACCCATAGAAGTATAGACATTTTTTATTCTGCCTACACAGGTCAGGTCACTATATGAACCATAGTTTGCTAATATTAGTTACTTCTTCCTTTAAATATTCTCACTCCTCTTTATGTTCTACTCCATGCTGCATGACGCTCACAGATCATCTCCTCACTCGCTACAAAGTTTCCGATAATAGCTGAATATTAACTCGAGTCTACGAGGAAATGTGTCTGTATATTGTTTTAATAATTAGGAGGAAACGGCATCCAGGAAAACTTCAGAGGGAATTCTTTGGAAATTACTATTTATATAAAACATGCCGTTTCCTGTAGTTCCATAATAACTCGTGATTTTTGTCTAAATTCAGTCCTGAATGAAATCATTTAAATACAGCACAGTAACACCCACATTTGGAATGGGAACTGCAGCAGAACTGGTTTAAAAATAACCATCTTGTAAAAAAAAAAAAAGATAGAGAGTGATAGAGAATCCAATCTGTGCAGCGCTTTAACCATCACAATGCAATGCTTCCTGCTGGCTCCCGTTAAGTTGATGTGACAGGCCTGTTATCCAGGTTTCACTTCTGTTTTTACCTTTTTCCAGTTTAATCATATTCATGCACGGAGACATTCAAAGTTTGAAATAATCAACAGTCTCTAGTACCGCCTGCAACATATGGACACAATTCACAGGGAGCAGCAGCACGTCACGTCCCCTGACCTGGCTGGCCCGAGCGTTGACGTCTCCTTTAGTGAAGAGCTGCTCCACGACTCGCATGTCGTCCGGATTTTCCACGGCGGCGAGTGCGGCCAGCATGATGGGCGTGTAACCCGCTTTGTTCTGATGATTCACGTTACACACCTCTGTGGTAATGACGATTGGTCCGAGGAGAAAAAGGCAAGAGGAGAGAAAAGCAGAGCGAATTAATTCATTTTTACAGACACTGAAAAACTTTTAGCACTCCAAAAGCCAAACTTTAACAGTAAGTAGTCTGAAGGGATCCTCCCAGGGACCACTCAGTGCATCCTGTCAGACCACCATGACTCAAGTGGGTCACTTTTTTTATATCTTCTAAAGTAGAAGGACATTTTGGAAGTAGTTAGGCTTTACTTTTTGGGACCAGGTGGTATTTGAAGTCATTGCTTTTTCCATCCAAGAACATTGGAAACATGACGTCTACTGTCACATGTGACGGAGGAAAGAAGAAACCTCAACCCTAACCCTGGTCTGAGACCGTTCAGAGGTGGGTCGAATCTCTTCTGAAAACTGCAGCGAGGCTTTTAGATAAAAATAACAGAGAGTACTTTATCTCCTCCATTAGGACACTTATTTTGTGTTTGCCTGTTCGATTTATATTGATTAAAGCCTCTGAATGTCCTGGCCCTGAATCATATTTCTGAACTTTTCGGATCCCTCGTGGTCCCGTTCACAGCTGGAGAAAAGAAAGCTTGAAACAGTTCAATATGATTTTCAAAATTAGATTTGTTAAGTACTACTAAAGATATAATATCATGCATTAAATGTCTATAAGCACTAGACCTACTATCTCATTTTTTAAAAATTGAGGTAATGGTGTGTTCCCTTGCTTCCCTCTAGTTGCTATAACTTCTGACATCAAACTAAACTAAACATAAGATGAATAAAACTTTAATAAGTGAACCAATCCTTTCCCCGGTTACGTCAGATCAGCTAGAGCTCTCATGACTGCATACTACTTCATAATGTCCTCTAACCACTAACAAACATCTCTTTGTTATTGTCGATGATGATGATGATGTGAGCAACCGCATAGCGGCAGAAATTACATGCTGTGTTTCCCAGATAGACTGTTTGGACAAATGATACCCTTTGTGAAGGTGCAGGAGTACAAAAACACCTAAAGATCAACAAGTAGTTTTACTGCTTTGCAAGCTACAAGAGTTCCATGCACTTGCATGGAAATGTGGAAGAATTATTGATTAACTTTGGCGGTAAAAGCAATCAGCAAAATGCATTCTCACAGCGAGAGAAGGTGAAAAGGCCGTAATGTTGTTAGAATACACGATGGTCTGGTACCTGCATCGAGCAGTTTCTTGACAATGCCAAAGTTGGAGTGAGACACGCTGTAGTGCAGCGCCGTGTTTCCGTTCCCGTCAGCCATATTAGCTACGTGTTGCAACACTGAGGGTGAGATGACCCGAAACGTAGACATGTAGTCCTCCACCGTGTCAGGAGCCGCTGACCTGTGGCTGGACACAGAAAACCATTCCTGCTGCAGGGTTTGCAGACAGTCATGCTGCAAGCCAGAAACAAAAAGAATACCAGCATCCTCATAAATGTCTTGCCGTGTCATAATTCATAATGTGCAGAGACTACAAAACAGACGGGAACGTCTTATTACAGGGATTTGAATGAAAGCGCACAGACAGTAAAGCAAAGCAACAACTAATATCTCCAATGTGACATAAAGTCATAAAGAAGCAGCTCTGATCTGAAATCTTTCCTTTTTCTCTTTCGCTCACGAATATTGTTGTTTTCGAAAATTACAGAGCCGACACATTCCTGCGCTTCTTGAATTGAATGCCAAAGTCATTTCTTTTTTTAAGTGGCATAGTTGAACACACCCTGGCCCCGACGTCTCTCCACGCCCGGGCCGTGACATGCCATTATAACGCGCACACATACACACACACACACACATACACACATACAGAGGCTCTCAAACTGAATACAGTCAAAACAACGTACCACGTCCTTGCTAGATAACGCCGTGTCGTCACTCAAGTGCATCTTTAAGGTTTGACAAGCAGAAAAAATCTTGTCGTTTAACTTGCACCTGAAAGGAACAAAATGCCACAGTTGGTCTAAAAAGTAAAAAGTTAAATATATAGACTGTCAGGTGATGCTTTTTAAAAATCTGTAAAAATCTTCAAGAGATTCTTCCGGGCTTTGAAACTCTCTGGACTCCATGTTACCTTTGGTGTGCATGTGATTTCGTGGACCCTTTCGACCCTTTGTTGGAGCCGCCTTTGCCCTTTTTCGCTTGCGTTCCATCTTGAGAAGGTTCCCGTGATTTTTTGTTTCCTTTCCTTTCCGCTTCCTCAGAGTTCTCACCTGCAGGAAGCACCAAAGACGCCATCGGGTCCAGTCTGAGAACAAAACACGAGAGTTAATACACTGAAAATATGTTACGGTACGCAGTCGAAAAAGTTTTGAGATGAGATGATCACCCTGTGGTCGCCCTCATGAACTTCATGCTCTTCCTGGTGCTGCTGCAGCCTTGGTCGCCGTTCTGTTTCTTCATCACAGACCGCAGCACGCCTGGATTAGTCGACCTGCCTGGAAACAACAATGCAGCACATGCCTTTCACACTTAATTCATTCAGCTTTGCATCACGTGCAGTGTATTTTTATTAAATACAAGACATGCAAAGAAAGCAGGTCTGCAACTAATGATTATTTATTATCATCGGGTCCATAAAATATAACAGGACGAAAAATGTTGATCACTCTGTCCAAACTTTTTCTTTTGTCCACAACCCAAAGATCAGATTAGCTGACAATAGGCTGTTTGCTGCAGTGTGTGTATGATCAAATTTAGGAAGTGTAGCTTTGTGTTTTCTATCAATGATGAAGAAAATGATAGTATATGTTCCCTCCTCTAACTTCCACAACTTCAAACAAAGCATGGCACGCTGACACAGAGCAATTGTTCTAACAAATCTAAAAGGCCTTGTTTTAAAAAAGTGAAAGCTTTCTCTCTGACGCCGGCTCCGCCTACGAAGCCATTCAATTTTAGACCCTTAGCCTCAAACTGGTATGTGGGCTAGACGCCTTCCAAAACCAGATATCATTCCAAACATTGCAAGTGTATCCCTCAGAAAGTACGGCTCGCCAAAACCGAGAAGGCAGCCACTTCCTCTAAACCAACACGAGTTTAAACTGGAGCGGTCTGGAAGTCAAATATTTTTAGACTGCTCTTGCACAGACTGTATCCTTTCCTGATTAATATTCACTAGCACCGACACACACATGAATGCATGTTCACCTTGCAGAGCGGAGGACGCCTGTTGTTCCAACATCTGGATCATTCTCTTGACCTCTGAGTCGGTGCCACCCTGTTGGCAGATTCCCGGGTTCGCTCTGTCGCACTTCGAGGAGTCGACTGAAAGTTGAGATGTGGACTGGAACTCTCTGCTGACTGCAGAGAAGACAGACATCAGTGATGGAGCATAGCATTACAGATATCACACAGAGTGCGTTTCATAATAATAGTAAGAATTTAAAACATTAAAAAAAGCTGTGTGGGACTTTTTTTGACCACTAGTGGAATTAGTAGTAGGAGTAGTTATTTGATTCTTTGTTTTGTTTGCAGGCAAACCGATCTTATTGATTGCAGGAGACAATAACGGTTTAGCAAAGTATACGCTGAAACTTCATGCTATTGACTGAGGCTGAGAGAGAATTGGAGGTGGTAAGATGCCAGGGAATGTGGCACACAGGAAAAAAGGGACTCATAAACCTGGATGTAAATTGCTTTTAGGTGAGATGTAAATGTAACAAACTCCACAGGGTACCTTTAATATCAAATTAATCTCTACAGCCTTACCAGGCGGCTGAGAATCTACAGGACGGTCTTTTGTTCCTCCCTGTGCCGGAGCTTTGTTATTGCACGACGGCTTGGAGCTGGCACTTCCTCGGCTACTCTGCTGCTGGATAAATCCTTCCCTCCGGTGAGTGCAATCCTCTGTCAGCAGGTCCCCGTGCTCTCTGAGGAGCCTTTGCATCTTTTCTATGTAATGGTTCAGCTCAGGGTCCCACTGAGACTGTGACGATTGCTGCGACGTCTGCTCGGGTTTCCCGGGTGAAACCGTCAAATCCCGTATCCTCCCCTCCCCTACGCCGACGCTCCTCGTCTTGACGGGGTCAGGGAGATGGGACGGTCCGGAGGCCATATTTCGGGTTTTCAGTCCGATCAGAAAATTATCGTTAATGTTCGTGAATCCAACTCCAGTGTCCCTGGTTACCTTTGTGACTGTGGCTGGTGTTTGTTTTAAGGCGCTTGCAAAATTCATATTTGCTGTTCCGACACCGACTGTGCAGGTTTCTGGAGAGCGTTTCAGATCTTTGACCCCGTTACCGACTGACACCGTCCTCGTAACAACCTGAGTGGTGTTGGTGTGCTTGTCTTTGGTATTTAGGACAGTGTTGGTGCTGGAGTCCGAGTTGAAGGCATGGCTGGTGTTGGTAAAGCGAGACACTGAACTGGACACAGTGTTGGTACGCTGAGAAGCTGTTTGGGGCGATGCCATGATTCCTAAATCCACTCCTCGGATATGATCTGTGGCAATACCTTGAGAAACCACTTCCTTTGCCTCGCAGATGATCACATCAACAGAACAGTCACCACAAGCCACTGATTTATACCTAATCTTTCCTTTTTTAGGCCGCAAACTCTCCACCGGTACCTCTGTGTTCGTTTCTGCGTCACATAACTTTATCTCCATCCCGACTCCTTGTGTGTTTGTAAAAACGTGGATCCCCACGCCCTTTTCCACGGTCTCCACTCGCTTCCTGACCTCCCAGTAGCTCATGGGTACATCTGGTCCTGTGCAAACATCCTTTAACTCAGGCCTGCAACAAGAAACTCCCACAGTCTTCACTTGTATTACCTCTCCTGTGCTGGCATCTCTGACCTCCGTGTGATTGCCCACTCCTTGGCTTGCGGTGTGAGGCCTCGCCTCGGTGCCCGTGCTCACTGTGGACGGTCTAGCGGAAGAGGCTTTGTCGGCTCGGTTCCTTGCTCCTGCAGCTTGAAGCTCCAGTTTTAGGCGGCTCATCTCCGTCTGGAGAGCCGATTCTTTCAACTCGGCTTCCAAGTGACAAATTCTTTCCTTTAGGGCGCCAATCAGAACTTGTTGAGCATCGAGTTCTGCTTCCCGTTCTGAGTAGATTCCAAGATTAACTTCAGACACCTCTGTTGCAATGGACCTCATCTCTACGTGATCCGTGTACGCATATTTGTTTTCTTTTCTGGCAATATTTTTATCAGTTTCAACTGCGACTGACCTGCTGGTCTTGTCTTGTAGTGGACGATGGCCTTTGATGGTTCTTTCCAATGCTTTCACTTCTTCTGTTAGTTGCTTGAACTCCTCGTAGTCACTTCTCATATCCTCAAGCGCTTCGTCACTATTCTCCCTGAACCCAATGTCAGACCTTTCCAGGCTATACTCTCTCTTCCAGATCACATCATGTATGTCCTCATTCTGGTTCTTAAGCTGAGAGACCAGCTGCCTCTTTTCCTCCTGAAGGACTGAGATTTTCACCTGGAGGATAGGGATGATTTTCACCTGCTCCTCCAGCTCCTTCAGCCTCTGCAGAGCTACTACCATCTGGTCACGGACATGCTGCAGGTGCATGGGGCCAAGACCTGATACTGGGGTGGTCCTCCCAGAGCTCTGTGGGCTCAGCCTAAGGCATCCTGTACTGCCACGACTGCCCAGAGATGAGCTAAGGTGGACGTGCATGTCACTTCCTGCACAAGCAGGTTTGTTCCCATTGTTGTTGTGGTTATAGGCACCTAAGCCAGTGAAGGGGGAGAGCGACCCGGGGGAGCTCACGCCTCCAAAGCTGGCTAGTCGTCGACGGGGATGGGGTTGAGGTGGAAGCTGGTTTGTCACCCCTTGATCCGAGTGTTTGCGCGTCTCCATGGTCTTTTCCAGTACCGGGCTTTGTCTTTGTAAAGCAAGAGTCCTTGCAGCAGGCTGAGGCTTGGACTCATTAAGCATGAGAGACATTGCTGTTCCTTCATTCCTGAAGGGTTTGTTTTCCACCGAGGAGGAACCACCATGTGGTGGAGGGAGAGGAGGTCGACCTCTGGTTGCAGAAGACATGCCCAGCAGTCTTGTATCATCACTGCTGGATGATGACAGTGATTCTGCAGAATGCCACTGACCGGATGAAATGCCGCTCTGGGTTTTTTCCACATTATTGACGGCCACTCTGGGCCTTCTCTTGAGGCTTAGCCGCTTAATGGTGGTGCCGTGTTGAAAACTGTCCACACACTTGAGGTAGTCCAAGTCCGACTGGTAATTGTAGTTAATGCCCGGGAAGTTAGGACCGCACTCCTCGGTGCTTTGACCTGTTGGGGCAACAGTGGAATAATCATAGTTTAATACACTCAGAGTAAAGACGCATATGTGCAAAAGTCTACAAATAAAATACAAGAGTTAAAGTTTGAAACTTACATTTCTAAACCAGTGATATTTGAAATAATTCTTAACGCTTCATAACACTAAAAAATAGTTAAAAAGCACAAATAGAATCGGGTCATACTGCATCATGCTATATACTTTCTGCCATTTCAGTTTCTCCTTACCTTAATATTACACCCTCATCAGCGATGGTTTCTACTCGAGTCTAGACTCTTTCTTCTATCACCTCGAAATGTTTTTCACTCTAAACTCTCCGAGTCCGTCCCACAAGAAGAGGAGGGACAAAAGAGGATTTACCAATTGTGTAGACACTGTGTTTTCAGTAGTCGCTTCTCCACCAAATGGTATGTCTCTACATAGACTGAACCTACTCTATAATTACTCTGCAACTTTCCCTCTAAATGCCTGACCATGCTTCTTGGCAGGTTTTTCTCAGCCACAGACATCCTCCAAGTATTTCAGCCAGTGAGCGCACGAAAATACAGAAAACTTTTTCACTTATCAACACAAAAGAAATAGCAATTTATCGAAGATATTCCATGGTGATTGCTCATTAAATGTTCATTTAACAAGGCTGAACATACTTTGTGCATAACACAGAGAGAAAAAAGCACAAGTTATGAAAAATTTAAGATATTAGAAAAATGACAGCAATAGTTACCTGGCACATTTCTTAAGATGTAACTGCCTTGAGCCATGAATATGATTCACATAGCATCAATAACGGAGCGATCCTTTTAAATCCAGTTAGAACTTTGAATACATCTGTAAACAAAAAGCAAGTTAACCATTCTTCACATCGTAATATTTAGCTTTTACCGTATATGCATTGTCGTACTGCGTCACTCATTCCAACTCCTTCCTCTCTCCCAGCCCAGCGTCCGGCAGTCAATAACAGCTAACCTTACAGTGCTTACATCAAGGAAATGCAACACCGGGCTCATGACATATTATAGTTAATTCTGCAAAAGTACAGTGAGCAGAAAGCTAAGCCTCCGTGCACAAGCAGTGCATTGCAATGCCATATCACGTTCTCATTAGTTAGCACCTTCTGTTCTCAGTATGTGGCGGTTTTAAGGTTTTCTTTTTTTTGCAGAGAATGCACGTTTCCCTGTATAGTAACAGTTTTTCTCCCTTCATAGAGTTGGTAACATTTGCAAGTGACGTAAATTGCTGAAAAAGATTGCATGATATAGGGAAGAAGAAATTAAGAGGACAGCAAGAGAAAAAGAAAATGGAATATATAAGAAAAACATATGGTGATAGAGCATTAAAGCAACGCTGCAAAACTTCTCTACTGTTAAGATAAGGTGAATCGCACCCTGCATGCCTGTTCACACTAGAGTAAAGTGAACTGCCAGGAACCGTAGCTGCTGGAGTGTTAATGTTTGTACCACAGGCGTTTTGGACCACCGGAAAAAAGGAGGTTTTTAAAGACAAGGGGGGGGCAGGTGAATTCTGAGAACGAAAACACTGAAGGGGATGTTGACAGAGGAAGCTAAGAAGAGAAAGGAGAGAGTGACCCAGCAGGAAACTGTTGGTCAAGAGCAGATTTTAGGACTGAAATTAAAGGCTGAAAGACAGGCGCCGAGCTGGGCTGACTGCTGCTGGACTCTGGCTGCTATGTCTTGTGTTGTTGCACTTGCATGATGTTTGATCATACATCATGTAATCGTAACAACAGGGGGCGCCACAGTTGTGGATTTACACCCAACTGTTGCCAACTGTGCGTTTAATTATGCCTGGATCACTGATTAATGTAACGTTTAGCATGTACGGTAAAAGAAAAACCTCAGACTAAAGAAACTTCATCTGAAGCCAGAGCGAACAAGTAGACATGACATCAAGCCTCAGGCCATAAATCCAATAGGTTTAGAAAGATCTCTTTAAAAATCAGCCACAGGGACCTAAAGTACTATTTCTGCTGCTCTCAGATGAATGTTACCGGATGACTTATTGTAGGAAAGCGGAGCCAGGTTTGCAGTGGAAAAACAGCATGTGGAACTAACATATGAAAGGGAAGACGGCGCACAATTTAAATATGACATTCAAGTGTCTTTATGCTTTATAGCTTTTTCAGTTCTATCTACATCAAGACATTCTACTGCCAGATTTGTTCTATCGTCACCCAGATAGTCAAAGAAATCTGACAATCTCCCTTTTCCAGGTATCCTCATCGTCACAACATTCCCTTCACAAGCTCCTACCAACTGTTTGGAGGAAGCCCCGCTGAGCACGACTTGATATCTCAGATTTGTGATGTCTTACTCTCTGTAGCCTCATCCTGCTGAGACCAACTCAAGTCAAAATGTATATACTTCATATTTCAAGGAAAAGGTTTGCCCAACTCTATCCAGAATTTAAATTTGAACCTCCCCCTCGTCAAGTGGTGCAACCCAGCAGTTCTTGGCTTGGCTCGGCCTGCCCACTCCAGGACAATATTGGCTAAGGTCTTTGAAACACTCTCAGCACCCAGAGGCAGGTCTGGCAGTTGTTGTAGTTGCTCATAAAGATGTGAACCTCTCTTCAGCCCGGGTCCATGCTGCTGCTGCCTTTTCGTCACTTTTAGCAGAGATGTCTTATTCTATATAACTGGAAATCTAGCACTGCCCTTTTGGGTAGCTGATGAAGTTGGAAATACTCAGATATTCCACTCAGGGCTTGGTTAATAAATTCAAAGGCGTATGTTCACCACTCCTACACTATCCTAATGCCTGTAACGTCTTGGAATCTTTATTTTATTATCATTTTACTTAATTCATGCAGAGTTTCAAGAGCAGGTCCACACCTCAGCCATTCCTATAAATACACTCCTAACCCTTTGTTCCTCTATGGCCTCCTCTCCTTCCTACTCTCCAGAG
Source organism: Collichthys lucidus (assembly GCA_004119915.2). Classification (NCBI taxonomy): domain Eukaryota; kingdom Metazoa; phylum Chordata; class Actinopteri; family Sciaenidae; genus Collichthys; species Collichthys lucidus. The sequence continues at coordinate 26,786,121 of CM014093.1, forward strand.
GGCCCCTGAAGGGGTCCTGAGAGGATTGTGCTACAGCAGATTCCCCAAGAAAACTTTCCCACAATGCATCAACAGACCAAAGAAGTACAAGAGTTCACACCACACTCCCTTTCTTTTCCTAATAAATGATTTAAGCATATCTTGTTGATGGTGTGGGCCTTGCTAATGAAATATATATATTTCTGTTTCAAAAATAATATAAGAATATAATAAAATATTATTTTTAAATAAAACCTCGTACTGCTTATATAAACAGCATTATTTAAATAGAGATTTTCAATATGGGGAATTATGTGGATTCACAAAGAAACACACAAATCCGTGTGTCAGTATGTTACACGCGGAATGACACTCAAGGGCCACTGGGATGTGTTTTCTATGTGTGTGTGTGTGTTTGATTACAGGATCATTTACAGTAGGTCTATAAAAAGTTTTAATGTAATCTCCGAAAAGGAAACTTGAACTTTCATCAGGGGGTCAAACCATTACGCTGGGAGGCTCCAATTACCAACTACTCGTCTGCAGTGTGCCACACTGGCAGGATTTTAGCATAGTGGGCTATAAACATGCTGGAAAAAAATATTATTAGGCAGTTTATTTAAAAAATGTAGCTGAATGGTGGGATATGATCATCAAGATAATCTCCTCTTAATAGTCTAGGGGCTTTGGGGGTCATGGGAGAAGACTAGTGGGTCCAAATGATTAACAGTATCCACAGGAAGTGAAAAAAAGGATTAAAATAACACAGAGGAAAAAGAAAAAGATTAAAATAACACAGAGGAAAAAGAAAATCACTCTTGAACTGACCATAACTGTTGAAGATATGCAACTGCTGACAAGTCAGAAGCCACAATGGTTGGATGGATACTTCGACTTATTCTGCATGGCCTGGAACATGCAATTCAACAATGATATATTCTTATATATTAGATTATATTGCAGAAGCAGCTACTTCTGCAAAGATATTCTTCAGTTAAGGATAACACAGTTGCAAAATGGGGGCACATAGTTGGCAGGGTTGGATGTTGCTTCATCCTGACGCCTTGTGGTCACCCTGAGAGAATATTACAAGATGAAAAAATATAATATATCATTATGATGCTGGTGCAAAAACTCAAATTCAAGTTAGCGAGCTGATATGATGAGCTGCCACTCACCTGTGCAGGTAAGGCGAACACCTACACCAACACCAACAAACTTCGGCTGATGCAGAAGTTAAAAACAATGTCACACAGTGGCTAAAGGTATTTTCTGAGAGACATTAATGCATCGTCGAGTTTCTCCTGTCTTCAACTTTTCCCTGTGAAAACGCCATTCCTGAGAGGAAACAAGTTTTCACTCGCCAGGAGGAGGAGGAGGAGCAGGGCAGCCACTGCGCATGTGCAAGAGGGCCTGTCAGCATGCCCGACAGGTGCTCCTGGGAGTCAGTCAGGTGATGAATGGTTCTCGATAAAATATAGATGATGTCCTTTCTTCTGCTGAGTCGATTACACAGACTGCATGATTTTTTTTTTGTCTTTCCTGAAGGCCACTGTCCAAAATAATGAAATATTCTGACATCAACAATTTATTTATTTCCCTTAACAGGATTCAAGGATTCAAGGAGTTTTATTGTCATTACAGCACATGTAAACATGGGATGAACCGAAATTGTTATTTTATATTTTATATTTTATCAAATATAAAATAAAATAAATATATATATATAGAATATAAAATATAAAAAGTAAAGGCAAATTAAAATTTAGAAAAAAAAGTATATACAATAAATAGAACAACAGCTGTATCATGACAGGTAGTAACAGGAGCTCCAAGTGTATATATTGTTTTAAAATCGAATCAAACATCATTAAAATATAGTGTTACTTTTAATAATTTGACTTTTCCTGCAGCCAAATAAAACTTTATTGAATGTTTAAACATCCTGAAGGGATGTTACCTAAATTACAAGAACAAATGGCAAATAAATAAAGTTGGTCACTCTTACATCCTGCAGGATGATTCTCCTACTACCTAACCAGAGCTGCTTGGATGACGCTACAAATTTTACAGATTTTATTTGCAGAGATCTACAAAACTCAAATAGATGAACAGCAGAGCTGCCAGTAAGGAATGACATTCTCCTTCAGTCTTTGCCCAGACAGAGTTTTATGGGTCTGTTCAACAGATTGTAAGCTGCACGGCGACATCATGTGGACAAGCTGGAGAAATACAGTTTGCACTCCACGTTAGACCAGACATGTCATATTTGTTCCTGGATAAACAGTAAATAATAGTATATTTTAGTGTAATTCATGTTCTTTACACACAATAATCTGCAAACTAACAGGCTCCTTTTTCTCTTTTAAGGCAGAGAACAGTTTATTCTGTGACCATCAGTGTTTATATCTTTCTCTCTGCCGTGCTGTCAGGGATCCATTAATGATCTTCAGCTCTCGCATGCTGATGCAAAACCGACCTTTGCAACTGCATTTCTCTCTATCATCAACCTGGGAAAGCTCTGAATGACGCTGACCGTCAAACATACCCGCTATCTTTTTAGGGTCAAAGTTCAACTTCAGCTTTTTGTTGTGAAACAGGCCTCTGCACGCTTATTTTGTACGTCAAAGCAGCTCAGCTTTACCTTTACCTCAGAGACAGCATGAACTAATTACACGCATGCTCTGAACGTGGCTTGCAAATGTTGTCATATCAGCACATGTTGAGATTAAAAGGTAAAGGTGTTACGTAAATCAGTTAGGGTAGACGTGATTTGAACTTTACACTTCTTCAGGATCATGCAGGGAAGGAATGTTCCAGTCGTGTCCCCAGAGAAGTGCTGAGTTAGTCACATCCTCGACGAGTCAGGGAAGTTACACCTGCAAAACTAAACAGATTAGATCATGCAAATCCATCAGATGTTTGAAAAGCATAGATTTGTTAATCTAGTATAAACACATACAGTATTAACATGTTTCTGTGCACAGCTTTTAGAATAATGACGCACGGATCATCTCGGATCAAAACGAGCCTGGGTTTAATCAGGACAAAGGTCAGTGTTACTTTAAAACAAAACAAATGTTCACTATCTTTGCACTTTGCTCTTTTAAACTCACAGTCACAGAAGTGATCCAGCCAACCCCTGACTGCGAGGAAGGACACTTCTGATTGGTTAGAAGAGTCACACACCCCTCCTCCCTATCCTGTTCACCTATCTCTCTTCTACGGTCCACTTTAACTTTAGGGCCATGCTCACCTATTTCACTTCTAGGCATTAGATCCCAGTCCCACACCTGATAGCAACATGTCCGACAAAGGAGCCTTCGATACCAACGTGCTGACCCTCACCAGGTTTGTTCTGGAGGAGGGCAGGAAGGCCCAAGGCACAGGTGAGCTGACGAACCTGCTCAACTCCATCTGCACAGCTGTGAAGGCCATCTCAACAGCTGTGAGGAAGGCTGGGATCGCTAACCTGTGAGTAGCATTTCTTTATTTAATGGTAGAAAGAAAACATGCATGCGTCTGAAGAATAATTACTGGAGACCCTACAGCACTACAAGCACATAAAACTGATTGATTGATTGATTTATAGATGAGTTCAGTGTCACGGTTATTCATTAATTTCCATTTAATTTGATCTTAGCGTTACTTTTAGGTTGGCAAGTTTCTCTTCTGTTTCAGTGCTTCGATTTCTCTCTTTTTTATTTAATTTGTTCAAAATACGAATGAATATCTGGGTGTAGCGTTAGTTTTAGTTAGACGCAGTACGACATGAGGATCTGTGAGCCCCCGGCCAAAGGTAAACTCTTCACACGTTGTGCACAATCCCCCCCTGTGCAAAGGTCAAGAAGATAATGGGCTTTTCAGACATTCCTCACTGCTTTTCACAAAAATAGACCTTCATTGTATCGTGACAGAACAGATAGCTTTTATTTTCAGACTTTAACCGCTCCTCTTTTGAAGGTATGGCATCGCTGGAAGCACCAACGTGACGGGGGACCAGGTGAAGAAACTGGACGTCCTATCCAATGACCTGGTCATCAACATGATCAAGTCCTCCTTCACCTCCTGCGTGCTGGTGTCAGAGGAGGACGAGAAGGCCATCATCGTGGAGCCGGACAAGCGGGTACTCATCATATCTATGAAGTGTTTTCACATGCGTTTGTGGTGATTATTGTGCCGGGGATAAAATGATTTGTTCTCAACTCACAGGGGAAATACATCGTGTGCTTTGATCCGCTGGATGGTTCCTCAAACATCGACTGTCTCGTCTCGATTGGAACAATTTTCGCCATCTACAGAAAGGTTATTATCAGCCAAATGGCTTTTTGTGCTATATTAAATATCAATCTATAATTCCATTAATTTCTAAGTCTTTGGGAAACTCCTCTTCAGACTTTTACAAATCAACATCTGTAAAATAAAACAGATTCTAGTGGTGAAGTAACAAAGTAAATAAGTATTCAGGTCCTGTAAAGAAGTACTTTACTTGAGTATTTCTATTTTAGATTACTTTATAGTATAGCCTCTCCCTGTTTTTATAATCACATATTGTTCCACAGACGACAGATGGCGAGCCCGTTGAGAACGATGCTCTGCAGCCTGGAAGAAACATCGTGGCAGCTGGTTACGCTCTGTACGGCAGTGCCACCATGATGGTCCTCTCCACCGGTCAGGGAGTCAACTGCTTCATGCTCGACCCCGTAAGACCAATATTTCACTTGCATCACAGCTGATACTCGATTATGATGTTACTCATCAGCTCCTCACATTTTTTTTTCTTCTCTTCAGTCAATCGGTGAGTTCATCTTGGTGGATCGAGATGTGAAGATTAAGAAGAAGGGGAAAATCTACAGTTTGAATGAGGGATACGCGCAGCATTTTTATCCGGACGTGACAGAATACCTGCAAAAGAAGAAATTCCCGGAGGTAATGAAGCTGTTTTTGAACATTGTTACATTATTGGAAATGGGTAAATGACTGTGAAAGAGACACACTGACTCATAAAGTGGTAAAATAAATTTTCTGTGTTTCTAGGACGGCTCTGCTCCGTACGGCAGCCGATATGTCGGTTCAATGGTGGCTGACGTTCATCGTACTTTGGTGTATGGAGGGATCTTTTTATATCCGGCTAATGTCAAGAGCCCTAAGGGCAAGGTGAGAGGGTTCATACAATGACAGTGAAGTGTTTTGTTTGTTATTCACGCTGGTCGCTCATATATCTGTTTCTTGCTCTTCAGCTGAGGCTGCTGTATGAGTGCAACCCCATGGCCTTCATCATTGAGCAGGCAGGAGGCATGGCCACCACTGGGTCCGTGAACGTTCTGGACATCCAGCCCACCGGCATCCACCAGCGAGTTCCCGTGGTGCTGGGATCTCCCGATGACGTGCAGGAGTATCTTGCCATCTGTAAAAAGCACAACAAATGAGGTATTAAACTCTCCAACACAGGACGGGATCAATTAATCACAATCGAGATACTTCAAGCGCTTTCTTTATTCCTTCAGCTGACGATCTAACACTGATAAAGGAACCAGGAACCTTGATGGACCTACGTCTGCCTCGCACTATGTCAATTCCATCTTGTTGGTGTTATTTGTTGTTGTATTTTTTAAATAAAGACAAATGAAAAGATGCAGAGTCCTGTCTGCGTGTATGGGTCGTTGTCTGTGTCTCTATTTAAGGATATAAGTCATAAAAAAGGGGGACAACTCATTATCCGAACACCCCATTATTCAGAAATTCACTAGTCTGGGAAATCTCCCACTGGACTGAAAGCCTGGAAAAGCATTACACACTTTCCCTGGAGTTTTTTTTGCCCTAAATATCCTGTATTCAGATGTACAGGTGAACTTTATCGTCATGGAAACAATAGTCTGGTGATCTTCATCTGGAGTTTCAGAGTAATGGGCTGTCAGGATAATGGCATGGCACCAAAAAAAAACTCACGTCGTATTTCAGACTGGACTGAAAATTTAGAACTCTCTAAGGCGGTGTTCTCCAAACTCACTGAATAAAGTATAAACTATAAAGTTTTTGTACAGTAATCAGCCATGGATGCATGTATCAGCCCTCAGACTGTGTCAAAAAGAAATCCCTCAGCATTTTATTGTTTTACCAGGAACTGAAGAACTCTAAAGCCCCATGGAGAATACCCTAAAATGAACTTTTTGTACTTGTGGGGCCAGATACTGACACACAGTACTACACAAAACACATGAATTCAACATTGAATATCATCAGTGGTTTATTTGTAGTTTTTATTCCCATCCAAATTTTCCATTTTCTGATTTCTTGTGACCAGCACAGCACACACAGCCTAACCCTCCTTCAAAAGATTAAAAATTACCGTGTGAAAGCAACAAACGTCGGCTCAGATTGCTTTTTGAAAAGCGGCGTACCTCATAGAAACGCCGAGGATGTTTGCACACAATGACACCTGGAAGCTGCCAAGTACACAACCCAACACCCTCCTTGCTCGGATCTGATCTGCCAGCCTGCTCCTCCACTCTCTAAGTATCCATGAACAATGCTTTCCTTTCATATTATTGCTAAGAAAGCTGAGACCGACTTCTTTTTGTTTGGACATAATGGGATTTTTCTTTCGGGACGCAAGCCCAGATATCTCAGAACAAGTAAAAGGACAGCATTGTTCCGAAGAACTGTAAATCAATAGCAGTAAGAGCAGTACTATTGTTGAGAATATCCATTGCTATATATTCTTCAAAACAGCTCTCTGTGTTTTCTCTAATATTTTTCAGATGTGTCAGACTTTTGTCGTATTTTTCATGCGGTCGGTGACTAAAAGGCTGGAAACCAAAAGGAATAGCTCAACGTTTAGGTAAATCTGGTGATTTTTGACTTTCTTGCCAGGAGTTAAGGAACTAAATCCACCTCTAAATCTCACTAATTGGCGTGTTATATCTCATTAGTCTCATTATCTGAGCTGAAGTCACCGTGTCAGGAAATCACACCAGCACATAAACACAAAAACAAAACCACACATGACGTTTTTATAGTTCATCTTTTGTGCCGGTAGAGATATTCTGTTACCTTAGCACAGAGCCAGGCTAGCAGTTTCCCTCCGTTTCCAGCCTTTATGCTAAGCTAGGCTAATGGCCTACTGGGTGCAGTTTCATATTTACACTGCAAAAACTTGTAGTCTTAATATAAAAAATAAATACTTGGTTTGAGCAGATATAGATTTAAATTAAGTGACATAATCTACCAGTGCAGTAAGATAATCACACTTTTCTTAAAACAAGAAAAAATAAGCAAGTAAGAAATATCTTAAAATAAGTGGTGAAACACTCATTCCAAGTACTGTATGCAAGCCATGTGGTAGACAGGTCATTGCATTGTTTTGAGTACCAGCTTTATGAGACAGTGGGTTGGAATAGAGATCTTTTAGCCTATGAAGTTGCAGTGCCTAATCTTGCTCAAGCAACAGAGTTGATCGATGCTGAAAAGCTAGTGGATCATAAATCACATTACCCTGTCAGTTTCAAAAACACCACGTATGTTCTGACAAAATATTATCTTGGTGATGTTGCTGTACTTAGACATTGAATAAACATGTTACAACTGTGATCAGAGTGCGTGTGAATGCTTACTTGGAGGTCTTGAAACAGGTTTTCTGAGCTAGGAAGTGGTCATGAAAGAGTATCTGACATAATTAGGCTTACTATCTGTGAAAAATATATAGTTTTAGGATCTACTTACTGACTAAGAAATAAAAAGACAAATATTCTCAGAACAAGAATAATAATCTTACACATTCTGTGCTTGCATAGTATATTGCTCTCAAAACAAGATCAAAAAGACTTTTTGGCTACATACAAGATTGGAAGACTTGGTTGGATTTCATTTCATTTTTGCAGTGTAAAATATGAGAGTGGTGTGGATCTTCTCATCTCAGCAAGAAAGCAAATATATTTCTCATGTTGTCCCTTAACCAGAGACAAAACAGAGTTAGAGGACATGTGGGACATTTTTTTTTTTTTTTTTGTAATTAATCAACCAATAAATTAATAAAAAACTTTTTAAACAACTTTAATTTCTATCAGACTCTTCGCTGATGATTTCTGCCAGAGATGTTACGACTTTGCCGTTTCACTGATGAGACTCACTAAGGAGAAACAAAAAGATCCAACGGCCTCGTTCAATCAATCAAGTTTATTTAGGAAAGCAGTCATTAGGGTCCGCAGAACAACACCGCCATAAATCAGCTCACACAGTCTGTATCTTTCTCAATATCGCAGCCTGTGCTGTAGCTTCCAGCGAGGAAAAGTAAAGCAGATGAAGCGTCTGATAGGAACCTTAATGAGCTTATAATAACATTACAACACAATAATAACACCGTTGTGCAGGACGACTGGCTGCTGATGTCACTTGGAAAGTTGGCACTGAAGTGCGAACGCTCCGCTGAGAGCATAATGGAATTTTTATTGCCTTTTTTTTTACTTTACGTCCTGGCAATTTAAAGCCCCCTTAATGTGAGAATATTGTATGTGAGTCATCTGAAAGTTAAATTATGTGGATTGATAGCAGATGTTTGATCGAGGGGGAGACGGAAAAGGCTCTGCTGCTTTTTGAAAGAACTTCTTTGTATATGTGGAGAAATGCAAAATAATTTATGTAGCTCCAGCGCGCTGGATCGGATCCATATCGTCTGGTATTCGCTTAAAAAAAAACTGAACCACTTCCTTTGTTTTATGTGTGTTTGTCAGTGTCAGCATTCAAGGGCCTCGGTGCCCATGAGACACACACAACACTTACACATTACAGGCACACTTGTTTATTTCGATTTTGTTCAGGCTGTGTATGATTATAGGTTTCTGAGTCAATATTTAGATTTTGCAGGAAAAGCAAAACCCGGCCTGTTTATGTTTCCCTTGCTACTGTGTGTGTGGCGTGTGTGTGTGTACGTATATGTGTTCGCTCACGTCTAAAGGACGACATGAGATGACATATCTCGGTTTGAAATAATGATCACACTATTGGAATAAGAATCCAGAATAAGTGGAAAACTTCAGGGATTATGGTTTGAACGCGTTTGGCTGCATTCGAGTCTTCACCACGCTTCTCAAGAGAGGCATTTCCTTTTTTTTTCCTTTTTTACCCAAAGGAGATACTTGTTACATCTCGCTGCATCAGTGTCTGACTTTTTAATATTTCCCAGACAAAAACAAAACAATACAACATCAATATAACAGAGGCCTGAAACAATAGCGGGCGTAGAATAACAATATTCTGATAATAATGACGCTTCGCCAACTGATTTATTGTTATTCTAAAGGAGCGGTGTGTAGGATTGTGTAAGTGCATATACCTTGTCCTTCCTAGCGTGACAGGAAAGATGAAAAATCCTAAAGATCCTATCTGGAGCCAGTGTTTGGTTGGTCCTGTATCAACATACTGAACTCTGCGGAAGAGGAACAGATAAAAAAGGTTCAGTCTAAGGTAACAGAAACATAATTCGATTATACACGGATGGAAACATAGTTCTGCATATTATATTCCCCTAAATCTTACACCACCGGACCTTTAAATTAATAATAAATATTAAATTATGATGTAAAACAATAGGCCCTTTTTGCTGTTTCATGTTTTGTCGTTTTTCTTTCTCTCTGACTGTAACAGGTCAGTACCTGTTGTTTTCTCTTGTAGCCCTTCACGGTTTGATTTGATTTCCAGCCCCATGTCCAGACAGGCTTTGTTTATGTTACACTCGGATGAAGAGCGTTATAGTGCTGGTACGTCGTCTGTGGTGTGTCTGTTCAACTGACAGCTCTCTCAGTCAACAACCTCCTCCCTGCAGCTCATCTCCAGTTTTGATGGCGCCGAATAAAAAAAGGAAAAGGCCACAGAGACAATAGGTTTTATGATTTATGTTTACGCGGCAACAAACAAGGAAAACATGATTAAAGCATGTCCAGAAACATCATCGGATCATCACATAACTGTGACATTCACAGTCTCCAGATGATCAGTCCTACTGATGGTCATCTGACTTGGCCTTGTGTGTGTGTGAGTGTAGCCTACTGTCACACCGCGGTGAGGTCAAGTTGGGTTTTTGTCTTGTCTTGTCATTTCCTGTTTTATTTTGAAAGATAACTCTCCTCTCGTTTCAGGTCACTTGCCCTTCCTCATGTGTCACCGGTCTGATTGTCTTCCCCGCCCTGATTGTTTCCACCTGTTCCCTATTACCTGGTGTATATATTGTCTGTGTCTCCCTTTGTCCTGTGCCAAAGCGTCTCGTGCAGCGTTCACCTAAGCCTTTTTTCATAGCCCATAGCCTTAGCATTATCCTCTTGTGTCTTTTGTTTTCCTTCCTCGAAAGAGCGCCTTAAGTTAATGTTTCATAGCCTTTCGTTTTTCCTCGTTGAGAGTGATTTTGAGTTTGTTATTCTTTATTAAGAGTAGTTCAGAGTTTTTTTCCTCCTCTGGAGTGATTTTTTTTGTTTGCTCCTAGTTTAGGCCTTGTTTCATAGCCTCACTCATTCGAGGGTATTTGTAGACTTGAATAAAACAGCTATCTGCCAAACTCTGCATCTGAGTCCTGCTTTGAGTCCCGGCCTGACACCTACAGTACCTGTGTTGAATTAAGGTGTCAGAACTTGGCAAAATGTAATACTTCACCTTAACCCCTCGGCCTTGGGTGGTCGATCTTTTTATACCGCGTGCAGAAACTTAAATTATCTTTTAAATTATTATTTTTTCCCTCTTTCAAGAAAAATTCATGTTTTAGTTTAGTTTCTTCTCATGAAAGCGAGCTAACAGAAGACAGGAATAAATGAAAGTTTATCACATTCCAAGAAATGTCTGAATTATGTAGGACTGTGAAAACAGCTGAGTGTGCGCCTGTAGTGTAAAGAAGCACATAGGCTCCACTTTAAACAAGATTCTCTCTGCCGGTTTGTGAACAATAAAAGGGTTTTTATAACTTCAGTCATCAGCCTACACATCAGACCTACGACCTCAGCCTCTTGTTTAGATGATCAGCATGGCTTTTCTCAGGACAGTGACAGTATGCAGACTGCAGACGGCAGACGGCCTATGTTTAAATTAAACATAAACTCTGTATCGCAGACCACCCTGACTGGAGCTAAGTGCTAATCCAAATAGTGTCTCAGCGTTTGTCCAGAAAAGACCCATATTTGTACCTGATGCTTCATGCATCCCCCAGTCCCGCCTCATGAAATGCTCTTATTTTGGAGGTAACAGTCAAAACGTCTAAAAATCTCCTTGGTAGTTTCCCATTACAAGACCGTATTTTATATTTCCACATTGAAAATCTTCAACTCAAACTGACATCTGAGTGACTGTAGTACAGTACTAAAATCCTCTTTGGTTACCCACTGAAAGCTTTTTTGACACTTCGGAGAAATACGTCTAATACGGCAACTGAAGCTGATGTAGGTCTACTAAAGCCGAGATGGATGGGAGAATCCATTACTGCATTTTAGAGGGCAAAGACGTGTAATGTTTTGTCCCAGAGTTATGTTACTAGGCAACAATAATGCTTGCAATGCAATGGTTTCTCTCAAATTTACCTTTGATAGCAGATTTTTATTGAATGTTGCTGTTCCCGTGCATATGAGACCTGTTTTGTGGTTAGTTTCTACCTCAGAAGAATTAGCTTGCTGGTCAGAACAGAATAGATCACAGTACATCAGGACAAAATAATCACCAGCATGTGTGTCCTCTGAATCCTACAAGAAAGCCGATCTCCCTTGTTTCATTCGTGGTGGTTCACATACAGTAGTAACCATGGAGTCCACTCGGATTATCTTGATTTATTCTATGGTGTCATGGATGGGGACAGTCGGAACAGACCACCGCTGGTGCTGCGCCTCACAAAGACTGGTGTGTTTGGATTTAAGGCATGCATGTGGTTACTGTCACTGAAAACAGCCTCATCTGAGCGCTGACCACCAAACTCTTCAGAAGCTTCCAGTCAGTGTTTCTCTCCCACTTGAAGGATATGTGTGTAATAAAGTTTAGTAACAATAACTGTAATGTAGATGGAAGAAATCTAACCACCAAACTACAGGCCTCTGCATCCACATGAAGAAAAATACAGTATATTAAAAGGATGCTCTCGTGTATGTTTGCATATGTCTATCTTTGGATGTTTTGGCACGAGGGATGCGTCTCTAGTTAGTGTGCATACTGCTTGGCTGCTTTTACACTGGATGAGATGCACCTTTGTCAGCTGGGATTATACAGGAACTGTTGACACTCACCCTAATGCCATAAATCAACCCACTCATTTCCTGTGTCTAGAAGTTCTAAGAATACTCCTGAGGTTGCCAGGAGAGAGAATCTCCGAACAAAAAGCCCCCGCTCTTTAAACAAGCGTCTTCATTTCGGCTTTAAACATTGTGATTACTCAGGCAAATGTCAGCGAAGCCCTGGGTCACATCTCATTTTCTGTCTCCCAGAAACAGCAGCTACGCCTTAAAAGATTGAAGCTGAAAATGTGCCCCACGTTGGCCGGATGCCAGATGGACCGAGTTACGGAATGTACCATGGAAATGAGAAACTGGCAATCTTATATTCTGCTTCTGGGACTGTACTGTGTGCACGCAGAGTAATAATCCCACATTGATCCCTCCTAGTCCTGACTGAAGTATCTCAGATTTTTAAAAAAATGTTGAGAACTTAAAGGAATAGTACAATATTTGAAGTGAGAGTTAGAAAGGATCATATTTTTACACTTTAAAATGAGGTGCATGCTGTGTCCATCATTCTTACTCGACTCAAATCACCCGTACAAAAAATACCGTAGCTGCTGTTAGCTCAGTTTATTAGCCGGGCTTTTAAAACTGTGAGCTCACAGCACTGAGGGGCAGTTAGTGTTTGTACCACAGTTCTTTTGGACCTCCAGGAATAAGAGGAGGTTTTTGTTAGGCCCAGGGCAAGTGGGAATGCTGACGGGGTAGCGGCATAGGGCAATGGCAGAGGTGAAGAGAACCAAGAGGACGTTGACAGAAGAAGCTAAGAAGAAAAGAGGAGAGCGTGACAGAGCAAGAGCTGAAATAAAATAGTAAAAGACAGACGCCGAGCTGGGCTGACTGCTGTTGGACTAGTCAGTAACATTAGCACTAACACTTCATACATCATAGCAGATCTTCATCTACAGCTATCCATATTTACAAGGGTGGTATTGCACCCTGACACTGGGGGCACTAAAGCAAAAAATACCAAATTCTACTCTTTAAATCTCAGGGTTTATCTCTGCACGAAGGCTGGAAACAGTCTGACAGTGGCATCGATCTTCTCATCTAGCTGCCTCTCTTCCAGAAAGTGAATAAGTGAGTTTCCCAGGAGACTTTAAGCAAATGACAGATTACATTAATTACAGAACACTCCAAACTTTTGCATCCAAGTTCTTAGAAGTATGTAACTGGCTAAAATACCGAGAGGACTGACAACTAAATCCATTTCCCTTGGCAGGATCACACCCCAGCAATCCCGAACACTAAACATTGTGGCTGGTGTAAGCAGTCATTACACTGTCACATGAAGATTGATTGGGCCACAGCAATAATTACTGTCCCCGATTCTGTCTTTATTCATGCTCATCAACATAACGTAGATCGGATTATAAAGCTTGTAGCTGCAGGAGTCGATGGAGCATCCTGAGTTCGGGTTTCATATCATCAGATCTCTCCTGTTCAAAACTCAAGGTGCACTTCCTTATTTCTCCTCGGCCCTTGTAATGTGGATGCTGAGTAGTCATTTTCCGTTCAGGTTTCTTGTTGAGGTCTTGATCTGGTGAACAATGGCTGCTCTGTGCTGAGGTCGTGGTGGCATATCTGTCCCTGAGGAGCTATTTCCTGTCGAAGAGAAATGTGATCGGGGTTCGGAGAGGAGACGGGCGGTTTAAACAAAAACTCAAAACCCTTGTCTGCCCTGCACTCTTTCTCTTTCTTCTGTAAGAACTACCCGCCTTCTTTTTTAGGCACAGATACAAGTGAAGTTTTATTATCTTCCCCTCTTTGTACTTGCTCCGTTCTCTTATCATCTCCTGACCAATGTCCGTACTGCAAACGGAGGGTTTCCATTGTTCCCGATAACACAGATTTTACCGCAGGTGTCATTAATCTTCAACAGCACCCACTATCAATTACCCTCTTACCCTTTATGATGGCAAAACCAGCATCTGTCCTCGGTCTGGAGTTCAACTCTCAGTTCCAATCTATTTAACAGCTCCATCTGCTTTCCTGCAAAAAATCCTTAAGTGAAACAATAACAACCAGAACATGCATCTTTGTGTAACATTATCCAGCTTTGCTCCCTGTCACGGTGTTAACAGAAACCTTGCGTTTGGGAAACCGATACGACAAAACAATTGTCTATCTGGTTCATCCTCACATCGTTCCATGTCACAAACATTTGGCTTCGGCGGTCGTATCTTTCTGAGCACTCTTGGCTGCTCGACAGCCGATGTGACCCCCGTTCGAACTCGTGGATGTGTCGTCTACTGCGAGTTCAAAGTCAAATCCTGTTCCTGCCATAGTGCGAGGCTTCGCTCCAGAGAGATGCACTCAGAACATGTGGTATCATCTTAAAACATCTCTGCTGTGATAAATAAAAAAAACAGGGCGTGCTGGAGTCTGGGAGATAAACTAATGCTAGTATCAGATATTTTGTCATAAACCAAAGTTTGGCAAATGAAACTTTGGCGCTAGATGAAAAACAACAACATCAATTCTGAGGGCGACATGGATGTCTTTACCAAATGCGATGGAAAAGGACTCCAATGCCATTTCACGAGAAGTCAGTAGGGTTCATCCTCTGGTGAATATAGCACCAAATTTTATGGCAATTCATCCCATAGTTGTTGATACATTTCTCTACAAACCAAAAATGTACATTTTTGCCAATTTAATGTCACAAGAACACCAAAAATGATCATAATTCATCCTCTGGGGATCACGAATCCCAAATGTCGGTGGCGTGGCTACAAAAACACGTCGACCCATGTGATTCGATCTCTTCTGTCTAATGTTTCAGATGTAGACCAGAAAACAACATTGCAACATTGCTGTAGCGCCGTGTTGTCGACACGATATAAGATGTCACTTATTCCGCGTATTCGTGTCATGACTTTGCACGGATCGACAGAAAAGTTAAACTAGTTTTCTATTTCCAAAGGCTTTTCAAAGAATTCCTCACTTTCATGTGAAAAGAATGAAGGGGAAAAATATCAACATATCTGAGACAGACATCTGAGAATTTTCCATGAGCCACAGGAAAATGAAAAAATGCGAGCAGAATAACACTTGGCAGCTTTTTAATATTGACTCCTTTTCCTCTTTCTCCCCCTCTCTCTCTCTCTCTCTGCCTCTCTCCGGGCTTGGAAGCACTTGAATACAAAGTTCAGCGAATTGTTCTGGCATGGTAGCTTGTGTGTAATGACTTCTGACAGCAGTGGAGACAAACTGAAGAGCATGTCTGTCTCTGCATGAGTATTTACAAATCTACTCTCGGGAACCGCATTCCAATTCTGGAAACACTATTATATGCAAGTCGCCATGAACAACCGCATGTAGGGGGATGCATATCCGGAGGTACTCGTTTGAAATAAATAGACGAAGGGAAACTGGCCTTATATTTCCCCGTACAACAGAGGTTTCGGTGTAAAAGTAAAGAATCAAAGTGATGTATTAGAGTCGTTTCAGAGGTACAGTTTGGGGGGAAAGCAGCTGCCTGCTCCATCATACAGAGCCGCTGGCTCCACTGAATCTGGCCGTTGTTCTTATCTGGCTGCCATCCAACACTGATGGGATTTTGGTTCTGCTACGCATTATGAACTGAAGGTGTGGTCACAGTGTGTTCTTTAGTTTGCTCCCAGTTGTTTCAAAAGTTTTCGACCGGGCCTCGTGCATCAGAGTGTGTGTGGCTCCAACAACGAGAGAGGTCGGCGGCAACACGTCAACCATATCTGTCCGGCTTTAGCAGTCTATAGGCTGATAATGGACACTCTTGAGCAGTTTACCATTTGGGCTTAGCCTCACCTCCACTTTGATGTTGTTTCAAATTGAGTCTGCAGCCGTCCTGTTGCTCTGGTATGCCAGCTGGATGAAGTGGAAGGAGAGGGGGGGGTTGTTGTTTGGCTAAGAAACTCTTCTGCTCTCGTCTTGACTCCTCTCTAATCTCTCTAATTGGAATCGGGGAGGGGGGATCTGAGGGTCTACCGGCCTGAGAGCTGCCAGATCTTTGTGGTCATAGTGCGGGTGATGTGACGGGGTCAGGAGGACGGAATTATCCGAATGACTGAGTGTTTTTTGCTTTTTCTTTTCTACACTTTGTTCTCTCGGGCCTCAAGACCCCAGCAGATCCATTTTGTTTTTCCTCTCCTAGTGGCTGCATGCCTCCCTCGTGTTTGTTTACATGGTGTGTTCACACTCTTTTTATTGCTAAGTGTTAATGTTAGGAAATAGGAAATACCCTTCGCCAAAAGGTAAAGTACTGAGTCATTAGGATTTCACACCGCTGCTTGCTTACAATAGCACTTGGGCAGTAAAATAACACGTGAAGGCTGGTACTTTCCCAGCTACATATCTGGAAATCATAGTTCTACATTATTTAGCTGTCACGTCTTTATTTGTGCCAGTGCAATGTTCACGCGTATGCCGTATCATAGCTGTGCGATCCTGTTGTGTCGTATGGTGGAAAGTGTAAGGAGCCCTGCATGTGTTATAGCAGCTGTCCTTTCACCCAGCGGGGAGGCATCAATCTCAGAGTTTTCCAATGAAACTGTGCCTCATTACAGACGGGTCTCATCGCAAAGGAAGAGCAAATTATTCAAGAGTCAGTCCACAGCGGTTCAGCGATAAATCATTCGAAATCCAAATTTTGCAGTGGTTTAATACAAAGCTGGAGATTTATGGCTGGACTACAGCAAACATAAGTCACAACCTGTCTGTTTATAAACAGTACGGTAGAAAAACGACGCAACATAAAGCATAAAGATGTTCTGATGAGGTGTATAGGCTGAATCTATATTAACTTACTGGGGCCGGAGCCAGTGTTGTGCCAGAACAGGAGCTTGGGCGAAGCAGGCCTAGACATAATGACAGAGGCAAAAGACAAGGGGGACGCTAAGAAGAGAAAATAAGAGAGTGACCTACAGACGAGAATAAATCTGGCATCTTGTTGGCGAGAGCTTCGCTGCTGGAAGACAGACGCCGAGCTGGACTGACTGCTGTTGGATTAGTCGGTGATATTAGCGGCTGCTGCGTCTCGTGCTGTCGACTAGTTTTAAGTAATAGAATCATAACAAATACATGTGTACAGCTTACCGTATTAATAGCGGTATTGCATTTATACACAGTTCTGTCTATCTATATACATGTATAGGTTTAATTGTATATAACTATATCTATATAAATAACTGTATATATTGATTTGTTTCATGCATTTCTACTTACTACTACTACTATATTTCTATATATATTTTACATTTCACTGTGTTGTAATCTCTCTCTCTCTCTCTCTCTCTCTCTCTCTCTCTCTCTATCTATCTATCTATCTATCTATC
Organism: Collichthys lucidus; assembly: GCA_004119915.2. Taxonomy (NCBI): domain Eukaryota; kingdom Metazoa; phylum Chordata; class Actinopteri; family Sciaenidae; genus Collichthys; species Collichthys lucidus. Next base: position 26,803,654 of record CM014093.1, read on the forward strand.
TATCTATCTATCTATCTATCTATCTATCTATCTATCTAATAACTGGATGATCTCATGAGACACAAATGGTTTAATAAACGTCTCTGATCTTAATATTACAACTCGTTTTCATGGCCATGATAATTACAAACATTTTTGAAACAGCAGCTTGCGTCACAGCCCGCGCGTGACGACACAATCACAACAGTTAATCGGACCAATGGGACGCGTCTGTTGCAGGAACCTAATCAGCCCGTCGCCACTCTTCCCTCATCACAGAGCTGCTGCTGCAGGCTGAGTGGATGCGGCTTGGACGTGAAAGCGAATGAGTGACTTGGAGAGCGAGGACATAACGCGGCACTTTTGGAACAGCTCGGGACATGAAAACTTTTTTTTTCTCACCGGTGTTTGTGCTGAAGTGCAGACACGAGCGCGCGTAAAATCCTCCAAAACGCTCAAAACTTCTGCTTCTTCTTGACGTGATCGGCTTGTTATGAACATGCTTGGTGAGATTGTTGGTCACTCTGTGACTTCAAGTCACCAAATCGTGACATGATATAAAAACCATCGAGGAGTAAAACCTGGTTTCGACGCAGCGTGATGGAATTACAGAAGCCCCGATGAAGTCTAACATTTTTAAGATCTATTCTTCCTGGAAATGGCAAGTCGCGCCAGCGCTTCTGATATGCAGTGTGTTGCTTCTACTCATCGGTTTGTGTGCCGGATCTCCTAACCACAGCCGTCGGCTGGTCTGCTGGAAAGCCATCCTGAAGTGCCACGGAGAGCCGGAGTGCCATTACGCGTATGATCAGTACCTGTATGCGTGCGCGTCTGTCATCAATGGGGACCGTAAAAAGTGTCCCAGTCACTGCATATCATCTCTCATCCAGCTCAACCTAACCCATAGCGGCCCGGCTCTAGAGGACTGCGACTGCGCCACGGATCCGGTCTGCAGGAGAACCAAACAAGCCATCGAGCCGTGCTTGCCCCGGACGAGCACCATGGGCTGCACCGAGGCCCGGCGGCAGTGTGAGATGGATCTGCCTTGTAGCTACGCCATGAGGGACTATTTATTCCACTGCAGGAAACTTTTCGGAGGCGAAAGGTGCTCGGATAGTTGCCGCAAGGTGATAGCCAACATGCGCTCCATACCCAAAGCGCAACAGCTGGACACTTGCGTGTGTGACGGCACGGAGAGGAACATATGCGAGTTCATCAAAGTCAGCATGAAGACTTTCTGCTCCGAGTCCAGCGATAGGTTCGCGGGAAGCGGCTTTTCAGACTCTGAGGAGGATTCTGAGGACGATTACATCGACCAGGAGGATTATCAATACGTGGAGAGCTCGAGTGAAGCCAGACTTTGTCAGACTGTGCTGAAAGTCCTGACCACCATTTTGGTTTTTCAAAAAATAATCTGAAAAGCTGCTGCAGCTAGAAAAAGTCTGTCACATCATCGGAATGTGTCTGCTTTGTTTCATTAAAGTTACATTTGGGGCAATTAAATCCAACAACTGAAGCCTCTGCTACAGATCTGACAAATGTCACATCAGATCAGCAACACATGTAACTTAATTCAAAAGAAATGTCCAGATAAAGCTGAAGGAGCCTATTTTTGTATGCTATAAATTGTACAGTCTATTGTATAAACCTGTTTTGTGTCAAAGAAAAATAATTGTTTATGAGTGACAAGAGATTTGCACTGTCTGAGTAGTCACACTCTTAAACTGCATCATGACCACAGAGGAGGGACAAATGTTTTTGCCTAAAAGTGCCTACGAGTCTTTGTACTGTTTGTTTTTATTATATATACATATATATATTCATCATTACCATGTCAGACGTGCTGTGAAAGCACAGCAGTTTTCTTTTTGTTTTCCACAACCCCTTCATTAAAAACCAAAGTTTGGTGTAAGCCACTTTAAATCTGTGTGAAATCCCCCCCAAGCCGATAAAGCATCTGAAACACAGAAGCTTCTCTAAGTGTCCGTACTTGACCTTGCAAACATGGATGTTTGCAGAAGGTATAAAGAGTTTTAAAACTGTTTAAACAGAGAGAAAGGTAAACTCCTCCTCCTTTTTTTAGGAGGGGGATTTGGTGGTTGCTCGGTCAGTTTGTTTTATCCTCACCCCTGTGTGTTTGTTAGAAGTCTTCACAAAGACACACAAAAAAACAAGATGTCTGTGTTCGGGTGAGTGCCCTTGACGAACGCGCTCCTCTGAATGTAACATGCACATGAAATAAATAAGAGTTTTTAAAAAATGACTTATCTGGAAGTTGTGTGTCTGGATCCTTATTATCCTATTTAGTCCTTGCGTATTGGTTAAAGGAGTGTACGCTAATGTTAAATTATTATTTAACTGAAGCACTTTAGACTGATTGTTTGAGGTTTATTAAAATCAGAAAAAGTTTAATGCTGGGTCCCGTTTGAAGGAATCACCAGGTGGATCCTTCCTGAAAGTATTTAACATAATTATTTACCAGTTGCCCATGAAAGCATTATCATCATTTCATTAACTTAACTGTGGATTTAACACTTTTGCATACAGAGGCCTCAGTTATTTTTGCATCTTAAAGTGCCATTATGTAAAACATCTGATAAGGGTCACGAGCCAAAACGCTTCCTCCCGTAGTCGCAGTTACAGACCCCTGAAAAACAAATTTAAAGCATATTTCTACCTGCTTTAAAGTCTTCATAAGTCACCTATAAGTAACATTTTGCTTAATAAATCAACACGTTTGAAAGCCCAGCTCACCATAACCATCATGCAGCAGTGACAGAAAGTAAGAAATCAACTTTTATATATCACAAATGTGCAAATAGATTTGTCACAAACAGATTTTAGGACTTTTTTCAATGACAGTACATCGTGGTGTCTGTTTACATCCCTGTGACTCATGTTATGAATCAGTCAGCTCTCTACACACAGGAGGAGAGAGAGAAAAAAAAGAAGAAGAAGCCAGTGTCCCCTCCTTCACTTGTGATAATGGGTCTTGAAACCATTGATGGCGACCATGTTGCTTTTCAAGGAAGAGAGATGGGCCCTCCAGCCCATTGATTGGAAGAGAAGTCGAGTGGCACCTCTATTATGGAGATGCAAAGATACACAATGGTGCCGCGGCACAATGCAAGGGGGCACTTCATTCACTCTTTCTCTCTGTCAAGCTTCTTCAGGGAGAGTGAGGGGGGTGTGTGGAGACAGCTATCCCAGAGGAAGTCAGAGGAGTTATGTGAGAAAGTTCACTTTTATTGCTCGGTCTAACTCCTGCTGAGATTCTGTCCGCGGCTCTCTTACGAAAAAGATGTTTAGTGGTCTTCTCTTTGAAGTTAGGATAACTTTCTGCATGGCGCTCTTATTACGCAATGTGACTTTGTGAGAAACATAACCCATCATTAGGCTTTAAACAATCTTAAAAAAGAAAAAAGACCCGGATAATAAATCCAACAGAGGCAGCGATTGTTAAAGAAAATACCAACAGAGTGATGCGGTGAGGGAATTACTGGGCTTTTGTTATGAGAAGCAAAAGCCTGCCACTGTCACTTTAAGAAAACAGGCCCCCTACTCCAACCATTAATAATTGTAATGCCTTTTTATTATTGTCGAGGATAATGAAGGGATGAGAATCATACAGGGGCCCCTAGACCATACTCTGCCCCTGAAATGTTTTCAATTAACTTTTGGCACCGGAGGAAAATAGGAATGTTGTAGTTTTTTCCCATGCCGAAACAGAAAAGAGTCAACTGGGGCTTTTTTGGTGCAGGGAGCAGAACATCATTAAAATTGCTTCATCATAACTCAAAGTGTTGCTCGGCCAACCTCCCCTCGGCCCCGCCCCGAGGTCTCCATCCTCACGTTAGCCCGGTTCTGTTCAATCAGATCAGTGAGGTATTTTTCCTCATGTACCACACAATATGTCATTATATTATAATAGTGAATGGACGTTTAAATTACAACTTAAATTTTTTTGGAAAGGCCTGAACAGTTTGATCTCAGGCGCCGTTCCCGAGTCCAGTTAAGCCCGGTCCCAGTGGAACTTCACAAAACATTTCTAAAACTGCTCAGCTGCCAGACTGAGACTTTTTCCTGTTGAGCCTATTTTGAAACTCCTGGAAGAAAGAGAAGAAACTGTTTCTAATTCAGTTGCACTCGTGCGCCTCATGTGAACCCAAGGAAAAAAATCAAGAGGATAAAAGCTGACATGCAGTGATGAACTGGGATGATTTTATCTACTGTGCTTCACAGTTTAGAGTTGAACTTGGAAACAGACTTTGTGGTAGGATTGTTTTCTTAACTTTAAACAAGAAATACAAAACACGATAAGCACAAAATTGACTTTTGATGCAAATAGCAGAGTGATGATGGATATTGCAGATGTTGGGATCATATGATTTTAGCTTTGGATGTTTTCCACTCCAACGTGTTTATTGGGGAAGATGTTGACACATTTGTTAATTGCAGACTTTGAAATCAGAGAATATTTCTGCATGTTTCTGTTGTATAGCATCAGAAACTGAATATGGTTTGCTTTGGGACTGACAAAATAATTTGAAGATGTCCCCTTAGACTCACCAAACTTGTCATGACTAAATTATTAATCTGCTTGTCCAAAAAAATGATTTCAAAATGATAATAATGGACTAGTCCAATGACAGTTTTTTCATGATCTATTATTCATTTGAATTATGTAATATGGAAACCAGATCAAACTTTTTTGCTCCCAGCTTCTTAAATGTGAAGCTCTGTGTTTATCTTCGGCGTCTTATGGCATCATAAAAGTAAAACTGAAGTGTTGTCTGAAGGGACAAACAATTTTTATACTTTATACACTAAACGATTGATTTACCATTCAAAGGAATCAAACTTTTTATAATAAAGATAATTATTTGTTAATTATTCAACATCTGAATCTGTTCCCAGCTCTAAAAATAAAAATAAAATATATATTTGGCTTGACCTGCTCTGTGAGACGGTAAAAGAGATTGTATCAGTTGTCGTAGAGTCAGTAAACCGATATGCCAAATTTAGACAGTATAATATAAAAATATTTGCCACCATAAGCTACTGGTCAAACCAGATTAAGTCAAGCCGTGGCAGTAAAACGTCTGAGTATTTGAGTGCTGTGTGATTTCTTTTTTTCTAAACTCATATGTCCGTTTGGAAAGTTTTAGCACGTTGCCAGATTCAGGTTACACTTCAGCTTTGACTGAAAATAAACAAACTTAGCGAAAGCAAAGCGAAGTGAATAAACCCCAGTGACCCACGATAATTGGAGGTTGGAGGTTGGGGGGTGGACTTGAGGAAGGCAGCACCCTGGGCCTTTAGAGAGGTGGGAAAGGTGGAGGAGGGGTTGATTTATGATTGAGGGTTAATGGGGGGAAGGGTACGGCATGGCAGAGAAGGCTGTGCTGGGTTGAATGTCAGGGATTTCAAGCCTCCCCTGAATAAGGGAATATCAAATCAGCCAATCAGATAGGTTTCCTCTTGTCTTCCGTGAGTCGCCTCCCCTGATGCAAAGCCACAGAGCAGTGGTGCGAGGTTTTTTAAGGAGCGAGAGAAGAACGGGAGGAGTGGGGGAACACAAAACATAGCTGACAAGGGGCATAACTTCATTTCCACGGTGCTGGGACAGCTGTGTGGAGTAATCTGCCGTGGCAGCCCTCTAAAACTTCAATGCCTTTAGTGACCCGGGGAAGTGGGGAGGGGGCAACTCCAACTGTGTGCAGGCATTTAGGAGGTGTGAAGGGGGGCTCCTTTCACACCCTTCCAAGTGCTTTTGTTAAATAAAATAAAATCCCTTACCTTACTTCTTTTTCCTTTTCTTTTCCACAGAAGTGAGGACTATATGTTTATGAGATTAAACGACAAAGGCTTGCAGATCGAGAGCGATCTTAGAATTCATTTTCTTGCTTCTTGCTTGTGAGCGACAGGTTGAAAAGGTGAGGAATCCTGGGATTTCAAGTTTTTATGAAGTAACATGAACTTTGTGTTCTCATATTTTTCTTGGATCCTGCATTGGTGAGCTCTGAGAAGTATTCAGAATGAAGACAGAAAAAGGCCAAAATGTCTCAAAGTTTTAATTTATGTTTGGTTATGAAGATGTTTGTACTCAAATGTAATGTTCTTGTTTGCATTTATTTGGGATGTCAGATTTTTTTTTATATCTAATGTATAAAATGAAGAAAATTAGTGAGTTTCTCAAATAGGTTTTGAAATTCCTCCTTTAAGCTTTAAATGTCCGCTTGATCTTCAGTTTGTAGTTTGAGTAAATATTAGTAAGGGCAGTCTATCGATGAAGAGGGGTTCATTATTTGGTGCTAACAGTTCTGTTGAAGAAAGAACAAAACATTTTAGACTAAGATAATAGCCTGAGGCTGGGTTGCTGTCCGGAGTGAATGGGGTCTCCCTGGAGCTCAATAAGGTCCCAAAGTTTTACTTCATTATGCTGACTTACTAAAGGCCAGGGGGTACCACCCCCAGTGGTTACCTCTCAAGCATGCATTCATCACCCCCCCTCCGCGACTACACACACACACACACACACACACACACACACACACACACACACACACACACGCACACACACACACACATCTTTCAGACTTTAACTCCATTTAAGCGATGACAGGAGGCAATATTCACAGAAAGCCGTGAGAGGAAGGAGAAGTTTTAAATAACATGAAACCCGAAGGACGAAAGCTGCTCAGGTCATTTTAAACAAATTCATAAAGATATACTCTGATATTCAAATGTGGAAGGTGTTTTATTATACGGTTTGTTTCCCTTCCAGGAGTCTTTTTTTTCAGTGTTTGAAAAGATTCCCAAAGATTTGACTCCAGGCTTCTCTAAAATACTTATTGTAAGCAAATTTCCTTTTTACAGGTCTGTGCACATTCCTCAATATTGTGCAAGGCTGTAGCAGTAACAGTCACTGCTGTTTGCTTAACAAGGCCTTCTCTGGCACGAGGAGTCTCCAGTCATGCATGCAGCGTCGAGGCTCAACGACGACTGAGTTTAAATCCATGTGCAAACATGAAAATCAAAGGCGGCTAAGCTAAGAAAATATGACAGTCATCCCTTTTTGACAATCGTGAAAGCCAAAAAAGGATTTGGTATTTGTCTTTGCACGTTAACCCAAGATACACACGTTTTAATTGTATTGTGTATTCTCATCTTCAGTGCACCCACGGAGCTTATAGAGTGCAGTTCAACAGAAACGGACACAATTTTGGCCGTTGTTGGGGTCATGAATTAATTTAAAGCAAATATATACTGTATATATAGAAGAGAGTTTGTATTTAATGTGGATTTACCCCCTCATTAATTGATAGCCTTGCTTCCCATGTGACAAAACACAGGTTATAATGGTGCTGATGCAAAAAGACGTAACCACAGTTCCTGATTTCAAAGCACAATTGCCATAAAATTTACGGGTTGATAAACATAAAATATGAAGTTTCAGGAACTCGAAATGGAAACTGAGAAAAGTATAGAATGCACGGTTCTCTCTCCCGCATCCCGCTTCTACTCATCTGGTTCTCATTTGCGCAGCAAAGCCAGCTGGAATGCGTCCATGCTTTTAAAGATGAGTTATTTACCCATTAATACATACTTTAGCCCAGCGCTGTTTTAAGTGGACCAAAGTGGAAAGACACACGTTGTTTGGGATCTAAATGTAAGATTGATTGATGACATGAACAGGTCATGCTCTCTCTTTTTTCTTTCCAGGGTACTGCGGGCTGCAAAAGACAGCAGAAACCTTTGGGAGAAATGTTTACCAGAATGATAACTTAAGCTTGCTTTACATCAGAAGTGGTATTGATACTGAAAACACTGATACTGAAAAGTGTACAGTGGAGGACTGTAGCATCACATATTTATTTTAATTCTAATCACAGACGTGATTTGGCTCGTTTAAGTTTCACAGAAATCATAATATCCTAATTCCATACATTTAAATCACAAAAGATCCAAAGATCCAAACATAGAAAACACCTTGTTGTTTTATGAATTGTATTATCCGTTACCAACCTCCAGATGGCTCCGTTCTCCTGACTAAACATGTAAAGATAAAAATAGATTTTTTTTTACTGATTGGCTTGATTCAGCTTGAGACTGCTTGTGCTCAGCAGTATTCTTCACTTCTGGTGTCTCCTCTGCACACAGCTCCACCAGGGAGCCCATCGGTGTTACACCTGCGCGTCCTGGTGCGTGTCCGTCCGCTACAGCTTGACCAATAAGACCAGCATGACCAGTTACCTTCATGGGAGGGAGGAGGTCTTGTAGCTGCAAAACAGAGTCCAAATCAACACACGCAAAAGAAAAAAAAAGATGTGAATGTACTTGTTGGGGTGTTCTCACTGGTCACTCTTACCTGCGTATTTCGATCTGTCTGGTTTGTAATTCTGGCAGCCAAGACCGTCATACAGGTGAGAACACATGCATATGCACTTCCCATCCACTAGAGCCAGAGTGCCTCCGTTATGACAAGGCTTACACTTGCACACGTTATACTCGGCCACGTAGTCCGCGATGGCCTGCTTCAGGTTGGACGTCCTGTTGCTGGCGCCCGGCATGTCCACTGGAATCAGCATGTAGATGGGCTCGGGCTGTCAGAAACAAGAGAATACGTCTAACTCACTGGAATATGAAAAATCTTTCATTTGCTTCATTGCCAAGAACTGTACTTTAGTGCAGCCGTGATTTTTTGTCGGGTATAATATTTACGATGTTCCTTTATTTGGCATGACAACATTTAATAGGTAATAAATGAAAATTTGAAATGGGAAGATTTTGACTAATCCATCTAATTAAAGCCACTGGAAACATTATATAGGTCAACCTCGTGAGAACAGTCAGAAGATTGTCAGAAAGTCATTGAAGTCTTGCAAATCAATCGAGAAGATCTTTGACCTGCTGGTGGCGCTAGATGAAAAGTCAGGATATCACCAAAATCCAGGGTTCCCACACCTTTTTCATGGACAAATTCAAGCACCTTCAAGCACCAGTTTTTCCATTTTTCCAGCACCTTTAAATAGGTAGCCTACTAGTTGTGTTTGCCATGATGGTCATGGGAAGCGCAGCGGTGCCACTGTATGGCATAATAATATGGGTCTAATTAGCATTATTTCATATGGTGGTAGATTGACTGTTTTGATTTTTAACTAATTGTGAAATTTCAAGTATTTTCAAGCACTTCACAAAAAAATCAAGCGTTTTCACAACCTTGAAAACACTGAATTGAAATTCAAGCATTTTCAAGGAATTCAAGCACCCGTAGGAACCCTGAAAATTACTGGGAATCCACAAATGTCTGGTAGTCCATTTGATAACTGTTAAGATTATTTGGATGCAAGCGCTCAGCTCAACTTTGCAAAATCTCTCATTCCTACCTCACTCCTAATCAGCGCAGGGCCATCGATGATGCTCTGCGCCCAGGTCTGATACGTAGCTACGTCCATCAGCCCTTCCTTATTCAGTTTCGCTCTCATGACAGCAGCGGCTTGCAGAGTGCCTCCTTTGACAGATGTCATCACCCGGTCCACCAGGGCTTTCCCCTCTGAAGTATCTGTGTGACAACAGAAGACCAGGTTATAGACGTTTTCCTAAATCGATATATATTGATGTTAACTTCACGCATATCACTGTGCACAATGTACCCATGAGATAAGAGAGGTTTGGATTTTTACAAGTCTATTTTAATACCTATTAATACTGTTTAATGTCTTACAGAGTAAGTATTTTATTTTGTTTGCAATACAAATTCCCCGAATTAGTAGTTGCATTACAAGGACCAAACACTGGCACTAAACTTACACCTGACTAACTGTACCCACTCCATTTGGCTGACAGTCTGCACCTATCTTATGAATGGTAACTTTATACACGCTTGACTAATCGGCGCAATCATTTAAGACGGTGAAAGCTGACCTGTAGGTTTGCTTGTTACATTTTTACACTTGTCAAGTCTGGCATGTCCTCCCCCTACTAACGCCTTTCCAGCCACGTCTACGCTGATGCCACCTCTGAAGCATTCCTGAACCATTCTCTCCGTCAGATCTGCAGGAGAACGAAGCATAGAGGATAAGCGCTTATCACTTTTCAAGTTATCAACAACTTGAGAAGGATGAAATGAACTGTTACACATACTTCTTCGCTTGATGGCGTCCTGGTTGAGAACATAGATCAACTCGTATTCGCCACCGGACTTCCCGTTTTTGGTGTAGTGTGTTCCGTAGTCCTCCAGGAAAGCAAAATAAATACCTTTCTCGTATTGCAAAGGCAAAGATTGGACGTGCTCTAGAAATTCTTCCGCCACTTTGAGCCCACGGGAGCGCATCCTGTAGGTACTCATCTGTAGTTTGCCCTTTATCCGCATGAAGCTCTTGTTCTAAGCGTGCAGGAGAGAAGTACTGGTAAATACAGACACATATGGTAGATACTGGATCTTTTTAGTTAGTAGAACTATATTGCAATATGAATGACTTGTTACCGGCTGACACGTACCACAGTGTTGGAGAACTCCGTGACCTCCTTAATCATTTCTTTCTTCTCATATCCAAAGTTGGCACTTACAGAAGTATTGATCATGGACTTTTCGGTTTTTGAGAATTTGAAGGAAAGTCCGACTTCGACTTTGAGACTCATCTCAGTCAACATTTCCCTCAGGAGACTGTGCGTGTCCTCGTAGATTTCTTTAGACGCTGTTTCTTCCGCTAGAGTCTGATAGGATGGGATCATTTATACACACACACACAGATGCACATGCACATAGTGAACGCAGGAGAAACAGGAGAAATGATTCTGGCTCTGACCTCGTAGTGGAGAACGCCGACATTATACGGAACCCTGTCTGTCTTCCTAGTGTTTGGATTCATCACGCGGTCGCACCTCCCGTCGTAGTAATCATTGTTGAAGGGGTTCCTTCGTGGATCTGCACCCAAGATGTTGATCCTGGTGCATGGACACAGTAGCCACTTTGAAGACTCAATACAGTTTTTTTGAAATTCAAAGGTTTGAAGAGTACTCGAGTATTAGACTCAGGGGTTCAAGCAATCGCCAAAAATTGCAGCGGGCAGCATTGATAGGACATTTAGGCTCTACCACTCACATACATACATGTTCATTACATCTGAGTTTAGATCCAGGAGGTGGCTTAGCTGAGCATAAACCTTTGAAGCAAGAGGAAAGAGCTTTCCTGGCTTTGTCCAACGGTACACCGCCTCCGCTGTTTGCTCTTTGATTGCAAATAATCTAGCTTAATGATTCACTCTTACCCGTATCCTGCTGTCCGGCCTTGCTCGCTGCTATCCAGGATTTTGGAACCACAGGGTTTATGCGAAGGCTCATCGCAGTCCTCATCTGATCCATCCTCGCAGTCATAGTCCCCGTTGCACATTAATCTCTTCTTGATACAGGTGCCTGTGTAAAGATGGGTGTTCAATTGATTGGGCCTGAAATAATAAAAAAGAAAAAGCTACTGTAGATGATTTAAAAAGAAGTCCAAGTACCTGACTCGCACTGAAACTCTGTGCCAGAGCATTCAGGGGCAGGCGGTTTCGTACATACATCCGGTGTTGTACAGTACTCCCTGTCCCCGATTGATGAGTCGCAGGACTGGCCACCAAACTGGCCGAACACTTCTACACTTCGAGAACGCCTCTGATGGTGACAAATGATATTACAAATGATTGTTAAGCACCTACATTGTCTTACAAAATATTTTAAATTAAAACATGAATTCATTTAACCAGATCTTTTTCTGCTAGCCAAAGCTCCTAAAATGAATTACCTAACCATCTAACCATAACTAGCTGTAGTTTGATTTTTACTCGTGTCCTCAGGTATTTTTTCCACCCAGAATTACAAAATTTTGTATGACATAATGCGTCTTATGTATATAAGACATATGTCAGGAATTGAGGTTCTGATTCAACCTCAGTTGTCAAATATGTAGTTAATTCAATTGAATTTTATTTATACCCAACAACTCCACCATGAGCAATCCTTTTCCTTAGTTACTGTGTTTTGTCTTTACTGAACTGAACAGGTTGTTACATTGCGAGCTAGTACAGGACTGTTATTAGACTATGTTAAAAAGTGTGAAAAACAGTTTTAATGGACTCACTCTGGTTTTCGTGCAGGGATCACAAGCACTCCACTCTGTCCAGCGGCTCCAAGCGCAATTTTCTGCTGGTGGATCAGGAAGTTCCACTCCCCTAAAATACACATATTAGGCGATGCAACTCTTTTAAATTGAATTTAAATCAAAGTGAATGAAAAAAAAATCGGACTGTGAATGAAATAAGGAAAATACTTACGTTCCTCCTTTAAGAAATGCTAGAATCAGACACAGGGCACAGAAGCCCAGCCGGAGAGCGACGTCAGTCCTCATGATGAACCTTTGAAGACACAAATGATGCTGTTCCCTTTTGTAGCGACCTCTCTGTCAATCATTATCCAACCGTGAAAGGACCATTGCTGTCAGCAAAGTCAATAGTTTTTGGATTTCTGGTGTAGCAATGTTGATTCAGTGCATGTAAACTCCCCGAGTTTGTTTGTTTGACTGAAAACATCTTATTCAGTCAGTCTGTTTTTGTTCTCCAGAAACACGATTTATACAACTGTTAGACTGATCATTGATCTGTGAACTGTTAGGTGCTTATCCGAAAGCTGATTAAATGACCTATTACCAGCACTCACAGCGTCAAACATGACAGAAGACTAATCAAACTGATCAAAAACGAATTAAATGAAACCACAAAAGTGTTGATAACTTGTTGACGTTATGGGAAAAATAGAAATGAATGCACCCTGTAGATATTTTGCACCAGAGATCTTATTCAGCATTACGGTTTGAATAGTTGTCATGGTGAACCGTGGTCCTTGCAACATTTATTATTCAGAAAATGTCTTTACATAAGTTATATTTTTAGTCATTGTTGTTCGTGTGAAGCTGGAAACTGTCCCAGCATACACTGGGTGAAACGTAGGCCTAACAAAAAAACACTGACAGAATGCTACTGTGTCAGAGCATACACATTATTTACGCACAAGGCCAAAGGTCATTGCTGTGTTTTTGTTTTTTGCTTTAAGAATACTGATATTAATAATTAGAAACATTTTGATTCAATGCTTAATTTCGGTGTTTCCAGGATTACACAATCGTTCAGGCAGGCAGGTTTTCAGAGCAAATGGCAGAGCAAATATTTAAAGAGGCGGTTGTGATTCATTTATGGGAAACGACCGTGGTACATTCGGGTCACAGACTTTGGGAAACTGAATGGCAGAGAATCAAAACTCGAGCACGCGCAGAAGATGTTTGGAAAACTGTCACGAGTGGTGAGAAAAACACCTGCCCCACAGGCGAGTAGTGCTGAAGTGCAACTCTTTGTCCACAAGATGGCAACATCAAACAGATAACAGCAGCATTTAAAGCGGCTCTATCTCTTCCACTCACACACTCACACTGTCCATGTGTAGAAAACGCCACTATAGAAACTATAACGCGTACATTTCACCTACTTTCTTTCTCTGACAGGTCGCTGGCAGGTCGCTGTTTGCCTTCTTTTAGATATATATCCAAACAAGCCTTGCACAACTATGCACAGGAAGTTTTAAACTGTTGTGCCTAATGATCTGTCATGTGATCTGAGAGGCTTTTGCTGAGTCTGCAGTACTCTGTTCTTCAAAAGGAGGGAGTGCAGTGTGTATAAATTACAAAACACTTCTTGGTGTGTAGAGCGATGAAATCAGTATTGATTGTAAAAGTGGACCCGGATTTATTAGGATCAGAACTAGCTAATGATTCATGTCAGAGATCAGAGAGGCTGACAAATCATCTTGCTTTTGTCTGACACAGAGAGAAAAACTGAATGTTAAAATTCCTAGTGTTCAGCATGCTGACAAGTATTTTCTGCTGACTTAAACAAACACAAATGTAAGACTATTCCCTGATGTATCCAAAGTCAATCTGAGGGCTGCCATGTCCTGCTTCTTTCCCCTCTATCTGTGAGCAGAACTGGGGTAGTCTAGGGGCTATGTGGTCATGGCCCGCCGGAGAGGCACAAATATGTGCTTAGGTCACCACTTTTACAAGGTTCGGCAGTTTCCTCTCCAGCTTTCTCAGGAAACCAGAGGGTAGGTAAGGTGCTTGGCCAATATTTCTCCTGACTAGAAAGACTTCCTGTTTTTGGGTGAAGTTGGAACTGCGTGGAAACATTTGTGGGACGCCACTTTACTGTAATTTACACACTACGTCCTATGGAAACTGTCATCATGCGCGACAGAGTATGATGAGGTTGCGTGCCCTGCTGCTTTGTGTCGTATTTTTAGACCCGAATGGTCAAGAGCAGCGAAGGCAGTTGAGAGTTAAAAAGGACAGAGAGGATAAAATCTAAGGCTACCTCAATTATGGACTGGAGATAAGTGGCTATCTTAGGTTCTGCTTGTGGTTCACAGCCGCTTCCAAGATTCACGCCCTAAATGCTTGATGTTTGGATTGCGGCCCTTCCTGTCATAAACTGAAAAAAAGGACACTTCCCATTCGTTCGTCTCTGTCAGCATTCTATTATAAAAATAAATCCTCTAATGTGCATGTGCTGACTTGTGCCATCTGCAGTCTGGGTGTCCGATACTTTTTCCTTTTTTCCTTAACTGGAGCTGGATTTACATGAGTAAACAGCGTACAACATGTCCTCCTGTATGCAAGTGTGCGGTTGCATTGGGTGTGCCGCTGATCTAAAGAGACAATGATTCACATTCACGGGAACAGGGAACCAGCATTTTAACCCAGCGTCATCAGACGATGATGCTAGACCAGGGAGAGATGCGTAATTGATGGGAAACGTTGACGCCGAGTCTTAAAGGAGGAAACATATTTTGCTGCACATACTGTGTATATATCAGCCAAAAGGGTATAAAGCACCAGACGTCGCAGATGTGATGCAGAAACAGCTCTTAAGTTCATGCTGTAGACAGATACTGATATATTAAATAAGAGGTTATGAAATAGATCATTCCAGTAGTTGGCGACTGGAGGGGAAAGTTAGTCAGCTAGTCAGTAATCTGGCTTCTGAGGTGCTCATCTCCTAAAAACCAGCCTCTGTCAGCAGAACACAGGATACAAAGGCAGGAAGGACATCCTTCCTCTGTCCCTTTCTCTCTCATTCGTCAGCTCTCGGCCTGCAACATGGAGCACACGATAGAGCGTACTCGCTCATATCAGACACACATCATTTGGTCTTTGCAGATGTGAATGCATATGACTATGATCTGTGTTGAAGTAACAGATACAGATGTGATCGTGACTGACAGATCTGTCTTGTCGTGGTTGTCGCACGGTGGTCGGTTGCCTCTGCAGCAAAGATCCTCAAACTATCTGATTTCATTTATCGGTGCACGAGTTGACGTTCAGAAGATCAGCTTGTTTCCAGGATCATGTTTTAACAGAAAAGCCAGACGCCAAAGCTGCATAACAGTATATTTTTCTGTATTATGAAGGATTCTGTTGCTTCAGATATATATTTAACAGTTTAACGCAGGGCTAGGCCAAAGTCGACTCACCATAAATTTCCATTTATTCTGACAGATGTGTCTAGTGAAAAAAAAAAGAAGTTTTATTTATACTGTGGTAAAAATGCTCTAAATATGTAGGCCTACTTTTCATAATTTAAACGCTGCTGTCAAGTCTGGCACCTTGCACAGGAAGCCAGTCAACTAAAGGTCCAGTGTTCACGTTTTAGTGGCGGTATAGTTGTTAATTGCGACCCCTTCGCTTTGCCATCTCCTGTCTAGAGTGAAGGAGAAACTACAGTGGCCACAAACGCCATGAAAATACGAGGTTTAGTGTATCCACCTGTGGACTCTGTGACATCTCTTGATGTAAAATTTTCATCCTAAGGTAACAAAAGCATAACAATGGTTCATTTCAGGCGATATTGATAATGAAAACTAAATCTTTCACACTGGAACTTGGGATCCTAGTAGCCATTTGCAACTTAATAACACAATACAAGTGTTTGCTCACGAAGTTTGGGCATCGAAAAACATTTTCTCACACACTCATCGTTTGTTTGTTTACGTTTATTAGGGACCATGTACAATTAAAACATAAATGTTGCCATTTCATGCATTGTACCAGAGTTAGCCTCAGGCTAATTTACATCCGCGGTCCCTGGCAGGACATAAAACATCAGAAAACATTATGAACATATGCATAAATACAATAGACAAGTGACTCATGACACACACAACATGAAAACATTCTGTCAGCACCATAAATCAGTGGTTACAGTTTGGACTGTTTTTTAGTGAAGGTTTCAGCTGTGACTTAAAGCTCCTGATGGAGAGACAGCTCTTTAAATTAACTGGTCGTGCATTCCACTGTGTTGCGTCTTGTCAAACGGTGCTTATAGTTTTAAATATAAGTGCAGGAATGTTGGGATTTCTTATCAAACACTCAACATTAATACATGTTGTTCCAACACCTCTTCCCATACATTAGAATTTTTTGTTTTGTTTTTTAACCAATAAGCTGTAGGAAGGAAAACATCATCTCAGCCAATAGGCCATCCTTTCATTAAAGCTGTGGGATGTTTATCTGCCGTTTAAGCTGCCATCAGTCATTTGGAAGTTGTCTGACATGTAAATTATAACTGTTAAGAGCCTGCTCACCATAGTAATAAAAACACACCAAATTACAGAAGTGAAACCTACCAGCGTACAGGAAAGCAGCCGCGCTGACATCACTCCTCGTGTTGGCGCAGATCTCACTGTTGATGTTTACTCTAGTTTTTGTATGGATGATTTTCTTTCCCGATAATTTGTTTCTATTTCTTTGGGTTATTGCGTTGAAGGAGCTGGACCTCTTTGTCTCATTGGGCCGTGCTAACTACCTGGTTCTTCTCGTAATTATCCCAAACAAACATCTATTGATGCCTGTGCAAACATAAAACAAAGCACTTCCTGTGTGGCTTGAGGATTTTCTTCCTGGGAATATCATAGCTGGCACTACAGCGAATATAAAAACTGTCATTACATGGCTCAATCACTATACGGTATCTAAAAGCAAAACAGACATTTATTCTGAGGAAGTTGATGACCTGTTTTCAGACAGCAGCTTACTGTAATTGCAGTAACACCAGTTTGCATGGCAAAGGAAATGCAGTGCCTGGTCTTTCAGAAAATTGTGCTGTGTCTGCAACATTGGAACTTTCCTCTTTGGTTTGGACTCTTCTTTCCCCCTCGCTTCTTCTACATTTTATCACATGACTCAAACGAAATGTTTAGATTATATGAATGAGCCGTGGACCACCAGGAAACAGGTTCCTGCCACAAATGCTGAACAACAAGGAATCCATGTTTTATCTCAGCCATTCTCTAGCCACTGCTTTAAATAACAATGACAATGAAAAAGCTTGTAACTTTTAGAAAATTAAAGCTGCAGTAACATCTTTTTGGACACTTGGTGGCAGCAGAAACAGGCCGTGAAGAGAACGTTGACATATTATCACCTTTTTAAGTTGATACGGTGGCAAATTGTTTCCTGTTTACATATTCAGCACAGTGTGTAGATCAGGTCGAGGTTTAACCACATGTACATGAACCAACAGCTGCAAAGTTCTTCCAACGAACATAGCATTTTATAAATCAGTATTAAAAATATAGAGGTTTAGCTTTTTCAGCATGAGCTTCAGACTTTATTTTCAAATGAGCATTAAGGATATCCTGATCTATATTTTGTGCCTTGGCACCAACACATACATCACACTAGTCTTTTCAAACACAGAGTACAGAGCTAAAATAAATGCTAAATATAAAACTATTAAACGCTCAACAGCAGTGTTGTCTACAGTATATCTACTCAAATCAAGAATTTTGTTCATATATTTATAGCTAGCATTATTTTAGGCAAACAAAATGTAACCGATGCAGTGTACAGAAAGTTTGAGAAATATTAATTAGCTTACCTGGTGGATCAAAGATGATAGTTAATGCTTCACTTATGCTAAGACGAGCCTTGTTCTTCATGGGGGCGACCATTGTTGTGTAGCACCAAAACTGCTCAAGTCAATTTGAGATGACTTGGGCACATTTTTATAAAATGCATCAAAAAATTTAGAAATTTTTTGAATGTTACAAGCTTTCTGATTGGCTGAGGACATAGGTGATTACACAGGGTGGTGCAGCAGTGATAGGAGAGTAGAGTTTTAGGCCAATACCTCAATTTGGCAAAGAAAATGAGTTAGGCAGAAATGCTATTAGGCTGACGAGATATATATATATAAACCACAAAGAGTCCATCTGCAAAGTAACGTTTACAAGAGGACACGCAGCAGTATGTAAATCTGAAATATGGTTACAGTTATGGTTAGTTTGATGAACATTAGCTACCCCAGTAGCTGTATAATGTCTGACCTTGGTCTCTTCTTGTGGCCATTGCAGCAGAATGAAGGTGTATTGTTTGGTGCTGGACGTGTAGCATACAGTTGGCCTTATTTTTTCTCTATAAACAGCTACTACCAAAAATGGCACCATGAAAATGGTGGGAGTGAACCAAAGCAGTGATATTAAAGTTGCAGGGCCTAAAATCAAAACAATAAGCTGAAAGAAGCTCTTTAATTAAATTAATTAACTTGTTTCCCATGATCATTTGTTAAAAAATATAGATTATAGCTTCTTTAAACTTACACATAAACTTAAATCTCACTTTTTTGTCATAATCAGATCAAATCAAAATAAAAAAAAAATGAATCACGTGTAATCAGATCTATTTCCCTGACCCACTTACCGTACCCTATGTAAATCTTCATCTGTATGACGGTGATGGTGATATTTTCTTTCACGTGTAGAGCCCGCCCCCCTCTCTCTCCCAGCAGAGATCTGCAGTGAGTCGAGCCTGCTGTCAGTCAGGGAAGGGTTAAACTGGGCAGTTTGCAGCAGTCTCTCCTTTCTGTCCGCGGCATTTAGCGGAAAACATCTGACTCCTGCTCGTTTTTCCCGAAGCTGTGTTTGGTTTTTTTTTTTTTTTACTCATTTTTGCGCCGGAGCCGCGGACGCATCAGGAAGAAAAACCCCAAAAATCCACAGTTTCTCCAACAGGATCTTTAACTGCGCGCTTTCAAACAGGTAGGTCAGTGTGTTGGTAACATTTTCCATCCATGCATTAATTAAGGATCTAGCAGAGGACTACACAGGTAGTCGTTTTCTGTTTGTTTTTTACTGTTGGTTACAAAGTTCGCCTGTAAAACGCATCGCAGAGGCTGCAGAGAGTCAAACAAACTAAAAAAAATCAGTTGTTTTTCATTAAATGCAGGAAAAAGTAAAAACTTTTTAGTGTGTGTGTGTGAGTCATCCTGTGGTTTTTATTTCTGTCTGAGCTGCTGGGATAACAAACAATATAAATCACTTTTCCTCCTTCAAGTTTCTTCTTTCTTTTTTTCTTTTAGAAAACTATCCGGAACCAAACCGACACACAAAAGTTCAGCCTTTTTTTAAATGTATGATTTTCTGAATAAGTTGCTTAAATGTCTGTTTTTCTTTCAATGCAAAAACAATTCTCATTCTGTCTTGAAAGTGTTGTGTGCGTGCCCTTTGTGTTCACAGTGGGCCTGTGGTATTTCACCATCTCATTCACTTGCAGACTGAGTCATTCCCTCTGATTTCCTCCAGATGTGCACTAGTTTACGTTTCCTGACGGACCCGGGGATTGTGACATTTCTGCTTTCTTGCGCTGCAGTTATTCTGCTGACAGAAATGAATTCGCACAGTGGGCCAACTGTTGCTCGTGTTGTGTCACTGGTGGATGCTGTAAAAAGCTCCAGATTCTTCTTCTTCTTCTTCTTCTTCCCCTCCTCCTCTTTCATCCTGACTAACCTTTTTTTTTTGTTAAAATGTAATCCTTTAACTCAAACCTGCAATGAACAGCTGACATTTCACCCTTTTTTTTTTATTAGCCTCTCCCTTTTCCAACCAGCGGGACTCTGACACCGCTGTAAGTTGCCGGACATGTGCGGTCATGTGTCACGCTCGTGTAAATGGAGCATCAGTGAGTGTTTTAGGCGTGGGGTCTTGTTTTTCTTACGCTTCTTCGGGACAGCAGCATAAACAGCATGTGTGACTCTGCAGGAGTTTGAATGTCACCACGGGAAAACAAACGTATGAGCTTACCAGGCTTGTTTCCTCGACGTGGAGACTGAGTTTTTTAAATTGTTTTATAGCTCTACAGCAACTCTTGAAATCCATCTTTGCACCCTCTGTGTTGAATCTCTGATGTGCTCACATTGGATTCAAACAGAGGTGATAGGTCACGCAAACTTGGACGCCCTTTAGTTTCCACCTGTTATCTAATCTTCTGCAGCATTCGTTTCCTTTTTATGAAGCAAATTTCCTGCCTGTTTGATTTTAATTATAAAAACTGAACCGGACTGTGTTGTGTTTTTTAAATTTGCAGGATCGCACATATCGTGCATATGGATCCTTTTTGAGGCTCATTCAACATTATCACTATATTAGATATATTTTAAAAAACGCTGCGGGTAAATGATCATTCCAAAGACTCCCAATTTCCATTTGTAATTGCTTAGCTGGGCATCACGGGATCTTTTTGCTCTGCTAGAGTAAGATTAACCTCAGGTAATTGCTCAACCTTTGCTCACTTTCAACCTTTGGTCCGTCCTACAGTATTCACAGCCTCTTTCCGCCGGCGTTGTAGCCAGTGTAGCCTCTGGAACTGGTCCTAAAGGTATGTATGTGTCACACAGAGACATGTTTGTGTTTGTTTGAGTTGCAGCGGTTGTGCAGAGCAGGGAGACCTTTCTCCTTTTTTGTCCGGCTTGTCACCACGTTGGAGTGATTGTTCAGTAAATGAAGTGACTAAACGGTGATAAAATAAGATTAAAGCGTCTGACAGAGCTGAGGAGAAGTAGGTGCTGCTGTGTTTGTCTGCTGTAACGTCGCCTCATGTGACTTGGCCTTGTGTTTCCCCCGCACAGCAAATGCAGAGGTATTCATGACTGATCCTCAGCGTGTTGGCAGACGAACCGGCGTAGATGTTTTTGATGATGATGTGCAGATGCGTATGACTGGCGTGTTTCCTCTGAGCCACGGTTAGAGCAGCTTGCCGATTTTCTATTTTTTTTTAATTTTTGGATGGGATTTTTATGGGTCTGACAAATCACATGATGTGACAGTATGATTACAGAATGTGCTTTTCTTTGTCCATCTGGTGCCTGGGGTTTTTTCGTCTTACACGATTCTTCTTGAGCAAACGTGGAGCTAAAATAGCTGAAGATCAACAGATTTAAGAGGTGCAGGAACTTGAGGATGATTTACTCCTTTTTTACAGGGCTGAACATCTGACCCAGCATGAGTGAAGCGGGGTGTTTTCTTATGAGACTTATCATGCTTTATGGGTCATGTGTCCTCCGATGCCTCACTGTCAGATGGTTGTAAATGATTACTGCGCATTGTTAAAAGAATGTGATGCTGCATGCAAAAATCTTTTTTCAGTAGCTGCTTCCAAACCTTTCCAGCGGTGATAAAGTCTTCTAATTGCAGCCCCTCTTTTACAATCCAGTATCTTTGCAGTTTCACCAGGAAGGAAGCAGTGTGTATTTGCATGACATCCCCTTCTCCTTTTTTTTTTTTCTCTTTCTCGCTCACCACTTCACTTTTTCTGCTCCAGACAAATAACAAGAAAACCATGTGTGGGTGTTGAGGAGTCATCTGCTCGGTTTGACCTCGCTGCCCCCCCTGAAACACGGAGCTGCTGCCGTCTGCGTTATCCTCCCACCCCGCGCCCCTCCGCCACCGACCGTCTGCTCGTCCAGCCAGGCTCACTCGGCACCATGTCTGCAGAGGTGGCGAACAGCGCTCCCGTCGCGGCTGATCCCGGCGCGGCGTCCCCGACTGCAGCCTCGACCTCCAACACCCCTCCCGCGTCCCCTGCCACATCCAAGGTCCCGTTCAAGAAAGAAAAGAAGAAAGGTGAGTGCCCGGAAGACGCGGCCATGATGATTATGATGGTGCCAGCAAAGTGTAGGAATCATTGATGTGTGTGGTTTTTCTTTTCAGTACCAGAAAAGACAGATGAGTACCTGCTGGCCAGGTTTCAAGGAGATGGCGTGAGGTACAAGGCTAAGCTGATTGGCATTGATGACGTCCCAGAGGCCAGAGGAGACAAGATGTGCCAGGACTCTATGATGAAACTGAAGGTAAAGCAGCACAGGATCTTTAAACGTGCCCTGCTACGTTTACAATTCATGAAATATATAAAGGAATATCACTTTACCTCTTTGCTGCAGACGTGTTTTCTTAGAAAAGATGGAAAAAACAGCACAGTATGTAATATTTATCTCACACCAGGGTATGGCAGTAGCTGCTCGGTCCCAGGGCAAACACAAACAGAGGATCTGGATCAACATTTCCATGTCGGGCATCAAGATCATCGACGAGAGATCAGGAGTGAGTTCCCATCACTGTCGCATCACTCTGTGGAGTTTAGATGATTATGTTGGGGCCTGCTCATTAAAAACCCGCTTGTGCTCGTAACTCAGGTGATCGAACACGAGCACGTGGTGAACAAGATCTCCTTCATCGCCAGAGACGTCACAGATAACCGGGCGTTCGGATACGTGTGCGGAGCCGAGGGGCAGCATCAGTTTTTCGCCATCAAGACCGCGCAACAGGTAACACTTCGCCTCTATCACATGAAAGATCCTGTGAATAGACCCAAAATTAAAAATGTGTTTCTGTCGCCACGCAGGCGGAGCCCCTCGTCGTTGATCTGAAAGATCTGTTCCAGGTCATCTTCAACTTGAGGAAGAAGGAGGCCGAGGCTCCACAGAAGGTAACTGGTTCACTTTAAACTGGAACAATTTTCTTCTCTCTCTCCAAAGAAAGTTGGAGAGCGAAAACATTTTCTTTCTGAAAGAAAAGCATTTTGGTGCGGCCATCTGGGAGCGTTGGCAGGGTCCGCGCTGTATGTACCTCTCGAGTGTCAACACTGCCTCTCTGTGTTCTTTCACTGAATCACATCTTCAGACATTCCATTGAAATGATGTGAAATGACACACGGCTCGGCTTTATTAAGAAAACAAGTATGACCATTAACAGTCTGCCTGTGTTTACAGGGCGAGAACGGCGGCACTGTAGTTGAGGTAAGCTCTTGGACAAACGTGTTTTTCCTCCAAATGAGTTCCTCTAGCTCACCGCTCAACCATCCTGCTTTTCCTGTGTTGTTTTCCAGAATGGAGGCGATGCCTTGCTAAGTATGGATGAAGCAAAAACTACCCAAGTAAGAAGAATCTCTGCTGTTTAGAACATGAAATAAAATACCACAGATTTTTTTTTTTAGAAGCTGAATAAATACAGTATGTTTCTTTTTTGACATCCAGCCAGTGGAGCAGCATGACCTTTTTGGAGCCATGTCGACCCCTCCAGACATCCAGGCTCCAAATGTAAGTGTGGTGCCATAGTGTAAAATGTTCCCTTTATCCGGGCAACATAGTGGCACTTAGTCAGTGACGTAAGCTGGGTATTTACAGTGTATACTTATACTTAAAGTAGAATATAGCAGACTTTTATTAGGGCCCATGCAGCGATAGCTGCAGGGACCTATTGTTTTTCTACGTTTTCTTATTATTATTATTCTTTCTTCCGCCATTGGAGTCTATGGCAGCCCATTGAACCGTATGGTAAAAAGTTGTGAAATTTGGCACATTGGTTAAGGACAGTCGTATGTGTAATGTCACCAAGTTACATGTTGGCAGTAAACACAGTATAGCGCCACCAACGGGTCAAAGTTCAAGGTACATTTGTGCATGTAACTCATGAACCGTGAGCCCGATTTTCAAAAACAAGGTACCGTTGGAATCCTTGGATCATAGGGAGTTCAATGCACCCTATGACGTCATAATGCGCCATGATAGATTTTCCGCCATATTGGAAAATGTCAAAAGTGAAAAAAAAGTTTCAGAGGTCGCAAATTTTGCCGGATTCTCACGAAAATCGGCACAGAGTATATTCAGGCCAATACGCACAAAAGTTATTAGTCAGATTTTTCAATTTCGACGTTGTTTGTGTGCTACAGCCAATCGAAATCAGCGGCGAAGGCGCCGATTTCGATGTGAGCTCATATCTCAGGAACGCTTTGGCGAAACAAAACCAAATTGCATGGCATGCTTCGGGGCTGTGTCCCAAGTGCATGAAACAAATATGGTGTCATAACGTCTCTAGGGGGCGCTATAATTAGCAAAACATTGTTTTTGCTCATATCTCCTGAAGTGTTTGTATTTGAAATGAAATTGTCATATCCACAGATACAGTGGGTGGCCCCATTGACAGCTGATGCCAACTTTTCATGTTAGCCAATCGCTGTTGGCGGCAACGCCGCCAAACAGGGCGTTTGCTCATATCTCGGCAGCGCTTTGACTTCCGAAGACCAAATTTGGTCACCTGCAGCGAGACCCGCCCCAAAGTGTGCCAATAAAATTTGGTGGTATTTGTCCACTAGGTGGCGCTGTAATTAACAAAATTACATTTTTGCTTGTTTGTCTTGATGCGTTTGGATATGGCGTTAAATTTTCATGTCTACTGATACTCTGGAAGGTCACAATTCAGGTCGTATCCAAAATGTTCACGTCTGCGTAAGATTGTGGCTGCCATATTGGAAAATGTCAAAAGTGAAAAAAAAGTTTCAGAGATCACAAATTTTGACGGATCCTCACGAAAATCGGCACAGAGTATATTCAGATGAATCCGCACAAAAGTTATTTGACGGATTTTTCAATTTCAACTTTGTTTGCGAGCTACAGCCAATCGAAATCAGTGGCGAAGGCGCCGATTTCGATGTCAGCCCATATCTCAGGAACGCTTTGGCGAAACAAAACCAAATTGTATGGCATGCTTCGAGGTTGTGTCCCAAGTGCAGGAAACAAATCTGGTGTCATTACGTCTCTAGGGGGCGCTATAATTAGCAAAACAGCCCATAGACCCGTATGGTAAAAAGTTGTGAAATTTGGCACATTGATTGAGGACAGTCGTATGTGTAATGTCACCAAGTTACATGTTGGCAGTAAACACAGTATAGCGCCACCAACGGGTCAAAGTTTTAGACACATTTGTGCATATAACTTTTGAACCGTTAGCCCGATTTTCAAAACCAATGTATCGTTGGATTCTTTGGATCATAGCGAGTTCAATGCACCCTATGACGTCATAATATGCCCTGATAGGTTTTGCGCCATCTTGGATTATGTCAAAAGTGAAACTAACTGTTCAGTGGCCGCAAATTTGACGGATTCTCACGAAAATCGGCACAGAGTATATTCAGACCAATACGCACAAAAGTCATTAGACGGATTCTTCAATTTCGACTTTGTTTGCGAGCTACAGCCAATCGAAATCAGTGGCGAAGGCGCCGATTTCGATGTCAGCTCATATCTCAGGAACGCTTTGGCGAAACAAAACCAAATTGTATGGCATGCTTCGAGGTTGTGTCCCAAGTGCAGGAAACAAATCTGGTGTCATTACGTCTCTAGGGGGCGCTATAATTAGCAAAACAGCCCATAGACCCGTATGGTAAAAAGTTGTGAAATTTGGCACATTGATTGAGGACAGTCGTATGTGTAATGTCACCAAGTTACATGTTGGCAGTAAACACAGTATAGCGCCACCAACGGGTCAAAGTTTTAGGTACATTTGTGCATGTAACTTTTGAGCCCGATTTTCAAAACCAAGGTATCGTTGGATTCCTTGGATCATGGCGAGTTCAATGCACAATGTAGTACAGTACAGTGTAGTACAGTGTTGTACAGTGCTGTACAGTGTTGTACAGTGCTGCACAGTGCAGTACAGTGTAGTACAGTGCAGTAAAGTGCAGTACAGTGCAGTACAGTGTTGTACAGTGTCGTACAGTGCAGTACAGTGTTGTACAGTGTCGTACAGTGCTGTACAGTGCAGTACAGTGCTGTACAGTGTTGTACAGTGCAGTACAGTGTTGTACAGTGTCGTACAGTACAGTGTTGTACAGTGTTGTACATGTATGCTAATGATTACTAATATTACATTACATGATCGCCTGATCTGCATGGGCCCGTCATTGCTGCTTGCAGCTATATTTCTGTATTGTTTTTCTGAAAAACAAAAGATCTGATCTGTAAGAAAATCCACTAAACAACTTCAACGTGTGTGAACTCAATTCTAAAAAGGTCAACTGATCATTTTTAGTGTCAGATTTTTTTTGTAGATTAAAATCCAAAGGGTCTTTGAAGAATTGAGCTCATTCCTCGTTGTTGTTCATCAAACATTTAAAGCTGCTACGGGGTAGAATCGATTTGTGTCGACTGTGGTGACACCTGCAGTCTTGTGCTGGTTTTACATCACCGACGCTGGGTCAGAGTTTCAGCGCTGACTTCAGCATATTTCATCCAAAACAACTAAGGATTAACAAACAACTTCTTAGGAAATTGGACACTGTGAAAAAGTGACATTTTGAGGTAGCAGCTTTAAATCCTCACACCATGTCATGTCGTCTTCTCACACCATGTGATTTATTTTTCATTTTTTGTTAACACGTGTTTTTCTTCTTCTGCAGAATTGATTCATGATTCTTTTTGTTTTTCTCTCCCCCCCACACTGTTCCTCTCATGTTAACCAGGACTCTAATGATATTCTCTTGCTGGACTTTTCTGCTGAAGTTGACAGCAATCAGAATTGCATAAAGGGAAACTCCTTTGTAACGTCCTGCGCCCCTGACCGTAGGGCATCTCCCCAGACAGAGAATCCCTTCTCCTCGACATTTGGCTACTTTCCAACTCCAGACACTGACCCTTTCAGAGATGACCCCCTTTCTAAATCACCCACTCAGTCGGCACCCGATAATTCGCACATCTCCCTCGCCACCGCTAATCACCTAAACAGCATCGCTGGCAACACTAGTAAGACATTTATTAATGGTGGTTTGAACGGAGACTCCGAACATCTCAGTCAGCAGATAAATGGTTTGTCGAGTAAGACCATGATCCTCGCTCTCAGTAACGGACAGTGGCCACTAGGGGGCAAAATAACTCAGGGCAACACAATTACCATGATGGACGGGAATGAATCCGGACCGGTTCTCTCAACCAAAAACCCGTTTTTTGACTCATCATTGAAAACCGGCCCCGTCTCTAACGGCATTACTCATCACCCACAACCCCCAGTGACTCATAGCAAGGATTCAGTAGTCATAAATCCGCCTCCACAGAGCTCTAAGGCCGGACGAGGTCGAAGGAGTGCAAAGGTGAAATTCCATAGCCGGATGAATTACATCAAGAGTTGCATGTGTGATGCCTAAAAAAAATGGGATTTATGCACATTTTCTGGAGCATAATAAGTCTGCTAACACCTCCCCTTTCTGGGCATTTTGGGTTGGTATGCGTTGGTGTCTGCCCGGATCTGTAAAAGGATGCACTTGGTTAAGATAAGATGCAAGACGTATAATTAAGGTCTGCAAGTTAAGGGCTTGTTGTTTGGATCTGTTTTGTCTTTGTGCATGCACTGGTGGTCACGTGCTTCTTTGTCTGGCCTGAGTAAGTTACACTTTGACTGTGCTGCTGAATCAAATCTATCCTTTGTCATCTCTGCTCTCAATCTATTCTCTAACATTCATGCTTCAGTGATAAAAGCACGGGTAAGTGGCAAAGCATGCATGTGTTCAGGTTACTGAATATAGTGAATAATTTGTTAGAAGTTACAAATCTTAATTTCTAAGTACAGCATGTATACAATGATGCCAATGTGGTGCTAATATGTCTCCGATTTTAACTTGATTTTCTGGGAATAGTCCACAGCAAGTGACCTGTTTGGGGCAGACCTCTTTGCAGCTCCTGAAGCATCATCTGCTTCAGGTGATCTTTTCAACAGTGCACCTGCCAACTCCGCTCCATCATCCATAGCTGCTCTGGGTAATAGACAAGAGGGAAACTTTGTGTTACGCATACATTAAAGTGTAATTTTTTGGCTTTTAATTCCCTAAACTTTCTTTTTTTATATTCAGGGAATCTTCATTTGGGTCCTCCAGCTACCACAAGTATCCCTGCTGTAACCATGTGGGGAGCCTCTCCCGCTGCACCCTCCATGTTCCACATGCCAGGAATGACAGCTCCAGGCCCTGGGTTCAGCTACCCACAGCCATCTGCCTTTGGCGGTCTACCCATACCACCCACAGCCTGGGGCCAGCAGTTGCCACCTCAGTTTAGCAACCCACCTTTATCCCCACCTCACATCTTCCCTCCACCGCCTGGGCAAGCTGCTGCTCCAGGCTGGGGTCAGCCCGCCATGACCAATCCTTTCCATCCTGGTGCGTTCCCTGCAATGGGTGACCCGCACGGCCCCTCACGCCCTCCCCCTAGGCCGCCCGCTAAGGAGGCCCAACCAAAGGTGGAGAACAGTGCCTTCACAGCTTTGGACCCCCTTGGAGATAAAGAGAAGAAGATGGGAAAGGACATGTTCAAGGATTTCCAGATTGCCAAACCTCCTGCCATCCCGGCGAGGAAAGGGGAGCAAGGGGCCAACCCCGCTGCAGCCGGCAGTAGTAACGAATCTGGAGCATTCGATCAGTACTTTTCCAAAAAAGTGGGCCTGGCTCAGGATACTGCGGACCATGATGACTTTGATATCAATCAAATGTCAGCAGCTGTTAACGGTAAACCAGCTGTAGAAGGCACCATAGAGTGCAAGATTTTGCAAGTTGTTGTGTATATTACTGTGAAACTTGATGGTGTCCTCTGTTGTCGTACAGCTCCTGCACCAGCTGCAGCTCCAAGCTTTAACCCTGGCCTCCTCAATGCCGCCTTCGGTTCTGCCCCCACCGCAAACAATCAGGCAAACAACCAGGACATGTTTGATAAAGCATTTGGGGCCCCAAATTCCAGTCCGTTTGGAGCGCCGCCTGTAGCCATGGTACGGAGATTCACACAGGCATAAGTTTACAACACAGGAAGTATCATAATCATTTTTTATTTTCTTAATTCTAATTTCTTTCTTGATCTTGCAGCAGACGACTGCTGTTGGTCAGACTTCTGGTTCAACAGCTGCTTTTGGGGATCCTTTTGGAAATCCCTTTGCTTGACCACAACTTTGTCTATAAGTAAGTATGTATGCATATTTGTTTGTTTCTTAACTGTATTTATATATACAGAATGAACATTATTTTCATGGTTTTTTTTCTCTTCCCTCTGCTCTGACAGTTGAAATGGAGTGAAAGGAGATCTTTACATCGAATAACACCTTGTGGGACGAGCTGCTACGGCGCAAGACAATCAAATTATGAACTTTTCTGACTCTTGTCCCAGACCCACCCTTCTTTTACACCTGTTGTTGTTTCTTTTCTGTCCAATCAGTAGTTCCTTTTTTTTTTCTCAAGACCACTGATCTAAGAAGTAAATGTTATGTCATGATCTGCTGAAGAAAGAAATGTGGTGTGTGAAAGAGGGCACGTCCAAAGAGGTTCACTGCTGATGCTGTCTGTATTGAAGAAATAAAATAATTCAATGATAACGCTGCAAGATGTTGACAAGTCCTTTGGTCTTTTTCAGACGGGGGTTAGTAAATCAACAGTTTGGAGTGAAACAGATATACTCAGGATGTAAAAGTCTGAGTTCTGTCTTTGTTCTGGTATATTTTAGACACGCAGTAGGTGGTTTGAAATATCCCTACACATGGATGAACCACAAAAAACACTTGACTCAGAAAGGACTGGCTGCACAGCGGAAATACAACAAGTAATAATACCCAAACCTTCAGATGTGACACCACAGTGTAAAAATACTCTACAAGTAAAACTCATGCAGTCTAACTACATTAAAGTATTCTCAGCAAACTGTACTATTATTATTAAATGCACTCATGCAAGAGAAAAGCTCCTCTCAGTTGTATGATTATTTAAATTATTGATATGATGTATATGAAGGAATTAAAATTAACTACAAAAGTGATGGAGATTGCACATTAGTTTATTTCTTAACTGTGCTAATGCACTGCACACCAGATATATAGTATAAATTATAAACAGATAGTATAGATATACAGTATAAACTAAAGTGTCTGAAAAAATGGCAGCAAAAATCAAATTAAAGGACAACATTGGACATTGTTTTAAAAGAAATGAAAAGCTGATTTAGATCTAAATAAATAAATGACATGTAACTACATTCTTTCAGACTGACTACATATTACTTCTATACCTCTATAAAGCAGAATAAAATATATATTGCTGTGATTTCTGACTTTAGATTGGCTACTATATACTTTAAAAATATATATTTTATATACAAAACACAAAATTATTGATTGTTATTTATTAAACTACTTAGTCACACAATAGTAAAAAACAACTAGCTACACCTCAACCAACTACAAGTATTACCAATCCAATAATTTGATATTTTAAGTACAGTTTCTCTCTAATACTTAACTAATATTCTGAATGCTTTTACTTTGAGTATTTTCCAGTTGTGCATTGCTACTTTTACTTAACTAAAACACCTCGATACTTCCTCATACTTAAACAGCTCATGCTCACACTCTTTGAGAAAAAGGGCACTCCAAACGTCCATGCTCAATATGTTAAGCAGTCCATTTACCAGGAAACAACTATACTAACTATACTGTTGTTGTTCCATGTGAAATTCACTGACTACAAGTTAAAGAAAAAAGATCTCTGCATAACATCCAGTCCACCTCCACCTTTATTTCCATCGACCGACATGTCTTATTAGTAATTAACTTAAATGAATTCAAATAATAATCAACTTCAATCAAAAATAGCTTAAATGATGGAGATGAATCTTGAAAATTTACATTTATGGATGAGAAACTTCCCTAATAAAACATAAAGGTTGACAATAACACATCGTTTCTTTTCTTTGTATTTAAAATAAGTGATAATGTTGAGAAAAAGGGCCATTTTCCCCTTCCAAACTTTATTGAAAGAACAAAAAAACAAACAAATAAAGAATTCAGTCATACTAGTTCACATTGTATAATAGTACCATAGCACCAGCATAGTTACATGATAATATAATAATAATCAAAAGGGAAAAACTTAGATGTGACAGACTTGTAATCTTACATATAAATAAAGTTCTAGTTGTGACAGGTTATTGGTTGAAAATATTGCATGAATATTCAATATAGATAGACATAACTTATTAGACACTTAAAATACTAATCAACTCTAATCAAAAATATCTTAAATGATGGTGAGGAATCTTGAAAATTTACGTTTACGGATGTGAAACTTCCCTAATAAAATATAAAGGTTGACAATAACACATAGTTTCTTTTCTTTGTATTCAAAATAAGTGATAATGTTGAGAAAAAGGGCCATTTTCCCCTTCCAAACTTTATTGAAAGAACAAACAAACAAACAAATAAAGAATTCAGTCATACTAGTTCACATTGTATAATAGTAACATAGCACCAGCATAGGTACATGATAATATAATAATAATCAAAAGGGAAAAACTTAGATGTGACAGACTTGTAATCTTACATATAAATAAAGTTCTAGTTGTGACAGGTTATTGGTTGAAAATATTTGCATGAATATTCAATATAGATAGACATAACTTATTAGACACTTAAAATACTAATCAACTCTAATCAAAAATATCTTAAATGATGGTGAGGAATCTTGAACATTTACGTTTACGGATGTGAAACTTCCCTAATAAAACATAAAGGTTGACAATAAGACATAGTTTCTTTTCTTTGTATTCAAAATAAGTAATAATGTTGAGAAAAAAAGTCCATTCTTGCCACGATCTTACCTCATCCAGCTCTTTGCGCGTCTGGACTACATTTCCCACAACCCCCTTCTTCTTCTCCCTCTCACGAAAATAACGCGTCATGAGAAACATGGCGGATTAGTGTGTGTGTGCATGGGCTACTCTACTTGCCAAACGAGTCGTCGATAAATGAAAGCTCGTTTCTGACAGAAAACGACTTTTTCTCCAACAGGTACGTGTCTCCACGGGTTAATAACTCGCGTGGACGTGATGAAATGATAAAAGCTCGTGTCGTGGCCGCTATGTGTTAACACAAAGGCGGGTCAAAGTGCGGAAGACTCGCGGACTAAAAGTGTTGACATGTGAAGCTTTGTGCAGTTTGACGTTTGTTTTTTTTTCTGCTGGTTAAACCTCTTAAAAAATTAAAGTCTGTGCACGGTCAGTCTGAACGGTCTCTGTCAAATAATATGAATGTGTCACTGCTGCAGGACAGTTTCTTAGCAGTAATACATTCATACAGTCATTTTACATTAGATTAAATATACTTTATTCATCCCACCATGGGGAAATGTGCTTGTTACAGCAGCAGAGGAAAGTGTAGCATTAGACCTGTTAAAAAAAACAAACCTTTTTTGTTATTTTAAAGCCAGTTGCTGTCATTCCCATTCTCCAAGCTGTGAAAAGACCAGATATAAAATTATTTAGATTTTGGACCATGAGCCATGAAGTTTTATTGTTTATTTTTGTCAAAAAAGTCTGACATTTTGCCTTATTTTGCCTCATAACTTCACTACCATTAGTCATAGAGCATTATGAGAGGTGCCACATGAAAGCTGATGGGTGGGGTAAGCAGCCGCCCCGTGTGTGGAGGCTATAGTCCTCGCTGGGTTAAGCAGCCACCCCGTGTGTGGAGGCTGTAGTCCGGTTCGAATCCCGCAGCGGACGGCTAATTTACTGCGTGTCACTCCCTCTCTCTCTGCTTCCTGTCTATCTTCAGCTGTCCTATCAATAAAGGCATAAAAGGACAAAAAAAATAATCTTAAAAAAAAAAAGTCTGACATTTTGCCTCATAACTTCACTACCATTAGTCATAGAGCATTATGACAGGTGCCACGTGAAACCTGATGAAATTTCCTATAATGTGATACCCAATACAGTAGTAATCTAGACAGTCATAGTTGTCTTTGAAGCAAAAATGTGTACATTGGGGGCGGTCGGTAGCGTAGTGGGTTAAGCCGCCGCCCCATGTGTGGAGGCTTTAGTCACTGCAGCTGGCTCTAGTTTGAATCCCGCATCGGACGGATAATGTACCGTGTCACTCACTTATCTTTGAAGCAAAAATGAGTACAACAGTGCTGCACAACAAGATACAACACAATAAATAAACAACAGAAACACAATAAAAACATGAAGTATACAATAGAAAGATAAAGTCAAATAAAATAAATAAAAAAAGCACTACACACACAAGATAAAATAAATAAAATGAAAATAAGTAAATAAAAATATGCATGTGTACACATAAAATCAACACTCTACATGGTGTCAGAGTTTGCCTTCAGGATCAATAAAGTATCTGTCTGTCTGTCTGTCTGTCTGTCTGTCTGTCTGTCTGTCTGTCGACCACAATAACATTCATAGAAGGAATAAGACAATAGTGTAGAGCAAAGGATGTTAAAATGAATGTGGTTTATGTAGCAGGCTGCTTTATGAACATGAGTTAGGTGGATGTGACAGTATAAACACATGTGGAGCTTGTGTATAAAGTTGCAAACTGAAGGCAGCTTTGGCTTAGGAGGGTAGAGTCAGTCGTCCACTAATCAGATCATCAGCGGTTCGATCCCCGGCTCCTCCGGTCTGCATGTCGAAGTGTCCTTGGGCAAGATACTGAACGCCAAATGAATGGTGTGAATGAGCTATGTAGTGTGAAACTAGAAAGGCGATATAAAAGTGCATGATTGCAAGTGTAAAGTTTAATATTTTCCGACCACAAACCGAGTATTTTAAAGCCATCACTTCAGAGTCAAAGAATCTAAATCATCTGGCAGAAAGTTGGTTTCAGTTGGTTGTCAGCTTTGACTTCCTGTGTGTGTTTTGTTTTGTTTTTTTCAGGTCAAAATGTTTCGACGGTCAAGATTCAGCATTCGGCCCAATGTTGCTACGGCAGGGAGAGCAGCTGCAGGAGCAGCAGCACCTCAGGAAGCCCCCTCAGTGAGCCAGGAGTCCATTGAGACCCTCAAAGACACCAATGAGAGCAGCAATGCTACTGCTGTGACAGATAACAAGTCTGCCGGGACACCGGAAAAACCTGCAGGCCCAGCGTGAGTAACAAGCAACAAACAGCCTCCGTATTGTATTTTACTTCTGCTAACTTTATGTATAACAGCTGTTCTTTCAAATGTTTAGGGATGGTAATGACCAAAATGGGGAAGGTACCAGCTCCTCGGCAGCAGTCCAGAGGAGGAAGCGGTTTGCTATCAAGCCCAAAGTGGCCCCAGGGCGCCCCTCCGCTCTTGCTCGGACGCCAAAGTCCCCCGCCAAGGCAGTTTCCTTAACTCCTGTTGAAGTCTCTGCCTCAGACCATGAGAAGCCAACGACATCTGGCCAAACTGAGACTACACCGGCCCCTCAGGGACTCCAGTCCCCGAGGCGACGGAGGCTTTCAGAAGAGAGCAAGCAGCTCAAACCTAAACCCATCCTTCCCCCTTCTGACAGTTCAGCTGTTCCTCCAGCTGAGGACCTGCTACAACAAACCCATCTAGCAGAGGACAGCAGCAAACCGTTAGAAAGCACGTCAGGTGGTGAAGTTAAAGACATTCCTTTCAGACTACCAGATAAAAAACCCTTATCTCTGCCAGACAAAGAAGCTATCGAGTTATCAGAGAAAGCCAAAACTCTGGTGTCCTTCAAGTACGGGCTGTCACTGTCACCTCCTGCGCTCTCTCTGAGCAGACTCCTGAACAACCCATCAGACTTACAGAGGCTCGCAAAGGCACGAAAGCTCAGAGAGTTGCTCAGAGAGGAGATGCACAAAGAAAAGGTGAGTTTCCTACTTACTGCTTGCATGCTAATTAGATTCATCTCTACTCATTACCAGTGATGGGAATAACGGCGTTGAAATAAACGCCGTTACTAACGGCGTTACTTTTTTCAGTAACGGGTAATCTAACGAGTTACTTCATCTATCGTTGTAACGCCGTTACCGGTACCAACACGCCGTTACCTCGCGTTACTGAACCAACCTACTCGTTTAGAAACTGGCACCGCACTCAACTCGCATACAGGAATGCCTTTTTTTCTCCCTTTGGTAAGGGCGGGACACGTAATGACGATTGGCTAAAGCAGAGATTTCATGTTGAGCCAACCAGAGACACCCGGTGGGCGGGTATACACACAAACCAACACACGGTCGTAGCGCGCGCGCGCGCACACACACACACACACACACACACACACACACACGCACACACACACACACAGCATGTCAGATGAGATGGCGAGTCCCGAGGCTGAGTCTAAGACAGCGTTTTCACGGTGGAAGTATAGGCAGTATTTTAACCTCGTCGAGGTAAAAGGTAAAAATGTACATGTTACATGCACACTGTGTCTAAGACCAAAGACTTTGTCCACGTCAAATGTAAGCAACTCGAATTTAATGAAGCATCTCTCGACTGCACACGCGTCTGTTAAGCTAGTGGCCACTGGCATGCCCCACGATAAAGGCAAGCTAGCTAACAAGGAAGGCTGGATTTTTCTGCTTCAGCTTCTACCCCAAAACTTACCACACAGCAAGAACTCAATAAAATGATAGGGAGGTATGTGGTTGAAAACATGCTGCCATTGAAAGTTTGTTTTAATTTGCAGCATGTCAAGTGTAAAACATGTCATATTGTTTAACTGCTTACATTTGTAAGTAAAGAAAATGCTTGAAGTTCAGTTGTAATTGCGTTGAGGTGCAATACATTAAAACCTGTATGGGTATCTGTTGTTTGCTTTACTCCAAATTATTTGGCATTTTTTAACTTAAAAAAGTAACGCATTAGTTACTTTCCTGGGTAACTAGTTACTTTTATAGTGTAGTAACTCAGTTACTAACTCAGTTACTTTTTTGGGTAAGTAACTAGTAACTGTAACTAATTACTTTTTCAAAGTAATGTGCCCAACACTGCTCATTACATGAAATGCCTGTTATCATTCGACAGAAAAAGAAGAAAGCTGTGTCACGTGTGAAGGAGTTTACGTTAGATCCTGCCAAAATGACCATGAGGGACCTTATCCGTTATCTACCAGTGTCTAACCCCATGACGTAAGACTCTCCTCTGCAACTGAGTAAACCTTTACCCCATGAGATAATGTTTTCTATTGATTATCCTGGATCTTATTTGACAAACATGTTTGTGTTTTCTTCCCTTCTGTGACTGCAATTTTCCAGATCTAGTTTAGAAGATCCAGCTCCAGAAGATGAGACCGTGGTCCCTCCTTCTCCAGGGAGAGAGGAGTATGTTTATCTCATCATCTTTCTAAAATCTCTTTCCTGTAGACGTCAATCAGCAGTAGTTTGTATAATGCGTGTTTGCATTGTAATCCCTACAGGTCACCAGAGAGAGCACAGGAACCTAAAGCCCCCCTTAAAATTGGAAGCCCCAGAGAGGAGGAGGAAGAGCCGGCGGCAGCAGCAGCAGTGGCGGCAGAGGGAGAGGAAGAGGAAGAGGAGGATGAAGAAGCGCTCATGGTTCCTCAGGTCAAAGTAGCAGAGGATGGCTCGCTGATCATTGATGAAGAGAGGTCAGTGGACATGATAGAAACTGACTGACAACATCTACAAATTTCCATATTGGAGATGTTGGAACTAATCATATCCTCTGAACTGTCTCTCAGCTTGACAGTGGAAGTCCTACGAGCCAAAGGTCCAAACCCGGCTCAGGATCGAGACCCCATCTTTGAGCGTGGCTCCACTACAACTTACTCGAGCTTCAGGAAGGGGACCTATTCGAAACCCTGGTCCAGTGAAGGTATAACTGATAGATAATCATAAAATGATCAGAGCACACATTTTGCTCCGATGCCTCGTTCATATCTTGGTTGTTTGCTGTTTTCCACCAGAGACAGACATGTTCTTCCTGGCAATCAGCATGGTGGGGACAGACTTCTCCATGATTTGTCAACTGTTTCCTCACCGAGCTCGATCGGAGATAAAGGTCAGTGATGAATACAGATTACAGACGCCCCTGCCTAAAAACACAATGCGTGTTAACTGCATTGATTTAAACTTTCAGAACAAATTCAAAAAGGAAGAGCGAGAGAACGCCTGGAGGATTGACAAAGCTTTCAGTAAGTACTGAGTAGGACATAATGTTTTATAACTTTTAAATGATTAATGTTCCCTTTTTTTAAAATTTTTTGATGCAACATTTGCTGCTCATTGTCTCGTAGGAGAAAGGCGCAAACTGGATAT
The DNA here is from genome assembly GCA_004119915.2 of Collichthys lucidus. NCBI lineage: Eukaryota > Metazoa > Chordata > Actinopteri > Sciaenidae > Collichthys > Collichthys lucidus. Next base: position 26,840,857 of record CM014093.1, read on the forward strand.
AGAGTATTTTTCTAAGCTGCTAGAGAAGATTCTAGAAGTTCAAAAAAACAGGAAGAAACTCAAGTCACTCGCTAACAAGAACAAGAAATCCTCCAGGAAGCAGAAGAAAAAGTCAAAGGGTAACCAAGGTACAGATTTAAAATGGTTCTCCCCGAGTTTATCTCAAGTCAAATAATCCTTATGTTGTTCTTATTCCCTCTATAGGCAAAAAAGCAGCAAAGAACCTGAGTGATGTGGAGGAGGAGGGTGAGGAAGATGAGAACGAAATGCCTGACTTGGAGGAAGGGGAGAAGGAGAATGAGGGAGGAACCCCTGTGTCGAAGCCGAAGAGGAAACGCAAAAGAAAGACGGCCTCGACTGAGGAACCAGATGACAAGAAAAACAAAACGGGTGCAAAAAGTAATGAACAAGGTACAGGAGCTTTCAGTTATTTGAGGAAAATTATCTTCTTCCTCAAAGTCATCGTAGTTTCTTTACATGGCCCTTGTTGATCAATTTGTTTTTGCTCAGATGAGGTCTGCATACCCGAAGACGCAGAGGCAGCACTTCCCGAGGACCGTGCAAATTCAGACATGTAATCACCAAAGTTCTTTTGGATAAAAGTATTCCTTATGCATCTCCAGTTGTCATTTAAACTCTCTCTTATTTTGTCCTAATAATCAGGCCTGAAAAGACGCAGGATGTAGATGCAGCCAAGGACGCCACAATTAAGCCAGCTAAGCTCTCACGAGGCAGAGCGCCAAAACCACTGCTGCCTTTAGGCCGGAAGTGGGGTAAGAAGGCCGCAGCACCCTCCACGAAGGCCAAAGACGATGTGTCAGATAAAGGGGACGAGAGTGTGAGTGACGGAGCCTCGAAAGAACAGGTTATTATTTCAGTTTCATCATCAGAAGTTTCTACACATTGCTACTTTTCCGTACTGAAAGTTATAATATCCTTTATAGGTGAGTAAAGATGCAGCTAGTAAGAAGAAGTCAGACAATGATGACGTTTCATCTGAGGAAGAGGATGCCACCGTTCAACCTCCAAAACCTACCAGGTACAATACTATATAATATTCAGGGTTCCCACGGGTGCTTGAATTCCTTGAAAATGCTTGAATTTCAATTCAGTGTTTTCAAGGTTGTGAAAACGCTTGAATTTTTTGTGAAGTGCTTGAAAATACTTGAAATTTCACAATTAGTTAAAAATCAAAACAGTCAATCTACCACCATATGAAATAATGCTAATTAGACCCATATTATTATGCCATACAGTGGCACCGCTGCGCTTCCCATGACCATCATGGCAAACACAACTAGTAGGCTACCTATTTAAAGGTGCTGGAAAAATGGAAAAACTGGTGCTTGAAGGTGCTTGAAAAGTGCTTGAATTTGTTCATGAAAAAGGTGTGGGAACCTTGTTTAAGTTTTCATATATTTAAAGACTTCCATTTTAACAGTGTATCTAGAAATGTTCCCACAGAAAATACTCCAGATATAATAAGTGAGTAGTTCATAAGTTTGTAATTGCGGTTTTTTTTTTAGGTATGGAAGAGTGCCCAAACCCACCAAGCCCTTGACTTACCCTGCCAAAGAGGACGCACACTCCTCTGCATCTGAAACCACTACTGCCTCACCAGCGGGGTCCGCCGCTGTCGCTGCCAAGCCGAAAATCAAATGCACAGCCAAGAGGGGAAGATCATCAAAGCTACAATCAACCCAAGAGTCCAAAAAGCCCAAATTGGTCACCCTCAGGGCTTCTCAGTCAGAAGACAGCGATGATGAGAACGAGAAGCAGTGGGAGGAAGAAGAGGCGGAGGAAGAGCAACACCCTGCGTGCGGCTTCAGTAAGGACGGCACTGCCCCTGCGTTCGTGCCCGCCAGCCTGCGCTCGCCACGTCCTGTGATTGCAGAAGTGGAAGAGACTATGGAGGAGGTATGAAAAACTGTTTCCCCATCAGGTCTTGCACAGATGCATTCCACCCATTATTTTATTTTTGCATAATTCTTATAACAATCATTTTTTGTGTTTTGTTTTTTTTGCATTTGTTTTTATTTGTGCATGGTTTTGCATCCAAATCATTCAAACCCTTCACTCTGACCCCCCACCCCCCTCCCCATCCCACACATAGCTTGATATCTTGGCCAATATGCCTGATGTATTGGGCATCTCCCAAGATGCCATGTGCCCTGATGCCTCTTGCGAGCTGGCACAAAATGAGGCTGGCACTGTTGAACCATGTGAACATCAGCTGGACCTGCTGGTCGTAAGTGTCTAATTCTAAAATGTAGCACTAGTGAAATTAAATCCTTATCCCCAGTTACACTCCTAATTTTAATATAATTTCTGAGATCTATTTTGAATAAGTCTGTGTGATCTATCTGCATAGTTTTATATATAAAAGGGTCACCACTGATTTAATACAACCTTATTTTCATCCAGATTTTTGTGTCCAAAAAAGACAAAGAAGTGTAACTGGGGGCTACCGTATTTACAAGTAGTCTGGCTTATATTTGAAGCTTTTGATATGGCTTACAAAATATTTGTTTCCCTTGCAGGATGTTATAGACTTCCTTTCTTCAGAACACCCAGAAGGTATGTTGAAGAAGTATTCTGTGTGGCACTCGTGTAATCTCTTTGAGATGGTCTCATTCATTTTTGGGGTTGTTTTTGGTTTAGTAACTGAGGATGAGAGCTACAATGAGGCTGCTCAAACCCTGTTGACCATCGGCAACTTGGCTCCCCTCGCTCAGCCAACTCAGAATGAAACCGCCGTACAAGATCACGCAACAGGTTTGAGACAGAAGTCATTCCTTACATTGAAACTTGATTTTTATTTCTTTTAGATTACAGCAAATTTCAAAATGTGCCGTTGTGTTTAATTGCAGAGATACCGTCAGTCACTGTGGATGAAACAAGCCAACACCAAGAAGTTGAGATTGCACCAGAGCCTGATGTGCAAGAGGAAAACAGTGCCATGTCTGCAATTTCTTGTCAAGTAGTCACAGAAACATTAGAAAATGTTGCCACTGTGGAGCCACAAAACAGCTCAACAGACACCGTTGACATGCCTATTCTTCCTGCTCCTGAGATGGACCCTACCCCTCAATTGCAGTCAACTCCTGAGAAGTCAAAGACAAATTCTCCACAAACCAGGAGAGGTCGCTTATCTAAGTTGAAACCAAAACCTAACCTAGGCCAGTCCTCACGGACTGCAAAATCCCAACCAGAGGCATCAACAGCGAAGACGGTTGAAGAGAGCTACACGATTGCTCCCAACCTTTCTCAATCAGCTGCCGATGAAACCTCTAAGACAGCAGACAGCAGTCAACAATTGTCAAAAGGAGACGTTTCTTGTGTTGAAATTAAACCTGCAGAAGAGCCACCTGGAAGTCAGATTGTTGTTGCTGCGACATCAGATCAGAGTATCTCGGAAAGTCCAAACCAAGGTTTGGAACAAGGCACCGGAAACTCCACCAGAGAGTCCACAGATAAAATGCTGACCTCTCCTGTTGAGAGTAGTTGTAGTGATCTGGTGACATCTGAGACAGGCTTGCAAGGGACCATAATAGATTCAGCTCCAGTTCAACAGAGTAGCGACCATCCTGCTTCATGCATTACACCTGTAGAAGATTTACCTGTCAGTCAGAAAGAAGACAGTGAGGACGCTTCTACCCGACAGACCAGGAGGAGCAGATTTCCGAAAGTCAAACCCAAACCCAACCTAGCACATACGTCGAGAACTGTCCACTCTAAACCCCAAACCGCAAAAGACGCCATAGAGAAAGACTCTGGTCCAACTCCAGAGCCCAAATTACATGAAAAAACAATAGCAGAGGTTGAAACTTGCACCACCTCTCCGGAAAAACCGACTCAAATCACTGGTCCTGCTTCAGATTTGATACCATCGTTGGATTTAGGTTCTACTCTTACACCCTCAGCTGAGGAGAAAAAGACAGATGTCGGAGTTCTTGAGCCGGTAGAATCAAGTGCAGCAACATCAGATCAGATTGCCTCAGAAAACCAAAACTTTGAATCAAGTGCAGCAACATCAGATCAGATTGCCTCAGAAAACCAAAACTTTGAATCAAGTGCAGCAACATCAGATCAGATTGCCTCAGAAAACCAGAACTTCTCTGAATCAAGTGCAGCAACATCAGGTCAGATTGCCTCAGAAAACCAGAACTTTGAATCAAGTGCAGCAACATCAGGTCAGATTGCCTCAGAAAACCAAAACTTCTCTGAATCTAGTATGGAACAAGCCTCTAGAGACATGAGGACACCACCTGAGTCAACAGAAGAAAAACTGATGTCTCATGATGGAGAAGCCCAGAGCACTGATAGTAATTTGCTGACATCAGACCCACCAGAAACACAACTTGGGTCAAACATAGACTCAGCCACAGTCCAAGCAAGCAGCGATCATCCTTCTCCATGTTTTGTTGAAGAGTTACCCGTCAGTCAGAAAGAAGAGCGTGAAGTTGTATCTACTTCCCAGACAAGGAGAGGTCAGTCACAGAAAGTTAAACCCAAACCCAACTTACTACAGACAAGATCTGTGCGGTCCAGACCTCAATCCACCAAAGAGACTGACACACAGATGCAGCTCGTGGAGAAACCCTCCAGCCCACCTTCAAGCTCTGGAACCACTGACGACACAATAGCAGAAGCACAGACAACTTGCAGTACCGCCTCTTCTGAAAAACCAACCCAAATTCAAACAACTGGCCCTTCTTCAGTTTCAGTACCATCACTAAAATCATGTCCTACTCACGAACCCACAGAGGAATTATCTTCGACGGAAAGAAGCGCTCCAGACTCAAGCTCAGAGGCCCCAGAACAAAATGTACCTCAAAGAAGGCGACGCTTTCCCAAGGTAAAACCCAAACCCAATTTAGGATCCTCCACTAGAACTTCGCAGACAAAACTACAGACAACTGATGTCAGTAAACCCTTAGAACAGTGCCACATGGACACCTCTTCAAATGTAACCGCAGAACAACAGGCCATGGACGACAACGATGCACAAACAGAACTGAAACTCGCAGCGAAAGACAGTGAGCACCTGACATCAACGAGTTCTTCGTTATGTACCGAACTTCTCAGCCCAACAAAGTTAAAACCTGCAGAGTCAGAGAAGTCACAAGACGACACAAAAGATGTAGGTACGTCCTCCGATGGTATCGTCATAGCAACATCTTCGGTTTCTGAGAGTCAGTCTGTGGTGACCGATTCAGTTCCTGAAAATCAGAGCCTTGAGAAATCCACGGATGAAGGGGGATCCACAGGGGACAAGGTGGAGGCTGGACCTGCTTCACAGGACACGTCCATTACACCTACTGAGCCAAATACCCAACTAACAACTACAATTTCAGATGTCCTGCCATCAGAAGATGGTTCAAAGGAGTCGAACATTAAATCTGCTAATACACCATCCACAGCAGATCCCAAAGAAAACACTCAACAGCCACGTTCAGAGAAAGGCTCTGAGGCACAAAGTCCAGCCACAGTCCAACAGTGTTCTCAAACTACTGAAACTAACTTAACAGCTGCCCAAAGGTAAGCGTGAGTCTTTTTTTACAGTTTGATTTAATAGTTTCTGTTGTAACAGAGTTTGTTTTCCACTTACAGCACTGATGAGCATAAGTTAGAGTCAATAGACTCTTCTGTGTCCTCAAGAAAAGCTCCTCCGATTCGTAGAGGCCGGCTCGTTAAACCCAAACCCAACCTGGGACGCAGCAGCCAACCTCCACAACCCAAACAAGTCCAGAATATAAAACAAGCGGAAGAAGGTTTGACACCTTTTTTTTTTTTTTAAATGAAAGCTCCGTGACCTTTAAAAAATGCAGAGCAGATCACTTACAGTTCTTGTTTCCCCACAGTTTCTGGTAGTAGTCACTCAGAAGACGTGGAAGCTTCGGTTTCCCACAAACCTGTGTCTGAAACACGACCTGACATCCAAGAACCAGCAGAGGGAGCTGTCGAGCAACACATCATCCCCCCTCTACATGATGCTGCGTCCTCGCTGGCCTGCATGACACCAGTGTTTGAACAACTGAGTCAACAGGACACACCTTCAAATGCTGCTGGATCCTCTCTGGGATGTTTGACACAAGTACCTGACAGTTTGACACAGGTGAGGTATTAATCAGTATGTGCAGGAGGAGCAATATCATGTGAGCATTACATGTATCAGTGTCTTTCTGTGTAAGAATTCTTGAGAAGCCAAACCAACAAGGTTATATCATACAGCAGTAACCCCCAGCTGATATTTCAGGAGTTGCGTGAAAAGATTGTTGCAAAATATGGAGAAAAAAAACATTTAAATTCAAATTTCAAAGTGGAATTCAGGAACTTGGGAGCTTTAATGTGTCATTATGAAGTCAGTGTTGATTGCACAGTGTAATATCTATAGAATAACGACACCGTCCACATGTAGATTGGTTCCCTCTAAGCCTCACTTTAACTTCTGTCTGTGGCCGGGCACGATGTTTTTTCTTTGAGGAAATAAAAGCTCGATTTATGAGAGTTATATTTTTATACAGAGGCTGAAGAAAGGCCTGCTGATGTTTTCTGTGTGAAGCTCCCATCAACCCCCGCTGCAGTTAGTTGTTTGCCAAACAATAACATTACTCAGACTGTGTTATTACACTGCGGTGCGCATCATAACAATAGCTTCTGCCTAAATTCAATATGAAAGCATGACAATTTCAATTTGCCCCTTCAGTGAACTGGCTTCTTTCTTTGCTTTTATTCCCCGAACCCGGGTGTTGATCATTTCTTCACAGAGCGATCCAGTTGTTGTGATTGAGTGCATGAAAACTTATTCGGCGAGCAAGCAGTAGCACAAAGTCACTGCGGCGCTTAACAAGGCAGCGTTGGTCTCAGAAGCTCTCGCCACGTTTAACGATTAATCCTCAAATGTCTCTGATTCTACTCGCAGTCCCCGGACGCATCAACATCCAGTACAGAAGTGACCCAGATTCATCCAGGTCTCACAATATTTCCAGACAGTAAGTCAGTCAGAGGTCACCTTCCACTCGGCATCAGTATTATGAATTATGTACACCGCACACACACCGTGGTCGAAGCTGAAAAAAAAAAACCTCTGTCACTCTCACTCTCAGTGCTGTCGGATCAGGTGCCTTCAGATCCAGATGAACCGTTTTTCATCCTCTCTTTGACTGAAATCCCGGTCGGTCCATCAGGGGAGGTGGTGGACAGCGTGTCTGAGCCGCTCTCTTATCTCCCTGCAGCAGATGCATCGGTACAGCAACAGAGGTTGGTACCCACCTTTTTTTCTATCAGCTGGCAGGCGTGGATCTGGTTTATATTTGGCGTCTTAAGTCTTACTCCTCACCCCTCAGCAGTGAACTTGGACTTCTCTCTGATGTCGCTGTACCTGCGTCCATGGAGGAGAGTAGTGAAACAGGCCTTGTTGGGTCGGACACAGCTGCACAGATGCATTCGATTGCGGAGAGCCCAGTGGATCCACATGGTATAGTAACTTCATTATTCTGTCATTAAATTGAACTAATGATTAACGTCGTGTGAGAAATGATAAACAGGGATTGTTTGTGTCTGTGCAACAGAGTGTTCTTCAGTCCAGCCATCCATGTTGGCAGAGGCTGCAGAGAATGATGACGAGGCTGAACCCCCCCCCTCAAAACAGAGACCAGGAAGAACCGGTATGCAATAAGATGAACACTAACACACACTCATGCACACTCTGAACACTGAACACATCTTTTTTTTTTTTATCTTTGAACCAGCCAAACTGCAGGTTAAGCCCAAAACTCAAAGGAAGAGACGAGCCAGCAAGAAAGCAGAGTCAACCCCAGCTCAGGACTCAGAGCTTCCTGGACCATCTGAGGTGCCAGAAGTCCTGGGTGAGCCACAAAAAGAAAGCGGCGATCGCACAGATTTGGAAAAGGAGATCCCGCCAGGTGGGAAAGACCCTGAGGATAGCAGCTCAGGAGCACAGACCGCAGGGAGGAGGGGGACTAGTAGTCGGAACAGGTGAGAAAAAAAAACTGAAAAGAAATCCTCAATTTTCATGTTCATCATTTGTGATAAAATGTAAATTTCTTTTTACAGAAAACCCAAAAGCTTACATCTTGTCTCTGAGACGAGCATCACAAGCGATTCTCCACCTAAGAAAACAGCTTCAAGGGCCAAAACGTCACGTGCTGCAGGTAAACGATCCGCCCGAGCACAGGTAACCTCGCCATCAGACGACCGCTCTCCTACACCTGGTCCAACACAGCCGCCACCGGAGGAAGAAACCCATTCGGCACCCTCTGACACATCCCAAACAGAGGCAACCGTCGAGCAGACCTCTGAGCACATCCGACTCTGCTCAGACCCGGCTCCGAGCACTTCTCCATGGACGGTTGAGGTGAGGAGGTTGCACAGGTGGATGGGCGGAGGAGGTACACACACCCACATTAGAGATGAGTGCAGCTCATCCTTTGTTCTTCTTTTTGTTTGTAGGTTTCAGCATCGCAGCAAAGTGACAGCCTGGAGAGCAGCTCTATGGAAGAGGAGGAGCCCATGAGCGTGTCTCAATACTTCTTAAGTGACATTTTTACAGAAGTGGAGGAGGGATGAAAGCCATAGAGAGAGAGGAGGAAGAGTTGTTGTATTAAGTTATGTCTGTAAAGGTTAATTTATAACTAAGACTGTTTTGTTGTTGTTGTTTTTGTTGTCAGATGTAATTAACAGAAGCTAAATTTAATATACTGACATCACTTTCACAAGCACTTTGAATATGTACAGTAGTTTCAATTTACTGAATTTTTTTTTTTAAACAGCCGTTAGTTCAAATAACTAAAAACAAACTGCTACATCACCAGTTTAACTTAAAGAAGTGGCAGCTTTTCCCCCAAGTATTCATTATGTTTCCAGATCCATTCGTCTTGTTGTTTAAAGATATGTGAGCGTGTAAATATTGTACAATAAAAAACTGGTTTAGGATTTTTTTTCTTTTTCTTCCCACGTCTGTTCCGTTAACATAGATGGTTTCAGGAAAAAAAAAATGGATTACTCGCAATCATGTACATTTGTTTTTTTATTTTTTCTGTGTAATGTTTTTAATATGTTCTAATCTAAATCTGCTCATATTACCAAAAAAAGGAATTGTCTTTACTTTTCAGTTCGTAGTTCATTGTAGCAGCCGACTGCATACGGAGCAGAGGTTTGTTCGTCCTTGTACTGTCACACAGCGTTCAGATTATTATGCTCGATACTTGAAATGAAAACACATCATATGTTATCGACCTTAAGTTTCATCGGTTTATTAAAAGTTCAAATGTGGGATTATGTAAGATCTGAATAAAATATATTCTTCCACGACACTTGATTTTAGTCTTTCATCTATGTGGACGCTGGTTTGCTTTATTCTAAAGATTAAAACATTTTCATTATGAAAGTGAACATCAGACATCACCTGTGGCCGTGTCGTCATCACAGCTGTCTCATTTATTCATGCTTGGCACAGCTGGGGTTAATTTCAGCGTTGGCAGCGTGTCAGCTGGCAGATTGCGACGTTGTGGAATATTTGTGTCGCCTTTCTTTAATGAAATTGTGCCGTCTGATTTATCGAGAGAAACTCGACACCTCGAACGCCCTCGTGCAAAATACATATTTGCATTTTTTCTTATATAAACCTTGTGTGTTATGTCATTACATCGGAGTCACAGTTTGTCAGGAAAATTAATAACCTGGTGATCTTTGCAAAGGATGTTTAACTCTTACTGCTTTTTCCAGAACCCTTTAAAGACTCTTCAAACCATCTGAATGGAAAAATATCAACCGCATAATTAGGTAATCTCACTTGATGGCACATGACAAACAATTACATGAATGTGTAAGTTTCTCAGTAGTAATAAGTTTTTTTTTGTTGTTGTTGCAGGACTGGTGTTTGCCATAATTAATTTTAAAATACCTGTTTTAGAATAACTACCCTCATTTTATTGAACTTCTCAGCCTAAAGAAATCCATCCGTGTTTTTAAGATATTGTAAATTTTCACAGCACTCATTCATCGCTGCATGTGATAGAGCTGACGCAATAAAAGACTACTCTAATCCCTCATGCTGAAACCTCTTGTAGTGAGGCTTAAGACTGTTTTGATCTCTCTGCTGAGTAACTAACTGCTCCGTCTGCAGGTCCTGCTCTAACTCTCTCTCTTCCAGTCAGCTGTGAGATTAGTCAGTCTACTCGCTGTACTGTACTGCTGACTGCACCGGATCAGATCTCTGCAGAGGCACAAGGAGAGGAGAAGCATCATGAATGATAACACCCAGGTTAGTGAAACAAGTTTTCATATTGCGGCTCAGCATAAGGATTTATGATTATGTTCTGTTTATATAAAAAGTAGCTGCAAAAGAAAACTTTTTTTATGCAAGTCACACTTTAACGTTATGTTTAATGATGAAAAAACGAATAATATGTAATTAGAAGTGTGTAATATGGCAATGATAATAATAAAGTAACACAAAAATAAATCATTTATAATATTTTGTTAGTGAGCTACAGGTTATGTGATTATGTGGGAACAAAAACAACATTTCACAGAGGATTAGGCTCAGAAAAACACGATTGAATTATGCAACACTGTACTGATCCCTAAAGCTGTGCTTCACCTTACTTACTTGTACGGCTTGTTATTTTGCATGGCAAACCCCAAAAGACCGCCCAGGAATGTTGCATTAACCAACAACATAACACTGTGTGTCTGTGTAATTGTGTCCACTGTGAAAAAGTCTAAATAATATAACAGTAATAAGATATAACAGGTATATAAAATTCATGTTAATTGCATTGGATTAATGAGCAGAAAAATCAGCTGGAGGGTAATAATTCAGACCACAAAGTCTATGTCTAATAATAAATCTAGAACTATAATAATAATGACCACATAAGAACAGGGCTCATTAGGAATCATGCCTCTAAGTGGATCATTAATAAAGACACAATGTTTTTCTCACCTATCAAAGAATAACTAAATCTGCTGTTACTGACAAAGGGAATGTTGCATTTGTGTCAAGATATATGTGACGAAACGCCGGTGTAAAAGTGTGTTTGCATTCAGTTTGACATCTGGTAGGAATCTTCATGCGGAGGCCCAGGACAGATGTATTCCTGAAGTTATAGGACAAGTATCGGATCAGGTTTAGAAGGAGACCCTAAATGTTGATAAGAGGGTCAGAGAAATGTGAAGCGTTTCCAGATGTGCGTATATCTAAGCTGTATCTTTCTATGGCGAACAAGATTGCCTGCGGAGTCCTCATCAACTTCTTGCCTCTTGATCTGGAAGATCTCTGACTAGTTCGACTAGATCCAGGGATTAATGTGATGCACTTTAACACCCCATGGATTCTGGACTCTGATGTAACACGTCTGGGTCAGTGCGTGTTTGAAATCTGTTGCTGGAAAGATCAACAGCGTAATTAGTGGCTACCGCCTGATATAATGGGTCTGTATCAGGCTGTACATACGCATAGATGGTAACACCATATTCACCATGTTAGTGTGCACTGAACACAAAGTGCAGCTGAGGCTGATGGGAGTATCAGCTTTGCAGATATTTCATCTAAAGTCAGAGGATCACCAACGTGATGAAAATTCACCCTGAGGGAAACATGAAGGGAACAAAATTTCAATTTTTCCAATAGTTGTCAAGACGTTACACACAAAACATCATGGTGACATTAGAGGAAACATTCAGGGCCAAACCATTTGGTAGATGTTGAGTTATTTGACTGGATAAATGATCATTTGGACCCGTCGGTTGTGATACATGAAAGGTGGATGAGTGAGTAATTAGGATTCACAGATATCTGTACTTTCCTATTACTAGCACTGGCTGTACTAGTCTGGACCAAATGTGGTGTACATGTTGTAACTGTTTGTCTGATTCCTGAAAGTCCGATCATTCTCAGTACCAAGCCTCCAAACGCTCTAAGCTGTTTGTTTTTTTTTTCAGTCAAAAATCATAGTTTGGATTCAACAAATGTTCTTATTTTCTACAATAATCCGTAGGACGAAGAGGTGCTGAAGCGGATCGAGAGGGAGGTGCGGATGCGGGAGGGGGCCAGTAAGCTACTGGCAGCTTGTTCCAGGAGAGATCAGGCCCTGGAGGCCTCCAAGAGTCTGCTAACCTGCAACGCCCGCATCCTGGCTCTGCTCAGCCAACTGCAGAGGATGAGGAAAGCTCAAGCGCTGCAGAGAGCAGGACGCAGGTCAGATTGAGTTCAAGGATGCATTATTGGAGTGAGGTGAACAGACAGGTAATTCATCTGTCGTCAGTGTAGAGAGAGAGAGAGGAGTGAAAGCAGCTCGTTCATGGACGTCGCCATGCCGCTTAACAGCCACTAGGTGTCAGAAAAGCTTCTCCATCCTTGAGGTGTTTGGTTTGCCTGATCTCATGTGTTTTGTGATGTAACATTACATATAGAATATACAAGCACAGACTTGTATGATGTAACAGAACACAAATATTATCTCTGTGAATGTTTTCTGTAATTTGCGTTGTTGTTGTTGTCATCCCGTAGTGTTCATGCTATTCTGTCCACCCCCCCTACAGCATGTATGTTCTGCTGGATAGATGATGTATTTCCTTTTCCTGCAGGCCCTCTGAAGTTATAGTGCCATGTTTGGGGAAAGTTGCCATTTCAGGTGAGTTTTATTCAAATCTCTTGCCATAAATTCATAAAAATAAAATCCTTCAGCTCATCTTTTAGATTTTCTAACTTCATATTTTGCGTCGTGCAGACCTTCGTATCCCGCTGATGTGGAAGGACTCGGAGTACTTCAAGAACAAAGGAGGTAAGTGCGTCTGAAGTCTGAAGTGATTTTGTTGACTTTGTCGAGGTTTGTCTTTGTCTGCATGCTCTGTTTTCAACAATCTTTGATTTTGATTGCATGGAAAACTATTATTCTCTTTGTTGTGCCGAGTCCTTTTATAGTTTATGAAAAGAAATGCAATGAAAAGACTTGAAATTACAGTGCTACAGTCTCTGGACTTGACCTGCCTGACTGTATATAATGACAGGGAATAAAAATACATATAGCAAAGACGTCTGGAATCAATTGTAGCTTTGACTCCTTTCGATTGCAGAGCTCCATCGCTGTGCTGTGTTCTGCCTGCTTCAGTGTGGCACAGAGATCCATGACACTGATCTGCTGATGGTAGACAGGACTTTAACTGACATCTGCTTTGAGGACACCATCATATTGTAAGTCAGACAGATTTTTTTTTTTTAGCCATTCCATATGTCTTTGTGTAAAACGTGTGTCTGTGTGTGTCTAAGCAGCAATGAGGCCAGTCCAGAGTTTCAGCTTCGTGTTGAACTGTACAGCACTTGTGTGGCGGTGGAGGATTTCTTCCCGGGGGCTCTAGGACCCAGGAGGCTGAGCCGTCTCGGGGGCTCTCTGGGACGCTCCTCGGGGAGAAAGATCCGTGCTGCGTTCGAGTCTGCAACTGTTTGTGGATCCAGTGGAGGAGATGAAGGATCTGGACGGGTGTCACCACCTTCATCCCCTGACTTGTCTACTCTGTGAGGATGACAGTTCTCCCTGAATCACATACTAGAGGAATATATATATATATATATATATATATATATATATATATATATATATATATATATGAAGACTGGTTTCACCTCTTGCTTTCTTTCTGCAGGGGGCCTAAGTATAACCTGCTGGCTCACACAACACTGAGACTCGAACATGTCCAGGGAAGTTTCAAGACACATGATTTGTTACTAGAAGCAACAGGTGAGTTGTGAGTCCTCTTTTCTTTCTTGTCTTCTCTCCTCTCCTCTAATCTCTTTATTTTTCCAGAGGATAGTCCATTCTGGTTGCCTCTATATGGCAGTATGTGCTGCCGCCTAGTTGCTCAGCCTCTCTGCATGATTGAACCAGTCATAAGTGGCCAACTCAAGGTTATGGTGAGTAGATTGTCATATATTATCCTGCTGTGCGATAGCGTTTCATCTCGTATCACATTATCATTCACTGTATCGCTTTTACTCCCCTTGCTCTCATTCAGCTCGGAGAGGACCTTAATTGCTGGCGAAATGTCTATGGTGTCCTCAAGGGGCAGAGTCTTCTCTGCTATCAGTGTCAAGAAGAGCTGGAGTCTGAGGACGAGCCATTACTTGTAATCCACCTCAAAAAGGTTGGTGTCAAAATGAGCACAGTCATGAATAAATAGACGGATTCATTCGTGGTTTCGTCCGTGCTGATTACGATAACACGCCAAGGCCACCAGAGTGCACTGGTGAATTAATGGGAACTGTCTAAGGAGAGTAAACCTGTTGTGATGGTGAGCGTCTGAAGACTGGAATATCATATTTTATGATTTTATGTTTATCATTTCTGCCAAAACAGTGTCCAACATATTATAGCTATAATTTAAAAATGTAAAATCAGGTAGCACCCTATCACATTTTGGAAATTCTTTGACCATAAAACAACGGAGATATGAGGACTTCAATTTTTTTTTAGATTCACACTTTATTACCTACAACAAAACAGTGTGAACACAGTTCATTTTGATTATATATTCATGATTCTCAGGTGCTTACATTTACTTTGGTGTTTTCATTTGATCCAGTTCAATTTTTATTCATATAGCAACAAATAATAACAGAAGAGACCGTACCCTTTATAGTATTATTTATAGAGACTTAACAGTTCCCACCATTAGCAAGCGCTTGGCGACGGTGGGAAGGAAAAAACTTTTAACATGCAGAAACCTTGAGCAGGATAACTCGTACCACTGCCTACTTCTACTCTGCAACAGTTCATTGGGAAATCTTAAACTTTTACCCCCATCACATTTATCCGACAGCTTTAACTACTAGTTACATTTCACAATGACACTGGATAAGCTTATTAGATACCACACATAAAAAGTTCTCAAACTTTTCGGCTTGTGTCTACTTGTTGCCTCTTGTCACGTTTAATATTTGTTAGAGGTGATTAAAGGGACAGTTCAGCCACAAATCAAAAAAATCCATATTTATATTCTTACCTGTAGTGTCATTTATTCATCTTGATAGTTTTGGAGATCTCTAAGGCCGATATCAACAAAACTCACACCGAAATAACCCGGATAGTTAAATAATAGCACTACATGTACTACTACAGTACAACATGTACATTTTAATTTTAAGGGGGGACTGTCCCCTTGAAATCTCAAGGAGGTCAAATGATTTAATAATTTAACTTTAGAGGGGGTGGTCGGTAGCGTAGTGGGTTGTGCGGCCGCCCCGTGTGTGGAGGGTATAGTCCTCGCTGCAGGTGGCCCCGGCTCGAATCCCGAATCGGACTGCCCCCTGCTTCCTGTCTATCTCCAGCTGTACTATCATTAAAGACATAAAGGCTAAACAAATTAGAAGACTTGAGAGAAGTTTTTATTTCATTAATCCTTGTGACCTTTTTGAGAGCCCAACCCTCAAACTGGCAACTGTTTTGGAAAAATTGCTGACGTCAAAGGTCAATGGAAGTGAGGTCAGGACGGAAATAAGTCTTCAGGGGTTGAATTAAAACTCTGATGTAATTATACAAGAATGTTTTGCTGTCCTGCCAACAGCAGATTTACTCATCTTGCTCTAAAGCTCCTGTCAAACTGCGGTTTCAACCTGAGATTATTTAGTCAATTAACAACCACCAGTAATGTCTTAGCTATGTGGGTGTCTCTTGGGAAAACACTCTCTTATAATGCGTATTCTGTGTCTGAATAAAGGTGGAATGATAACGTCTTTGTTCCAGGATACCCTCGTCTGTTTGTCAGAGACGGATCCCGTCCGTTGCCAGAGTTTGTACATCAGCACACGGCACCAAGGACAGGATGTAACCTACACGCTGACTGCGCACACACCTGAAGACACGCAGCGGTGGACTGTAGCCCTCTGGCAGCACGTCTATAACATGAGTGAGGCCTGGATGTACATTTAAAACCTTTTAGTCTCTAACACCAGCCACTAGGACACGTTGGATCTTTATGTCTTGACCTTGTGTTTGTTTGTTATTCTTACATGCTGGAATTTAGATTGTGAGCCAACGAAAAGTTTATGCTTTAGTGTACCTATTACTCAGAATGTCTTTTGGCAAACTGTCAAGTACAGGGTGTCTTTGACTTTCACTGGAATACATATGCAGTACAGTAGATTATGCAACCACAGATATTTGCCCTTAAGTCACCTCTGTTCTGCTCTTGGTTCTCTTTTCTGATCTAACTACTCACTTACTTTTAGATGCATCATCTCATTTTCAAAATGTCACATAATACACAAAAACATAATTACACAACAGCAACATGAACTGGACAACAACAGCTGTGATGTACAGATGTATGAATACAAATTCAGAGACAACAGGAAGTGAAATGAGAGACCACAAAGGACCGCCTGGAACATTTCTAGGAATTGCCAGATGCAAATCTCAGAATACCTTGAAGCATACCTTGTGAGGTAGACAAGATAGAAGGTCAAAATAGTTTCACATTTGTTTTTTAATGTAATGCATTTATTTTTCATTACAAATGACAATATCGGCCTAAAAATTCGAGTGAAAAGTTGAATCTTTGATGAAAATGTGCAGAAGTTTCATAGTATCTTTAATATTTTATAATACGTCAACAGATAGACTCCATAAGCTTCATGTTGTCCCAGCATGGTTTGATAAAGTCCCAAAGAGTCCCGTCTTGTGATTGCTTGGATTCCTTAGACTTTAAGTGACCCCTTAAAGCAGGGGTCTCCAAACTGTTCCACTGTGGCTGCAGGTTTTCCTTCTAACCAAACAGCAGCACACCAGACTCGACTCATTTAATCAGATGATCTCAGTCTTTGGAGAGTTGATTGGTCAAACTGTGTGCTCTTGGTTGGAACAAAAACCTGCAGCCACACTGGTTCTTTGTGGAACAGTTTGGAGACCATGACCGTTGTGTTGAGGCGTTGTTGGGGTCATTATCTTGCTGGTGTGAATTGCTGGCCCATCCGAAGTGTTTGGCCTAAGAAGTGGTTTAGATAGTCGCCATCTTTTGACAGAACTTCTGCTGATTGGAGTCTTGGCAACTCAATCTTGACGTGTTGATCTTTTGACTTTTTGTGCTCTGGATGCATTTTCTGCAAAGCGCGTTAGAGTTCCATGAACTCGGAAACCTTGGAGTCTAGCCTGTTTGTGAAGAATTTCACTTGTTCTACCTCCACGTTTGGACTGAATGATCCATTGTGATCTGCAAGCAAAATATTGCACATGCTTGTCTAAGGTCATGGAAAGTAGCAACAGGCTGCAGCTGCCAGTATAAACATTCAGTCCTGGGAACTCATTCCAGTTTTAAAATGAGGGTAAACTTGTAAAAATGCATAAAGAAGATACATAAAATGTAATTTATAACAAATTTCATGCTTTTCCACAACAAATCCCTTGAATTTAGTCAAGAAACAGCTACCAACATTGTGTTTACCCTCCCAAATAATAAAATCAAAAGGTATAATGTGCAATATTAATAGATTAAAATCCCTCATGTAAACAATTTTGCACTCTAGTAAATGTTTGAATCATAAACGCATTTGTTGTGTATACAAACGGTGATGACGTGGCAAAAATTGCTCTAGCTCGTGTGTACGTGTACGTACATCTGCCGTCTTCACTTGATTACCCTGACTTAAGCTCCAGGCCTCCGTCCCCAAAAAGGTTAGAGGGCTTCACGCACGTGTTCCAGAAGCACGCAACATACCGTACACTTGCTGACATTCATTCAAAGTTGTATTCCGGACATGACCTGTGACTGAGAGAAATAAAATGTTTGATTACACTATGGTATTGACATGATAATGAGCACCCTAAAGCCAATAACCATTGCTGGGGTATCATTATACTAGATTTAATTATCATTGTAACATCATGTGAAGTCTTTTGAAGTACTTCTATGTATAGAAACTTAGAGAAGATCTAAAAATCAAAGGGAGTGGTGTTTCTCAATGTTCCAGACAGAAATAATTCGGCACAGCATTGTCTTGCACTGAATCATTCCAGGGTCTGATTTTGCGTATTGTAATTACACAAAAAAAAACACAACAGGGTGACATAGAGACGACATGCCAGTATAGATAGATATAATACGTAACATGTTCACGCTAAAATATCTAAAAACACAGGGGCTGTGTTATACAGATCGTTGTAGTTTGAGTTGCGTGATCCATATAAACCCAAAGAAAGTTGTAACTTTATCACATTGACGTCTCTCGCAGGTTTCTGAAGAGGCGTACTGTATGTGAAGCTCGGAGTACCAAACAAGCCACCTGTAACAACAAGCATCTGTCAATCAAAGTGGCTACGCTGCATCATTTTGTAAGAACAGATGAGTTGTATAAAGATTCACCCTCAGTACAGTTGTCATGAACGGGGAAATTAGCTACAGAGACCAAAACTGTTTTTTGTACCAGGCTGTAAACGTGTTTATTTCTGCTGTGAAGTTGTGACATTTGAACATGGGGACTTATGGAGACTGAAAAAATAAATAAACTTCTGTGTTAACAAGTAGGCCTTTCATCAGATAGCTCAGAGAACAAGGAAGGGAAGTTGTTGAATGAGGCACGGCATGAATTTCTTTGTCTGGTGAACGCTTTCTGACGGAGTCAGTCGCGTAGGGAAAGATGCAGCGCCTCACGACGCCATCAAAGTTTTTTTGGGATTGTTGCATACAGTTGTTAGATTAGAGTCAGATGCTCAGACACGTTCACTACTTGGTTGCTACAGTAACTTGTTTTCTGAAATAACCACAGTATTGCCACGGATTGACTTCTTTGACAACAAAAACAAGCGCTCCTTCGATCAAATACACCACCGTGACAATTATACTCACAGTACTGAGGTGTGTTCATGCCATCAACATTTTTTATTGTCTCACATACCATGATAATAACACCCAGCACATCACCTGTCGCCTGCATCATAACAATAAATCAAAATCCTGACATTTAAATTCAGATTTAAGGGAGAACACCTTCTTCCCTAAGTCTTGCATGTTAAATAAGAGAACATACGTCAAATTGGGATTAGTAGAGGCGCGTATCGACGGCCGCAGCAACTCGTATGTGACAGCTTTACACAAACAACATAGTTGTCACCCTTCCCAATTAAATCCCGCAGTCACTGCAATCATCATATCCTCTCATCGTCATGTGAAACATTTCTGAAACCTCTTAAGCTTCCTTGTGCTGATCAAAAATAAACACTTGTCTGTCACTTTGTTTTACTTTGACAAATGACATTACGTGGATCACAAGGCAAGGCAAGTTTATTTGTATAGCACAATCCATACACGAGGCAATTCATAGCAAGGAAAAACATTGGACAAGCAATAGAAATAAAAAAATTTAAAAAAGAGAAGAAAATTTAATTTAATTAAAAACATCAGAATGTCATTTAAAATCATTAAAACAGCAAATTTGAAAACAATTTAAAACATTGAACGGATCGCAGGATTATGATTAAAAATTCTTTAAAAGAGCTCAGCCAGAAGCTTTTAACCTGGATTTAAAAGTGCTGAGAGCTGGGGCTGACTTCATAAGCAGGGTAAACAGCCGGGACTTCACATCTGTATCTTTCTACCTGCAGTTTTGTTCATGCAGACAACATCTTAGTAAGAATACAGTTTGTATTCTATTTGTATAGAATTTGTTGAGGGAAAATGTATTTGACGTGTGATGCCAAATGTTATAGCTGTTCTAAACCAAACCACAAATGATAGTTGACAATTATTTTTTACTGCTCATGCACACCCATCACAGTCACAACAGGGTTGCGTGACATTATGTGATGTTTGTCTCAACCTAAGGAACTATTACTGACTGTTCTTCTTCAGTTGAGCAATTTACTGTTTTTAAAAAATTCAAATATTTGATTAAGTCAGTCAGGAAATAAGAGAAAAGTCATTTTTATAATGAAATATTTATCTAATTCAAACTTTTATTTTGGTACTTTTATTGCCATTCATTTCATTGTACGCTTACAACATTTAGTTACCGTTTATTTTTTAGGTTTAGATTTTACATTTTTATTTTTTTACATTAAAATCCATTTATTTTCCAAAACCACTTCTCTGTATCAGGGATGCAGGAGGCTGAAGCCGATATCAGCTAGGTGGTTTTCAGTGACATAACAATATATAAACATATAGCATTTGTTTTACATGCATTTCTGTCTCAAAGAAACTGACCTAAATATGAGAAAGTGAGCTAAATATTCAAAATATACATACAGATAATATTTCTCAGCTTTCTCTCAGTCATTTATTTAAGTCTCTTAGGTGCGTGCACCAGAAGGCGTGTCCCTAAGTCAGCTTCTGCTGCAATATAAATAATATACTGTGCACCTCTGGGCTGTTATTGTAGTTTCTTTATGCCTCAGTGCATTTATAATCCTCTCCAATAAGGAAATGTGTTTGCAGGAGCAATTGCAATTTTGTCCTGTTCTTTTTTTTGTGCTAAAAATGGATATAATGTGTTTCTTTTTTTTTTTCCCTTTCTCTACTCTTGCTGAACAGGAATGAGAATTTGGTAATTGAATAAGCGAACGTGGTGATATGCCACTCCTTGGTGTGAAAAACAAGGGTGTGTTTGCCAGCAGTCTTTTGTTTACCGTTCGACTGCACGTAATGATTTTATTTTGGAGAGAAATGATCTGCATATCATTTGTGCAAACTGCAAAGTACAGGAGGATTGATAGCACGGCACACTGACACCAGATTTATTGTATTGTTTCACTACAGCGACCTTCCCCGGGCAATTACAGATGACATGTGACATGCTCTGCTCCTCAGTTATTCTCCCACACACCTACCTGCGTGACAGTCAACACGTTTCCCCATTACGGTGCCTATTAATTTGAATTGGTTTTTAATTATAGGAGTTATTTCGGGTGTGTATGGGAGCTTTGCACTGGTTTGCCATCATTCTTGAAAGGGTTTAGAAGACATGTTGATATTTATAGCCGCAGAAAGTATGCACCTACAAATAAACGTTTATAGACCAGAGGAGGACAAGTATGTTACATACAGAAAATGTGGGTGTGCATTTCAGTCTTTAGGAGAGCCTTTGAGAAAAACACTTAGACGGAAGAGAGGTTCATAATAATTCAGTAAAGGAAATAAAAATGTCTTTCTAAAATTCCTGCTCCTTTGTTTCCAGTTACAAACAAAAATATTTAAAATATTTGATCTAGAGTTTGATAAAAAAAAAAAAACCCTTTTAATTTTCTTTTTTCTTTCCTGATTTTTTGTCAGTAACACCGCCGGCCCGCCTAAACAGTTGCAGTGGCCCACTTAACAATCCCAAACAATCCCTCTAAACATGGCCTATTTTTCAAAATTGCATTTTCCTATTATAAAATATCCACAATTGATGATTAAGCTTGGCATTCTAATTCAAATCTACCTTATTTACGAACTATTTACAGTACTAGCTAATTTTCATCCCCTCACACATCAATGGTATATTCTGACGTGACTTTGCTCGTGATCAACTTCCGCGCAGTCTGCCTGGGGGATTCAACTCGGCAGGTCAGGGACAGCCGCACGGTGCGGGGGGATCCCCACGTGGGACCTCTCCCCGGTGCTGGGTCGGCTTAGAAAGGCTCGGGGGCAAAAGTGGCTCACGACTCCGGCCGCAAGCTTTACAGCGCCCTCCTGCCTGGACTTCGTCACTTTCCGGGTCCGTGGACTTGCTGTGGTGCTCGCTGCGCCCTCTCCGCAACTGTCGAATCACAATTTATCGCAACTTTCACTTGCTCCCGCAACAAAATCGCAACAAAAATGTAAAAAGCAACTTTCACCACAATTTTTTTTAAAACCTCATGCAACATCAGACATTTTAGGCCGCAACTATTTCAAAAAATGGCCGTGAAATCCTGGTGGGACTGATATCATTTCCGGTTATAGACTGACCCCGGCCCCCCATCACAGAAAGGCAGGTTGATGTGGCCCGCACCGAAAAAAGTTTGGGGACCCCTGATCTAGTGTATTAAATCATTGCAGGAAACATCATTTAGTGTAGCAATGTCAGAGGAGCAGATGTTTCCTGCAATGATTTAATACACTAGACTATCGTTTTGTTTTCTGGAGATATCGAATTATGAATGATCTCGTTATCACAGGAAAACGGGTGGAATAAAATGTATGTATGTACCCTTTAGGACTTCCGTAATAGTCTTGTCTGGTATTTTGTATGACATTTATTTATACTGCCAGCTTACCAACTACTGTACACACACTTTGACAGCTTGTTTGTGGTCAGACAGAAGTTGCCAGTAGATCAGTTGCTGACAAAAAAAAATCATGTGCTTTAAGAAATCACTGTTCATGCTGTTTGTTGCAGGCCAGTGGAAACAATGTTGCGATCACCTCATGAAGATTGAAACGCTGAGACCCAGGAAACCCATTACAGTGAAGCAGGATCGCTCTACCATGAAATAGGTACGGTAACACAATAGGAAGGAACCTTATCAGTGGGTTTGCTGATTACTTCCAGTTGGTCAACTTCTGCTATTTTACAAGTCATCACTGTGCAAAAAAAAACAGTTTTAATATATATGTGTTTCTGCTATTCTGGGCCTTTGTTTTCGTTCATTCATTTCATTGGCAGACTCTTGAATCTTCACAGCAGAGGACACGTCTACTTGTATTTGTGTTAAAGTTCAAAATACTGTGAAGACTCTTCAAATCAACCAGCGCTTCAACTGTGTAACTAGGCCAAAAAAAAAGGCCATCGTGTGTAGGATTTAGTTGCATCCAGTGGTGGTTAAATGCAGTTCGCAACCTTGGGTCGGCCGGTAGCATAGTGGGTTAAGCGCCCCCCCCCCCCCCCCCCCCCCCCCCCCCCCCCCCCCGCCCCCGGGTGTGGAGGCTATAGTCCTCGCTGCAGCTGGCCCCGGTTCAAATCCCGCATTGGACGGCGAATTTACTGTGTCACTCCCCCTCTCTCTGCTTCCTGTCTATCTTCAACTGTCATTAAAAGCATAAAAGGCCAAAAAATAAAATAAAAATGCAGTTCGCAACCAACTTGAAACCCCTTGACGCAAACCAAGAGCAAAAGCTGATGCTATGCTGGCTACGGAATTCACGAAAAATGCAAAAGGCCCTGTGGTTGTTTGGTTTGTCCATTTTGGGTTACAATAGAAATGTGGTGGTGGACTCCATGAAAGAGAATCCGTGATGTATGTAGCTATTAAACAACTCATTCTAATGAACAAAAACACAACAACGTATGCATATAACAGAGTCATAGAGCATTTTATAGTCAACTTCTGCTCTATTCTATAAATAAACCTCGTTAAATCTTACACACGCAGTTACAGATTTTCTTGGCTGCCTAAGACGCTATAAACATGACCCATCATCACCTTTTGAGTTGGTATGACGAACTTGTAAGCAAATAGTGACTTCCTGCAGATACTGATCTACGTTAACATTCATCTAGAGTCGTGGTTGTGTGTCCACCTTTACTCTGTTTCTCACATCACTAAACCTTAAAGAAAATATTTCCCTCTCTTTATTTGCTAAATTCTCCACAGTGTTTGCCAGGCAGTGAATAACTTTGCTGGTCAGGTGGTGTATCATGTATGGTTGGAGGTTTTTTCACGCACGCTGAAGTCAAAAACTGCAATGAGTGACCAAAGAGTTCTTGACCCTAAACAATGATGACTTAAAAAAACATGAGTCTAAGTGTTGACAGGATGACGGACGGTGTAACGCGTTATGTGCCCTTGTTTTGTCTTTTCCTGCAGAAAGCTGGAGTAATGCCTGTTTTTAAAAGCAGACGAACGGGTTTGAGTAAATAGTGGATATATAATGCTGCCTAACAATGGCCGTGAATAGGCGCATTATCTTCAACACCTGCTGACAAAAAACATCAGAAAGAATACACCTATAAATAAACATCTATAGACCAGAGGAGGACAAGTATGTTACATACAGAAAATGTGGGTGTGCATTTCAGCCTTTGAGAAAAACACTTAGACGGAAGAGAGGTTCACAATAATTCAGTAAAGGAAATAAAAATGTCTTTCTAAAATCCCTGCTCCTTTGTTTACAGTTAAAGACAAACATATTTCAAATATTCGATCTAGAGTTTGATTAAAAAAAAAAAGAAATGTCAGGAAATCCCCTTTTTTAATTTTCTTCTTTCTTTCCTGATTCTTTGTCAGTAACACCATCCTCTCCCGGAGAAGGCCTCGTGGTTCTGGATTTATCCGTTGAGATCCGCACTTTGCTCTCGTCCTACTACAAGGAAAGGTAGCAGCAGACGTACGGTGTATTAAACAAAACAAAAAACCCCCAAAAAAAACCCTTCCCTCTCCTCCTGTTCATCATCACACGCATCATCACTTGTCTGTTGTGATAGTTCAACAAAGCTCGCACTGTAACCAGAGGCGGTTAAACACTTGACAGTGCATGCAGCTGGCCCCCGGGTCTGAATTAGACCCTTTCAGACGTACTTAAGATAAGCATGTGTATTTTCTGTCTGCAGGCAGAGTATGTCAACAAAGGCAGCAGATATGTGATGGTGTCTTTCTCAGATTTCATGTCTTGTATACATATTAAATGCTGCGTCAGAGGACACAGGTCACAAACTGTTTGCACGTATTGAGGTCGTGACTTTATATTTGACATCCCGGGTAAGCCAAGATAAATACCTCTTTTTACTCTTACACATAATGCTCACATATGTCATCAAACACCGAATGTTTCCCCAGATCATCTGAGGAACAAAGGTACGGCTTCACATGTAATGCCCTGTAATGTGTTAAATGCTACAGGTATTGTTCAGGTGTTGTCACGGTTTGTTTACAGAGAGATTGGTGCAGAGATATCCCGGGGAACAGGTTGCGCTGAAGGAAAGATAATTGATATCTGTGAAGAAACTTTTTTTTTTTTTTACAATGGTGGCTTTGTGAAACTCGCTCCATGTGTGAATGTTTTTCCAGTATGGTAATGAGTCATGACCACGCCGTATGCAGCAATAGACGCTGGTTATATAGCATAGCTGTGATTTTCCGTATTGGTAGCGACAGACGAGTGAGTCACATCTGCAGATCTGTGCGGCCGAGCTCGATTCTTTTGAAGTAAAATGACGTGGCGGCGGATGAATTTATTTCTAAGGCTGCGGAGATGAGTACAATTACGCCACATGGCTAAAGCTGTATCATGTGTTACGTGACTGATGGGCATACATTTAAAGACAAAACATTTCCTCCTGTGTGGAGGTGAATGCAGACTGGCAGGACAATGTTGTACCGAGGTATGTCTTTGTCATTTGATCTAGCAAATCATGTTTTTTCTGTGTACTAGTAAATGAAAATGGATCATATCCTCATAGCAATCCAGTTCCACATCAGATATTGGCAAAGTTACAGCTGCGGCTGCAGATATGAGCATGAATAGTCATGGGGGTGTGGTGCGTGTTGTTTGTACAGAACAACTAATTGTCATATATGTCAGTCACAAACATAGTTTCCATTCCAATAAAGGAGCCGTTGATTGAACAGATTTTGAAATGATGTCGCCATATAAGACCACCAGCATCTTTTCTTTGTTTCTCTCTCCCTCTCAGTTATTGATGACCTTGCTGCTAGTTTCACCAGTGTGGCGAGGACCCGTCCTTTCCATTCACGGTTACTACGCCTGGTCATGGACGTGAATGTGGATATGATAAATGGTGCTATTTGGAAAAAAGCTGCAGAGGACACATCCTTCTCCACAATCTTCTACCTCTCCACCGGGAATTTTAACCGTTTAGCCTGAAATCCCGACTTTCAAGCGCAGACACTGTCTTAGCTGTATTGTACATTTTGTGATTGAGTAGTATTCTCTTGACCCATAAGCAGGTCCAGTATATTATTGATTTTCACCGAGCTTCACATGCAACACAGTCCAACATTCGGTAGATCCGCACCATCGATTTTGAGACTATTCTGCCACTAATGTGTTGTTAATCGGAGTTTTAGATAAACCCGACATGACAAAAACAAGGAAATAAAAAAATTCAAATCAATCTGTTCACTGTCACTCTCAAATTAATTCTCAGGTCATTTAACCGAAGGGAAAATTAAAACGAGTAATTCCTGTTTTCGGATGATGAGGCTCTCATACTTTCCTACTGACACCACAGATGCTGCTGAGTCATGAGCCAAATAGTCTCAGATAGATAACCCTGTTTGAAATGTCGTATATAATCCACAGTGAGATTTGTTGACAGACAAAATGAACACACGTTACTTGTAATATAGTGATTTTACAGTGTGGTATTAGCACTTTTAATGAAACTAGACTCCATCATTGAGGCTGCTTGGGTTCAGTTATCGGGGCTCTCTGTAAAACTGACGGCATAAAGGGAATAAATGACATTTCAGTATACGACGGCAACACTTTCAACACACACTGCCCAGTTATTTTTCACTTGATTACCATAAACACGCACAGTACCGTGTATAAAGTGGTGTGGATATAATCAGATCATATTATCTGAGCCAATAATTCAGGTCGAACGGTTTCAGGAAATCATCATGATGTAACTTCAATTGTTTTATATATTCAGGGTTCCCACACCTTTTTCATGAACAAATTCAAGCACTTTTCAAGCACCTTCAAGCACCAGTTTTTCCATTTTTCCAGCACCTTTAAATAGGTAGCCTACTAGTTGTGTTTGCCATGATGGTCATGGGAAGTGCAGCGGTGCCACTGTATGGCATAATAATATGGGTCTAATTAGCATTATTTCATATGGTGGTAGATTGACTGTTTTGATTTCTAACTAATTGTGAAATTTCAAGCATTTTCAAGCACTTCACAAAGAATTCAAGCTTTTTTACAACCTTGAAAACACTGAATTGAAATTCAAGCATTTTCAAGGAATTCAAGCACCCGTGCTGTAAATTGTATGAATTCCAAGTAAATGTCAGTGTTTTCCTTTGCAACATGCAAGCACCATGTTGTGGATCAGTAAAAGGCCTCATGCCTGTGCACTGAGCCCTGTAAATCCCTCTCAGCGGCTTGTGGAACTAAAATGCTTTTAGTGTAGAGTTACTCAAAACAGAAGTGTTTTTTTTTGTTTTTCTGAATCAAACGGCAGCACAAAATTTGAAAAATCTGAAACGACGGTAAAACACTCGCTCAAACATGTTCACGCCGGATCGCTGACATCATTTTCATTGCCCTCTGATGCATTTCATGTGATAACGAGCGGGTAAACAAGTGAACAAAGCGATCGAAAGGGAGC
The DNA here is from genome assembly GCA_004119915.2 of Collichthys lucidus. Classification (NCBI taxonomy): domain Eukaryota; kingdom Metazoa; phylum Chordata; class Actinopteri; family Sciaenidae; genus Collichthys; species Collichthys lucidus. Next base: position 26,868,131 of record CM014093.1, read on the forward strand.
TCGTACGCCGGCGGATATTTCTACACGCATCCCCTCCTGTCAATGGACGCCTGTTTAGGTGAAATACAATTTCCGAACAATGAAACACAATAGCTGCTACAGGCTTTTTTTTATGATGTTAATAAGCAATGTGCACGCAATAATCACCGTCTGGAATGGGATGGGAGTGTCAGTGTTCTATTTCCATGTTCTATGTTTTTGTCACACCATGAAAATTCCAAACGTTACACACTGAATCGGAAAGTAGTAATTATAACAGCAACAATAAGATGGAAGTACATGCGTAATCGTCAAGCATGCTGGTGAGACAACAACAAAACCCAAGCTGAGTCGACACACAAAATATTTTAGACATGGCGAATTTATCGAGAAGTAAATCTGTGAAATCTTGCAAAAGAATTACCACACCTTTCCCCGAGTGTAGCTTCAAGCCACTCCCTCCATCCCAGGTATAGTTTAGCAGTCAGTGAAATGCAGTGATGGTAGTTCAGCTAGATTGATGAAGACAGGATTATCCAATTAACAAAGGAGTCATGATATTTCATTGACTTTAATTTATTTTATTTACATTATAATTCAAAGTATTACATGTATCATGCAAGAAATATTACTGTACAGAAAAGGCAAGCAGCACGTTCTCCCTTAACTTAAGTTCTGCTCCAGACATGAGTGAATTATTATTATCATTAAAATTCAGATTTTTATTTGACAACATATTTAATCATATTAAATGAATGATACAAAACTTCAGTGAGCTACAGCGTAACGCGAGTCAGCTTTAACGTGGTGTTGGAGTGTCTGTGTAGTGAACCGATCTTCACAACGAGCTCGAGATGATTTTCTTCAGTTTCATCACCTCTTCGGTCGTGAGCCGCAACAGAGACGTGGAGCTGGGATCCATCATTAGCAGAGACGAGGGTACTATCTCGGACTTCCCTCCCTGGCCTCGGTCTTCGTTGTAGGATTTAGAGGCTGCAAAGTTTTGCGGGGCCGCGAGAGGATTAGAGTCACTTTTTGCTTGGATTGGGCGAACCCAGGTCTGTTGGTCGTACGGTTCCCAGCAGTTTGAGGGTTTGGAGATGTATGACTTGTTGATACCCTGCTGATCGAATGGATAGACATCCCGGCTGGCTGCGTTTTTCAGAATACTACCTGAAGGCACAGGCTTGTAGCTGGTAAAAGGATCTTGGCTCATGTTGTTGCAATGCTCACTTGTTTGGACGACCGGCGTTGGACTTCTCTGCCTCAGCCGGAGATCCTCGGCGACCGAGTTCGGGTGCTGGGGATTCATTCGAAATGTTAAGTTGGCGGGGATGACGTCTGCGTCAGGACAAATCCTTTTCGCAGAGGGTTCTTCCAGAGTATGAAGAGTAGGTATCTGCTTATCTGCATGCGTCGTGTGTGAGGACCTACACAGCCTGAGCCAGTTATTAAACACAGACAGCGGAACCTCAATTTCCATCTCGCCTCTGTTCTCCTGAGGGAGGTTGGGCAGTATATGACTGAGGTCGAGCCCTCTTACTTCTGGACTCCCTTCTCTTTCTCCTTTTGGCTGCATTGCGCAGTCTCTTCTCAGAGCGATGGGACTTCCTTGGTCTGTTCTAAGCGTTAGAGCAGAGTCACACGAGGGGCTGCTCGTGGCTGTTAAAGCGTCGACGTCAATGACGTATGTCTCTCTAGCTTTCGCAGGATACGTCTCTCCTAAACCTGCCTTATCATCTTCACTTCTCACCACCTGCGGGAAATGGGCAGTGTACAGAGGGGAGGGTTTGTTCAAGAACTTCGGGGTTTTGCTGGATGAAGGTGGGGCAAACGACGAGACGGGCCTGCTGGGTCCCTCTTTCGATGCTTTAACGCTGAGGTTCAGGGGTTCATTCAATCCAGATGAGTTCTTGTAGAGTTTCGCCAGCTCTCGCAGGTGGTCCAGCGGCTCCATGACCCTTTCTGTGGAGTTTAGATGATATGGATTGAAAGGAAACCGGGGTCGTGGTTCGGGGGGGCCATGTGGTGCCATAAGTGAGGAGGCGGTGTGGATGTGGGGAGGGAAAACCGCATGGCTCGGGTGGTAGTAGTGAGGGTAGCAGAGCGACACGGGGAAAGGATTCGCATGCTGGCCCGGCTGATGACCGCGGGGTGGCTGTTGGAAACATAAGCGGTCCGTCAGAAAAGTTTGACATTTTATAACATGCTCATTCACTCTCTTGCAAAGACACTTGTGTCTGTTTGCTGAATGTGGAGCTTCCACCACTGCATAGCTAAGCAAAAAAAAAAAACTGCCAATGGGAAACCACCTAATGTGACTCTATCCAAAGATAACAACATCAGCCTTCCATTACTTTGAGAGGTCACTAATGAACGTGACATATCGCGACTAATCTGTAAAAAAACAAACAAATTCTGAAAGATGGAAGTTTGTGGTCTGGCGAGTTGCCAGGAGATGGTGAAAGCTCCGAGATGTTATTTATTTGTACAAATAATATACAGCAGGTTACATAGTGAACTTTAGCTGCACTCGTAGGCGGATTTTGTTACCTTTAAGGGTTTCACCTTGTCTCCAGTCTATGCTAAGATTTAACATGGTGTTATACTGTTGTTGTTTTTCTTTTTCGAATTATTATTTGCCTTTACTTTATATATATATATATATATATATATATATATACACACACACACACACACACACATATATATATATATGAAGCTTTAATAAGCTTTATATATATGTGTATGTATGTATATATACATACACACACACACACACACACACACACATACATATAGATATGTATATATTACAGTAATATAATACAATAATAACACAGTAATAGAGTACAGTTGTTAAACTTTGGTATGTTCTTTCTTTTTTTTTCTTTGAGTGTAAAATAATACCAACCTGATGCAGAGGTATCGATATCAGTTTGCGTTTAGCCGGTCTCAGCCCCATATCATGTTTCACTGTGTAATGCGTGTTCTTTGGCTGATTGGGAGGAGGCAGGGCACTCATCTCTACGCCTTTCACGTGACATTCATATGGCAGGAGCAGCCTGCACAGAATAACACGTGGTTAAAAATAATAATAATGAAATGACAACACGAGAAAGAAGAAGAAATCCATGCATGATTAAACTCACTTCTCATAGTGTCTGCGGGTACAGGTAGCTGCACTCGTGCTTCGGGGATTCCCTCCGAGCATGTTGTAGACCTGCTTCCACAGCTGCTGAGCGGTCACCTGGGAGAGTGCAGGACACTTGATTTTATTCTGAGTTTTGTTTTTATAGTGGCAGATACAGGGCAAGAACCAAAAACAAACACCACAGTATTTATAGCTTTTGTAGTTTCAAGATTGATGAAAACAAGAAGAGGTTGACATCGATCTACTGTCCGTCACTACAATCACTAATAATACAGTTGATATATTTGGTTACCTGGTGGTAGCCGCCCATGTCTCTGACAGTCCTGAACATCACAAATAGATCAACTGAAAAACAGAAAACATACATCGTCAGATACAGTTTGTTAGTAGAAAAAAAATGACTTTTCTTTTCAGCAGATTTCCCAATTAATGTATTGAATGAATATCAGAAAATAGTGAGTCCTCAAAAAGATAATCAAAACATCAAAAGATAATCCACAGTGACATTAGACGGAAGGAAAACAGCAAATTCCTGGAACAAGGAAATCATTTTGCTTAAGATAATATACACCGGAGATACTGTTTATATTAGTATAAAGTATAATTACAGTCATGACTAACTTTATGTCCATATATATCAGTACATCTGTCAGTTAACGTGTCGAAATCGGCAAAATGGACAAAATGGTATAAAATATTTTTGAAGTACTTTGTTTGAAGCCCAGGTTCGGGATTCTCTCGATGGGTGTATCTCTCTTCTTCATGAACGAGTAGAGATCTTTGAGAAACTGTTTCTCCGTTTCTCCCATCTCGTCGGCCGGCTCCGTGCTTCTCTCCTCTTGGATCATGTGTGCCATGTTTATGTGTCTCTAAGAGAAGATGATCACAGAGGCGAATGTTTAATATTTAGATATTTATATATATAACAGACCTGTTGTGAAATCTGAAATGTGATGCACATGAACCTGAGGTGACAATGCCTCACTGTTTTGAGGCCACATCGCCGTGACTGATGATTGTCAAACAACTTCTGACCATGTATCACATGTTTGTACTCGCCTCCGTGCTTGTCAACGCTTTTGTCCCTTTAGGCAACATGCCATTAATATGACGCTGATGGCATCAATGCACTCTTTCATTCACTAGTTTCCATTATTTGTAAAACCGCAATGAATCAAACGTGTCACACTCGGAATAAGTTTAAAAGACGTATCCGAGCTAAACCGCTTGTTCCGATATTAGTTCAGAATCATTTAGTTATGATGCGTTTTATCATTTACTATCATTTAAACATGAATATAATAATGCTTTTCAAAATAAAGCACCTCACTCCCCTGATTTTTTTTTCCGCATATTTACAAAATAAGAGCTTAAAGACTAAACCTGTATGTTCACTACGAATAAAATCATCGATAATAAAAAGAAGCAATATTAATAAAAACAATAACCTCACCTGTGTTTCCATTGAGAGAATAACCATGGATCATGTCATGTCAATGCCCCTGATGATGTGAGAACGAGCAGTGTCCCGTTTAGTGTGTCCTCCCAGTGTCACAGATGAGACCTATTCAGAAATATTTAAGTCGTGTCGCCTCAGTCGTACACCTGTTATTAGTGTCTGTGTCACAATGTGAGTAACTGACACAGAGAGGAGGTGTTTACTCTAACGTCTTCCTGCTGAGATTATCATCGTCGGACCAGTTCAACCTGATCTGCAGCATGTGCCCAAAAACGGTTCGCTCGGTGTGCTCAACACAAAATTGTCAGAATAGCGATAAGCATCTTCTTATTCGAGTAGCGCGGACTGTTGTACAGACAGGTCTAATTTGAATATTTGTGGGTTTACGCGTCGCGAGAGACAGAAGAGTCTCTGCTCATCAGGTTGTCATTAGATTGGAGATTGGAAATACAGGAATAACAGAATAGAGGAGGAGGAGGAGGATGAGTTAATTTTGAGTATGTGATTATTAGTTTGGAAACAAGAAATGTGAGTTTGATGCGGCTGTGACATGTTGCACTGAGGTTAAAGGTCCTAACATCCATGACCTAATTAAAGTTCAACAGTTTGTCGTCATCATAACCCACACACATGGCTTTTTTCGGGTTTTTTTACATGTTATTTAGTGTCTTTTATTAAAGAAACAGTCTGAATTTATGTAAATGGACATGGAGCTACAAGAAATCTTTTATCACTGGGCATAGTCATGGCAAGGAGGGGCCAATTTATCAGATCTCTGCTGTTGCTGTTGTATTGAATGGTTCGGACACATTCCACGAGAGAGAGAGAGAGAGAGAGCCTCTTTTGGGGCCTCACTTTATGAAACAGAGTGCTGTCGTGATTATTTTATTTACTGTAGAGGCACTTCAAAAATAGATCCTCACAAAATAGACCACATAGTTGACGTGCAATATTAATTCATCGAGCAATAACTGAACTATTACTGTGCAATAACTCTTCTCTTACCTCTCTCTCATCCCACCCCCAACCCTGACCTTGTTTTGCACTGATATTTATTTATTCATTACCATGACACACATTTTACCAGTATGACATTTTTATATTTTTATGACATATTATTACTTGGTGTTTTTGAAAGACAGTTGAGTGAATGTATGTATGTATGCAGGGCATGTGCAATGACTGATAGGCTGGATGTGTTGTTTTTGTGCAGTGTGTGTTTGTGCTATGCGTTTTTTGTTGTTCTGATATGTTGATTATGTGTAATGTGTCACATATATATGCTGCTGGACACCTTAATTTCCTTCGGGATCAATAAAGTATCTTTATCTCTATTTACATTTCTGTCAAAGGGATCGGTGCTGTACACTGCATAGTGTTTGAAAGCTGCATTCTTTCTCTTCATAATAACACGCGTCATGACAAAAACGCCCCTCCTTCACAGTCCTGCAGATTTTCATGCTTTGGCCTCACAGCGATAAGTAGCTCCACCATGAAATTATCAAATGTTTTGACATGACAATGTCAAATCTCTTTTCTTTTCTTTATTTTAGATGTAGTTTTTCTCATGCTTTGCATAATCGGCTGTAAAAATTTTACAATAGATGGGGGCATTCCTGCAAAAAATCAACAGCGGATACCGTAACACAGGATCTTATTGTTCGGGCTTTCTCTCTCTTTTAAGAATGATGTGTTGAGTGCAGGCGATGAACTATTGACATCTGTCTGTGATGAAGCCTGTCCTTTGTGTGTGCATGCGGATCACACGCCCTTATCAAAACACTGTAACGCCGATGAACTGTGACCATAACTGCAACAATGCAAAGCCAGCAATACACACAGATCATGACAGAGGTGCATGTTAAGCCACGTCAGCTCTGCACGACTGCAGTTTGATAATCGTGTTATAGTAATGAGATACATCTCGGGGATTTGGAACAATATTTAATACAGATATGATGTAATGCTAAAGCCATTGCATTAGAGGTAGCCAAGAGTTAGCTCCTGGACACATGCACTGACTGACTGAGAGAAGTTTTTTCCCCAGCAATCCCCTCTTGCTGCACTTCTTGTGAACCGACGGTTGTTGTCATGGTGACAAACTGTGTGAGCGGAGGAGAGGTCAAGTCTCGTTTTATCTTGTACGTGAGATTGAAGTTTTCCCACCTGGGCAGGTTATGTTTTGTTAATACAGTTTGATCAGATCCAGTAGTTGCCATTACAACCTCACACTTTTTAGATTGAGCTCATAGAGTCGATGCACTTGCAGCAGTGTTTGCAGTGAATGTTTATTCACCACCAACTAGAAATAAATGATTTTTTTTAAAAGATATTACAACGTTGGGCGACTCTCTGATGGAGATTTCTTTCTAGTTTAAGAAAAGACATTTGATCAGTCTGCTGTCTGCATCTGTGACTTGATTTTTAAATCTGATTTTTGTAAAAAAGTTTAGAATTTTGTACTAGTGGGCACGGCTCCCGTGTCAACAGGAAGCTCCTGCGTGCACAATAACAATAACACAGTTTTTTTGATATAAATTCCGTAGCTTCACCAATAAATAGAAAGACTATGATTGGTAAATCTCAATGTTATTGTTTACCGAAAGCAGGAACCACACCCCCGCAAACAAGCTCATGCACCATGCCAATGCCGAAATACCAGAGAATCGCTAGTGCGACTGGCAAAAGCGCGAGATGAGCAGTTTGCAGACACACCTGCAGCTAATATGCATTATTATGATTATTCCAATTCCATATCCAAAATGATCTAAAAGTTTTCTTCATTAGTAGTCAAGAATAATTTAGTGCAACTGCAAAATTATTTGAAAATAATTGAATTCATCAGCTATATTCAAGACTATTGAACCGTGTTGCAGTATCTAACATGCAAGACTGTGTCACTTTCAATGACGAAGTAAAGTTAAATTCAAGTGTGATCCTCTTGCAACATGTGACCATAGGCCTCTGCTCATAATTCTGTGATTAAACTCATTAAACTCTGATGTGACACATCCGTAATGTGGCGGTTGTTGCTCGTGGTGCCAAATCTCAGCAGAGCTTTTAAGCCTCTCTTTTATCTTGTTTTGGTTCCACAGTCTGCACACACAGTATGTGTTTCAGCAGCTTTGGATATTTCTAGCAAATAAGTCCGATAAAGACACAGGACACCTCCTACCCAGAACTAAGTGGCAGAAAGCCAAAGCGAAGAATGTTGAGCACAGCAGGACAAAGATCCGGATAGTTTCTCGTGGTCGGAGGCCAAAATGGATGAAATATTTGACTTGCATTTGTATTTTAGTAAAAAAAAACGAGTGCATGAACATCATGAAGAACCGATGTTGATGGGAACTGTATCAGTTGTTGACATTCAGCCATAGAATGAATGGAGGATTACCGTCTGATGTCATCTTTGAGGAGCACAATACACACCTTTACCGAGAGACAGAGCACAAAGAAGAATGTGCAGACGTTTCCTCAATAAAAGAGCTCCTGACAAACCACTTTGACGAGTTCCACCAAGGATGTCTGCCCAGGAGACGGAGGAGACTCTTATTGCATAATGATCACGTTGCACAATAGCCACATTGTTCATATCGGTGTCGTTGGTATAGACAGAAATTCACTTTGAATCTGTATGCTCCTTGTGCCACATTGAAGGGGCTTTACATGTGATGAACTGGAAAAAAAAAGAACAACTAAACGACAGACAACTAAACCTGAAAGTGGTTTCTAAAAATACCTGACGCATGTTCTTCACTGAGTCATTAATCATCACTGTGTGTCTGTGTGGGATTTATAAAGAATCAGGTTTACTGACTGAACAGGATTTTCCTGTAGATGTATCAGAATCATAAAACATTTAAGGATTATGGTTTTTTTTATGCAAATAAGCTCGACATAGAAATTGAGAAAGGCGGCTTCACATCACATGAAGATTAATCACTTACGGTGACGTGGAGTGGCCATAGAGCCGTAGACGTGTTTGATACACTGAGAAAAGCTGTAGCGTGCACGCGAGATGCGATTCGTTCCTGTGGTTTGATTCGTTTTAATAACACGACCAGTGAAGTGCATCACCTTCAAAGATTATGCAATATTCTTGCATGAATGCAGTGAGCTCAGCAGCTGTGCACTGATAATTAAGGACTTAACTATAAGATCAACTTTAACTTGGCACTGAGTTCCTCACTGTAAAGCCTACACTGAACAAACAGGTAGAATACAAACACATCTATACTATGTCCTAATCCCGAAAGTGTACCCACCCTAATATCTCATAACTCAATATAACATAACTCATTCAACGACAACATCAGCTATACCGCAATCAAATAATGAAATATGTATATGATAACATACATTCTACTACTCTTACTAATGTCTTTGGGTTTTCTTTGTTACATTCTAGATAATCATGCGTTCATTTCTACCCCTTAATATGTAATATAATATGTAATACGTCTACACATAGCCGGGTATGTTGAGAAAATTTCCCTCCCTCCGTTTTCCAAAATAACATCGTGCACATTCAAAAAGGTTTTCACTTACATCAACCCGCATGAATACGCCATCGAGCAACCATCATAACTACGCCAAGCCTATGGGCGGCATCAAAATTATCCCACCAGACAGCAGTCCGCCCGGGTCGGACCCAAAACCGGCGACGTTGGCGGTGACGGCGACTGGGTCTTCGATTTACGGTGGCTGGAACCCTCAATGCTGCAAATAAAAGAAACAGCGCTGCAAATAAAAAAGAAAGGCCGCTGCAAATAAAAGAAACAGCGCTGCAAATAAAAGAAACCTCACAACGGAAGTGAATTACCAGGGACTATTATTGCCGGTGCACCTGTGGTTTTTTATGCGAGCGGGAAAAAGAAGAAGTACAGAAGCATATTGCATTCACTTGAAAAAAAATTAATTATTCTATAATAATTCTCTTATTTGCAGCGGCGTTTCTTTTTAATTTGCAGCACTGTTTCTTTTTGTTAGCAGCGTTTCTTTTATTTGCAGCATTGAGGGTTCCCGGCCACCGTATCGAATAGGTGGGAAAAGTGGCAAAATTGCTGACCTCCGAGCCCTTATCTGTCTCTGGTCATCGACATGATAAATCAGCTGTGTATGCAAATGCAAACACATGAAATCTGAATGCTTCCATGATCGTCGTCATAACAAAAAGTAACTCAGCTTATCTCGATTTACACGCCATACCTTGGCCCTACAGTGGAGACACTTGGCAGGTGATTGCCATCAGTAATTGACTCATGATTTAAGAGTATGTACATTTAAAAAATGTCCTGATATTTACCGTAATGTTTAGCCTGGCCACCACCAACATGTGTTTATCCGTTATCTAATTTATCTAAGTAGATATTACTTTCACTGAGACGTTTTGTCTAGTCACAGCAGTTTAGGTGTAATTAATTAAATTAACAATAGCCTCCTTAAAACTGGAACACCACCGTCCTTTTACCAAAGATATTAATTGCACCGTTGCTTTTCCTGTAATTAACGTACATCTGGTGGCAAAGAAAGCATCCATTAATAGTAGAAAATTATACATCATTATATTATATAGTAGCTTTCTCTATCTTTCAAAAGATGCTGCTGAACCAACACCAAAACATATCGGCATGCATCAAAATGTACTGAGATCTGGAACATGTGATTATACACACAAAAAGATGTTTGTCTTTTAGTCTATCTTCCCGACCGTGTGCCTGAATGTAACACAGAGATCTTTGGCTTTTGTAATTGATTTCCTGGAAATCATTTGTATTTAAATACTTAATTCATTCTGTGCAAATACATTTCTTAAGGACACAATGTTCTGCATACATTAAGATTGAATTTCATATTCATAGTTTTACTTGCACTCCAAACCGATTTTGGTTCTTTTCTCTTTTGCATGTTGTGTTGCTTCATGCTTTGGCCTTCAACCAGTGTCAACTCGTTCCACTATTTAGCACACCATACTGAACTATACTGAACTCTGTGTATTGAAATAGGTGTAAAATGTCTTTATCAGCTCAGACGTATGTAAAATATACCGTATCTGTCAGCCATCAGATGCCTGTTCTGTTTATGTACGTGTGCGTGTGACATGTGTGGCTACAAAAATTAACAACGGAATACTCAGACGTCAACAACAGCTTTAAAATTTGCATATTTGATGGTGTATTTTTCAATTTAATTAGTTTTGATGTTTTCTGCAAATTGATGGATGCAGCTTTAAGGAAAATTAAGGATGCCAGGCTTGAAATTAGCATAAATTACAGATGAATTAAAACACACATTTTTCATCTCATTCATTCATCTCCAGCCAAAAAACTTTTAAAAAGTCAAACAAATTCCCATGACATCATTACAAAAAATATATATTTTCACATAAAGCTGAACACAGCTGAGCAGCAGTGGGCCGCATGCACGCATTAACAGTGGAAATGGAATTATTTTTCCTCTGCCTGTCTCTACATTGATCACACGGTACCTCGTTTATAACATATGTGTTGCTGCATTGTTTCACTCTGATACAAAAATCTGACTAAATCCGTCCAGGGCAACATCCAGCCACCGCCGGGCGACGCAGCCTGGCACAGTTTCTGCGCAGACAGAATATCTGATTTCCTTTATTGTGCAACAGCCACATTGCTTTGTGGAAATCGAATAAGATTTAGTGTCTGCGATAAACGTACAACATGAGACAAGTAAATCTTTTTAAATGTGAAGGTTGTTTTTACAAATGCCTCTTCACTGAGGCACTAATCCCACGACGGATTGTTACTGTGTGTTAGGATTTACGAGGGATCAGAACTTTCAGGTCTACTGACTAACCAAGCGTTGTCTAGTAGTAACAGCACATTTATCATCAGGTGAGACAGGAGAACGGCAAACAGTTCAAGGATTATATTTCTTTGTTTTACGAAAGAAGCATAAATCTTTCCTTTCTGATATTCAATTCAAATATTTGCTGAGAATAAGACTCGTTCTTTGCTCTGTGGTCGAGATCGATCAACAAACTTTCCTAACACTTCATATTGAATACTCCCTACAGCCATATAAAATGTGTTCATCCATTAATCCAATCAGCTGACTGTCACAAAATATGGTTTGTTTATTGCAACTGTCTCACCTTCATCTGTCAAAGTCAACCACTAGATATCACTTTAATTGAAGCAGGTTGATCTGCGACGTGGAGCCGCTTTGTCCTGTCGCATTAGTGCAAAAGTGATTCATTACGTTAATGAGCGCTTACCTGGCACACAAACGCACCCTGTGCTAATTCTTTAAATTGCACCTGTGCTTTTCTGTCACGTCAAAACGAGTGCTGGGAAAATAAGTCTTTTTTTTTTTTTTTCCAAAACATGAACTCACGCTGGTGAAGAAAGAAGAAACTAGAACAATGGCATCCATTCACAGTCAGTTATTCTAGATTTGAATGAATGCATTGATTAAAAGGTTTGAAACACCTGTTGAACCAACCGACGGAACTGTAAGAGTATACAAACATATTTCTGCTCTCCACTTCCTGTATCAGGGCTGCGAGTAGCTGGAGCTGATTCAATCTGGCATTGGGCGAGAGGACGAGTCGCCAGTTTTCCACAGGGCTGACTCATGCAGACAAAGAACCACACTCACATTCACACCTACGATATTGGCAATTCAGAGTCGATCAACCAATTGACTTATTATGCATGGATGTACCCAGGAAGAACTCACACTGCAGACTTGGACTTGGATTTGTGGAAATGTAATTCTAACGATGCAGAAGAAAACTTCTTTGGAAAAATAAACCACAGCGGTGTAACTGTGTAATGCAGAAAGACATCAAACAGAGACCTGTTTATTTAATTGTGCACGGATCACTGAAGCCAGTTCTCGAACAGGCCAAAATAAATATTGCATCAAGCTTTGTGTCACTTTTGTTGGCTGGATTCTTCTTTGCTGACAAGGTTCAACTTTATTCAGGGTTTAAAATATGAGACCCGAAGCAGATCCGTTATGTTTCAGGTAGAAAGTTTCTCACGGGTCGTCTCATCATACAGTTTCCATGCATGCAAGTGTCTGCGTGTTCTCAGGATGCAGCGGGTAGCGGCCTGACTGTGAACTCTAAAGTGTGTGTTTAGATTTGACAGTTTATGTCGTTTTAAAATACACCTGCGGGTATCGAATAAGCTTATGTTGGATTAACATGTGAGCTTCCTGTTCCTGTTATAAAGCTGTGCCATTCACATACATACGTGCCCGGCCCACATGGATTTATAAGAGTACAAAAACGCCTTTGCAGTGGTGAAACGGACGTCAAACGACAACAGAAGTTTTTATATAAAACATTATATTGCAAAAACCGAGACCTGAAACTGAAACCTGGCTATTTCTAATTATAATGTACACAGAGACATTTGGCTTTTAGTTAATGCATACATTATTTAAGATAGGATTTTAAATTGTTTGTTAAAATTTTTGTGAAGCCTTTTTGAATACAGTCTCTGTTTCGCAGATTTTTTTAGTGTAATTTTGCATGCATTTGTTGTTGTTTTTACAGTGTACTGTACAGTATGAACGTGCATTGTGTTCTGCGTCCTGATTGGCTAAGGGAGTACTGTACAAAATGCATGTAAAAAGGTGTATAAAAGTGTGTGGTTAGGGGTTTTACGGTCTTAAAACATGTATAATAATTGTAAAACTTACTTCGCGGATTTGGTTTTTATTGGGGGTTATTTTCATAACGTATCCCCCGCGATAAACGAGGCACCACTGTACTTTCCTTTCCCAATTTGTGTCGATTTCTGCCTTGTGCAAGTGCAAGTGTCAAATTACTAATATCTAACACACCATATTGAACCACTGTCCACATATATACTGAAATAAACATAAAATCGTCTTGTTTATCAGCCCAAACATATGTAAAATAAATTGTACCTGTAGATCCAGATTGCAGATCACATATTTATCTACGGTACCAAATGGAAAGTGCTTCATCTATCAAACACTCAAACTATGTGACAAGCTGCACTGATAAAAAAAAAAAACTCCCTTTGTGCCTTTCACGTAAAATGTGTAACTTTCTCAGCCTGTAATTCTGGAATTCGTCACATGAGCGTGACTTTGTTTGCGGCGTCCTGTCAACAGTTTGCCACACGTCTGTCATCGTGACGGCGTACAGGTTTTTTTTGTGCTGCAGGAATTTTTTTGCAGCAATACTGCGGGTTGCTGATTACTGTGTTCATATTGCAAAGCAAAGCTGAGCAGCGGAGCTATCGTCAGCTGCGAGGTGTATCGTATGTGACATAGGCATCTCAGGCATGAGCCGTAGGACAGGTGTGTCTTATGTCATATCTTTAACTATATAATGAAAATGTCATTTTTTACAATACACACACAGACATGTAAAGTTTATAGACACCATTATTAGAATTTGAATGAAGGTGTCGATTTACTTCTTGCATGTATGTATGATTTTGGAATGCAGGCACACATTGGGGTGACGTCGATGAGACCGTGAAGCATACCGATGTCAAGCATGTTGACAGCTATATTAGATAAGGTATTAGTATACCATAGACTGAACATGCATTCACTAACAAGGACCACGCCCGTACAGATGGAGTTTAAACATGTTTATTACGAGTAATGTTCAGGAAGCATGGGTGATATGCTGCGGGAGGGTTAGAGGGATGAAGGGATGGGGGTCGAGGGATGGAGGGATGAGGGTCGAGGGATGGAGGGATGAGGGTCGAGGGATGGAGGGATGCGGGATGAGAGGGGGGGGGTGGGGGATGAAGGAGGGATGAAGCGGGACCATCGGCAGAGTGGTCCTGAGGTTGACCGGAGGAATCCTGGACGGAACCTGGGGGGATGGAGACTCTTGAGTGGGGGAACCGTCTCTCTGCGACTCTACGGATCAGAGCCCCTGGTTCCTGTGCGGGAATGGAGATGAAAAGAGGGGAGACGAAGCAAGAAAGAGGGTATGGGGGGGGTGGGATGGGACAGCGGTGTCGAAGAAGGAGTGGAAGGAAGAGGGAGTGCTTAAGTACATGGAGAGTGGAAATTGAACGAGTATGAGGCGTGGCCCTTGTTCCCGAACCCGGTTTATAAAAACCTCATTAAAACAATCGGTTAATCTTGACACATGACACATGTCTGTTGGTACTGGTGCATATAAAAGTCGTACAAAAGATTAGTTCAAACCAAACGATACGTTCACGACCGACACACCACTATGATTTATTACCTCAGTAAACAGTTATCTAACACGTTTATGGCCTTATTTGCTTGATTTCTATTTTTCTTCCTTACAGTCTCATGTTCATTTTGTGAATTATGGTGTTGTTTAGAGGAAAATAGACACCTTGTGATTGGCAGGCCCGCTTCGTACAACCAGGCTCACGAAACTGATCAAACATAAATCAAGATTCTGTTACTGCTTTGACTGCTTCTTCAGCAAATGTTTTCGGAAAGATATTTTGGTTTAATGGTGAAATGAAAATATGTTCACAGGCTGCCATTTCTTTAAAAAAAACTGCAAAATCAAACATGGCCCAACTCTAACAGTGCGTCCAATCACCTCGTTCAGTAACTTCTGGCTCTGAAAGACCAACATGGCAACATCCATATCGCTATCCGATGTCGCGGTAGGTTCGAACTTGGCATGAAACCATCGCAGGAATGTGCACGCATGTGTGTTAATAACAGGAGATAGAATAAGGAAAAGCATCTCATGAAAAAAATAAACCTCTACAACTTCAGGCAAGATTCGAACAGTATTAGAATCTCGGAGATTTGTTGTGTTTGTTTCAAGAAAGAAAGAAAGAAAGAAAGAAACAACGGACTCATACTCTGCGGCTGTGGCTAATGTGCAATCAAGACATTTTTAGGAGTGTGAGACTGCCCGGCAGTTTGTGACTTACACTCGCTGCCACTCACAGCTGAAGAGGGGTGTAACAAGTTAACCCTGAATTATCTAACTGAATGTGACACTGTGAAAGGAAACTGATCACCTGCAGCAGACCTGCTCAGACACTGTGCATGAGCTATTTCATGACATGTTATTGTTGTTGCAGCTCGGAACCGAAATGTGTTTTTTTACGCCCTTCGTTGCAACATGTCGCATTGTGACACGGCTGGATGGAATAATGCGTGATGGAAATGGATTTTATGTGGAATGAGGATGTGAAGACAATGTGCTCTTTTCTCATTTAGTGCACGGAAGTGAAGGGGAAGGGTTTGTTCCATGATTTGGCGCGAGGGTAAATAGCAGCGGAGGACAGATGTTTGTTTGGATAAGGATTTATTCGATGGGGTTGTGCATCATCACTCATGTCAGTCAGGTAGATCTTAATAGAATTCTGTCGACACGCTGGAGAGAAGCATGTCTGGGAATCTGATTAGTTTCATTAAACATGGAGGCGCATTAAAACATTTTGTGTTTTACGGTTCTTCCACCTCTTTAATCTAAAAGAGTTTTTCATGTGTGACTTCCTGGAAACGCTGCTCAGTGATTAAAATGTTGAAGCTTCGTTGCTTCGCCACACAGGGGAGCTGTGGCTCAAGCTTTAATATCACAACTCCAGCACTGAAATGCCTTTGTGACGGTGACATAAAGATTAGGCTGAATATGGCGTATAATATTCTATATGTTTAATCTCAAAAGGAAAAGCTGCTGCCCGTTGTTCTTTTGCATTAAATCGTCTGTTTTGCTGCAACAAGTTGCATCACAACAAACAACCGTGTCAAGCATGCAAAGGGTTTTTATTACTCCTGTAGTTCATGTTGCTGATTTTATTTTCCGGTCATAGATAACATTTTTCATTTCTCTGCTTTGTGTTTCTACCCCGGCATCTATAGAAGACTGACTCCAATGCATAGGAAATGAAGAGTGAATTTGGATTTCCTCTGTGGTTCTGCTTTTTTCTTTTCAGATCAACAGACCTTGTAATATTTGTAATGGGACTTTTTTTTTTTGAAAAGATGTTTGAACCTCGCTTCTTTTGTTCCATCTGTAAAAAAGCAGAACGCTAAATCCTGCTGCACGCTCCGCGACTCAACAGGAAGGTAAATTAGAATTTCAGAGACAAATGGTTAGATTGACACTGGATGTGTTTGGTGAACTGCTGCAAAGGTCACGCCAAAGAGGGACTCCAAATGTCAAACACCAGTCTCTGAAGTTTAAGCCTTTGTAAGATCTGATGGATTGATATTCTTTCCAGACTCCAAAAATGTCATTACTGATATTTTGAATACGCGCTCGCTTCTCCGATAATGGTAATTTAGAAGCGATGGGTGTTTGTGGAAGATATTAGTTTAGTGGTATGAACTTCTGATGTTGTATAAAGTGTGTTTTCTTTGTTGTGTGATGCTAGTGGGAGTGTTATTTCGAGCAAATACCCCTGACCTTTTTTGCCCTTAGCGCCCTTTCAAGCCAAGATCGAATTTCTAACAGTGATAACCACCTGAGGCACTATAAATCAAAAGGGGCATATACGCAGTTTGGAGGGCATTTATTATGTAGCAAATGTCACTATTTGCATGCTGCTCTGAGGCTTCAGCTCACCAACCGCAGCATTTTTTTGTTTTTTGCACTTATACCAACACTTCTTTGTTTTCAAGGATATGTGAATAAGCAAAGTGCGTGGGTGCAGGAGAAGAAATGCAACCGCCGTGCAACAGGAGCACGACGGGAGTCAAAGAGGAGCGAGCAGGTTTGGAAGACGCGCGTGCCGTTAGAGTGAAAGATCTCGGTGAATTGTTTTGTTTCTGCCCGAAAACGTTCAAGATTCATTTATTTTAAGCCCACAAAAAAAAAAATTGGATTTCATTTTAATTAGACAAACGAGAAAATCGGGTGCAAATGAGTGCAGCCTGTTCATTTCCAGCGTCTCTGAGGGAGAAGAGAGTGGAAGAAGGTGGAGGGGGTGAGGCTGCAGCGTACTGCCACTCTGCTTTTTGTGATGCTGCCCATGGGTTGGTGGCAAAGCTGGAAACGCTCACATCTACAACTCGCTGAAGCTTCATGAAATGCCCCATAGACAGTGATTATGGAGGGATCTGACGACGGCGGAGCAGAGTTCCCCGCGGTCTTCACTTGTCCTGGATAGAACCGTCAGATTGGGTCTTCTTGGAATTTGTAGAGACAGATTAATATGTGGATCTTGACAGGCCACGCCATGTGATGGCATGGGTTTAAGATGCTCTTGGCGATCCAGAAAATCTAAGCAACAGTTGTCAACTATGAAAATATTGAATAAAAATGGTTTATTTCAAGTATTCTTGTACTTTCATGCTGAGTTAGTTGAGGAGATTGGAGCCAGCTTGACTCTGTACAAGCTGGACTATGACTCAGGTAAAGCAATCAGTCCATTTGTAACAGTCTTTGAGTTTGTTTCCTGTTTTATTTTGTCTTACTTCCTGTCTTGTTTCCCGCCTTTTTTGATTTTGCACCTGCCTCTGATTTGTTTCACCTGTCGCTGATTAGTCACGTCTATTTAGTTCCTGTGTTTCCTCGTCGCTCTGTTTTTGTGCCTGGTTTCCCAGTGTGTCCTCCTGTTTCATGGTTCATTTGTATCTGCTCTTTGCTTTTGCCCTTTTCTGTTTTTTTCCTGGATATCCAGCCGCTTTTGGTCATTTAAGTTAGTTTGAGTTAGTGAAACCCCCCATTTCACTGTGACCACATTAGTAATTTGTTTACTCCTGATATCTCCTCTGGCTGCCAAACTTAGGCCCCGTTTACACTTACACAGGTATATGTTAAAAATAGAGACATGGGGCGGTCGGTAGCGTAGTGGGCTAAGCAGCCGCCCCGTGTGTGGAGGCTATAGTCCTCGCCGCAGCTGGCCCCGGCTCGAATCCCGCATTGGGCGGCTAATTTACTGCGCATCACTCTCTCTGCTTCCTGTTTCCTGTCTATCTTCAGCTGTACTACCAATAAAAACAAATTTTTTTAAAAACTCCAGCTAGAGTGGAAATTCTGCAAAACTACGGTTTTGCGTTTGCGTGAAAACTAAGATAAACAGAGTTTTAGGCAGATGATGCTCCAAAAGTGCGACCAATGTTTACGTTTTGCTATGACGATGATGATCCGCCCATAGGCTTGGCATAGTTATGATGCCGCTCAATGGCGTATTTATGCGAATTGATTGATTTTTTGAAAAAGATGCTTTGTGCACATTGTCATTTTGGAAAACAGAGGGAGGGAAATATTCGTTTCTCAACATACATATGTGTAAACGTAGCCTCACTATGACAACAAGGAAATCACTGCTCCCAGCCAAGAAGGTCGTGCACATACGTCTGTACAACATAACTTATTGTTTTTAAAATGAGGTTATGCAACTATGTAACTCTTGGCAATATGGTGCATTAGCATATTTTTTGGATTTTTAAGCTCTGCACTTGTTGCACATATTCACTTTCATTCATAACATATCATATAGCCTACAGTCGGGGTCCAAACTACAGGGGAGCCAGGAGGAGCTGGGCTCCTCTTAATAACGCATGGACTCCCCTGAAAGGCTTGGTATCGCTCGCCCAGCGCCTGGCCTGCAGTAAATCACTATACCGTGCGTACTTTACATTTTCTACCACCTGTCTTTCCTTTTTAGCGGATTGATTTCACACAGCGCTGTGAAAACTTAATTATATGCAAATGTGAAAAAGCAATGTGGCTCATTGTAAGTGAGAGAAACACACAGGATCACATCCTCGAGAGTTTTTAATAAGGTAAACATCAGATAACACTTTCAAAAATAGACACTATTATCTGATTCTCCAGCTTCCACCTAATCTGTAACATTTTTAATATTTGGGTTGATTTATAAAATACGCCGGAGGTGTCACTCTACACTGTTTGCTTTTACAAATGAAAGAGTAGAGAAAGGTGATTTAAAGGTTTCTTCCACCTCAGACGGAAATAAACAAGACACCTTTCAAATAACTCTTCGACTTAAACCGTCTTTCTTTTTTTTATTTATTTTCTTTCCTGCGTGAGCTGATATATTTGTTTTGTCAGACACGCCGCATGAAGGAAACACTTTTGTGCTTCAAGCCGAAAATGAAAAGAGCTCACTGGAGTTAAGTGAAATGAATTTAGAAAACTTGTGCCATATTTTTTTTGGGAAACTGTTGAGTGATGACTGATGTGTTATATCTAAAAAAAAAAAATGATGTTAGTTAAGGTGATGTGTGAAACCAAACAATATAGTTGTTAGGCAGGGATAATATCTAGTGCGACATAGCTGTAAAAATAAATTCGACTGCGCTTATGCATCTTCATTGGTTGGAATACTGGAAAGTTTGAGCCTCTCCTCCTCCTCCTCCTCCTCCTCTTCCTCCTCCTTCAGCTTTTCTTGCACTTCTCTTTCTAGATGATATCCAATCATTAGCTGTTACATCAGCACACCCACCAATGCACCCAAGAAGGGGGCACAGATGGGCACGAAAAACCAGTAGGTGTTTGCTCTGCAAGAGAATAAATTGGGAAAAAAAATAAATTGGTGATGCATGGTGTCATTTTACATTTATTTTTTTTATTCAATTTAGCTACTGTAACAAGCCTGAATAAGATATGAGTGCATATTGGTTCAGGTACACAGATGAAGTATTGCCTTTTTTTTTTTTTACTTTTTCATTTTAATACGCTTAAAGGGGCACTCCACTAATCTTATAAATGTAGTTCATGTAGTTTACTTGAATGTTCGTGCAGCCTGCAAAAAGATGCATTACAAACTGTAGTTTGAAAGAAGTGAGTGGCATTGTGGGAAATGTAGTATCCAGTATGTAGAGCTTGACTCTGGGAGCTAAAAAAGAAAATCAGGATATCTGGTTCTTCTGTTGCTTCGATTTTAACCATCTTTTAAAATATTATCTTTGATGATCCTCCTGACTTTATAGTGCTATATTAAATATAATAAAACCCTGCAGCACAAACTTTAACATTGCAGCATTTAAGATAATGTTTCTTTTGCTCATCACACTTTTTTTTTAATGTGAGTCATCTGAAAGTTAAAGACATTTGCTATGTGACTGTGCAAAAGTAGTTTCTTTGTTCAGAAAGGAGGCATATCAGCCATAAAAGCTTTTGTTAGAAATGCAATTAAATGGGTAGGAAGTCATATTTAGTCAAATATTCACTTTAATGTCACTATTTCTCATATGCAGTGATAAAATAAAAGAAGTGTGCTATAAGTTTGCATGATTGACAGGCGTCTCAATCGGTTCTCAACTGACTTATCTGGTTAAATAAAGATACAATAAAAAAAAATCTGGCATGGTGGATGCTTCTCTGCCCTGTGCTCCATCTAGACTTCATCTATACTGAGCACATTTGAATTTACTGGCTCCAGTCACTGATGAAACTGGCGTCTAATCTTGATTACATCTCCGGAGCCACCTCATGGGTGACGTCACGTACTCACGTGAAAACCTCCCCACCCCAGCCTGCGAGAGCGGTGAAGATACGTGGTCCCAGGTCTCTCGCCGGGTTGACAGCATAGCCGGAGTTGAAGCCCATCGACAGGCCGATGGCTAACACCGCAGAGCCTACAGCGAAGGGCTCCAGACCTCTGGGGACCGCATTGTTGTTGGGATCAACTATGGCCAGGATACACACGATCAATGCAGTCGTTCCAATAATCTGAGATACAGCACAGGGAGAATGATCCATCACTGTTTACATTCATTCAGTGATCCTCTTTTCATGAAAGAGACAGAATAGTCTCGCCTAAACAATGGAATCTAAAACAGTTTCTTTAAATAAATATGTTAGGAAATCCTGTTAATTACACAAATCTCACTTCCATGAATGTGTTTTGCCCCTGGGATATTATTACCAAAGGTTTAATCACTTTTAAGAAGTTGTGATATTCACAGTGCATCTGTTCTGACAATTGTTTACGAGCTGTCAGACTTCCTCCTCTCTCCTTCATCAGGAAACATCACAGAACTTCCACCGTCCACTCATGTGCTCGTAACATCAGTGGACGGCGGAAGCACCACGAGGAGAGGGTGCCCTCTTCGATCCGCGTGGTTGCATCACTCCAGGTCTGGACTCGCTCTCACAGTAGATGCGCACAGTAGATATAGTATTGACACACACACATACACACACACATGCTATAACATGTCAGGATCTGTATGGGGGCTGCGGCTGCAGTGCTGGCTAGTGGCCCCTGCTGGCCAGGTGCAGCACTGCTGATGTAAGAGAGCTGCAAACAATAAGATTCAACAATAAAACAACAGAGTTGAAATCATTTTCTACACTGACCTGCAATCAGGTCATTCCCACCCTGTGATTGGTGCACTATGCAACTTTGTGCTCGGGTTACGGCACCGAGCCACACACCCCATAACTATTTGACTGATTTTTTGTTTATATTTTATTGAGATTTTTCTGTTTTCCATCTGATATCCTGCAGCTGCTGTGATTTACAGAGTTTATTTAAGTAAACCTCTGTGAACTATATAGCTGATGTTAGCTCAGAGCACCGCGGGGTGGAGTGTTACTGTTGTACCACAGGCGTTTTGGAGCACCGGTAAGATGCAACCTAACAGTGCATATTACTGATTGTTGTGAGGTCGGACACAAACTCCTGCGTTTAAAAATGCATGTGTTTGTTTGACTGATCCGCCCTTAGACTTTCCACCCTTGATACTGCATCACCTGACATGGACGGCACACGAGTGGCCTCTAGAAATGACAGCACAGCTGCGAGCTGCTGTATTTGATGCACTGGGATGCTTTAGGCATGGCGAACATACGGCTGTTAATAGTTTCTACTGTTCGGGAGACAATCTGAGTTGTGCTATCTTGTTGAAAAAGTAGTTCCAACATGTAATAGTAGGTATTACATACAAAAAGCCTCTCCTAAAAACCTGTTGGAGGAAGTGAACACTGTTCGTGGAACCATCAGCAGCAGGGTTATCTGCAGTGTCCAGATTTTTGATGCACGGCGCGTAATTTTACCTTCATTAATTATTTGAATCTTCCAGCACAGCCGGGTCTGATTTGACCGTCCTTTTTTTTTTTTTGACGCATTACAAGCTGTTCACACACAGACGAAGAGAAGTTTAGACAGTCAGATCAAATGGGTAGTGACACCGGCCTGCTCATTACACTGTCTTACTGCTTTCGAAAGGTTAAAGAGGATAAGAAGAGCTGATGGGATGTTATATTGGTCATTAGGTTGGGGCGGCTGTGGCTTCGGAGACAGAGCGGGTCGTCCACTAATCAGAAGATCGGGCGGTTTGATCCCCTCCAGTCTGCATGTTGAAGTTGGGCAAGATATTGAACCCCAAACTGCTCCCGATGGGTGAATGAGATACGTACTGTAAAGCGCCTTGAGTGGTCGAAGAAGAGTCCGTTTACCAATGAGGTTATTACAGGATGTTCAGATTTCTATATAATACTTATGAGCAATAAATATTTGGGCCTCCAGCAGTGGAGTCACACAACTTCTACTTTGTCCTCAACGGACATGACTCAGCCATGCCAAAAAAAAAGTCAATGTTGTCTATTTAGCTCCACCAGACATGCGTCACTGTGACCTGAAGCGTCTATTAAAGTCTGTGATTGTTTCCTTTTTTATTTTAAGAAGAAGAAGATATACTATATTAATCCCTCAATGGGGAAATTCTTTTTTCACTCTATCTTTATTTACATGCATTTAAACCGGTCACACACATGCAGTACAAGGGCATAGACATGCAAATGTGGAGCGATGGTGGAGTGATGGGCAGCCAGCCAGACCAGCGCCCAGTGAGCAGTTGTGGGGGGGTCGGTGCCTTGCTCAAGGGCACCTTGGCAGTGCCCAGGAGGTGAACTGGCACCTCTCCAGCTACCAGTCCACCTTCCATATATTTGGTCCATGTGGGACCCCTCCGGCCACCCTCCGGTTCCCAAGCCAAGTCCTTATGGACTGAGCTACTGCTGCCCCAACATGTAACATGTAAACTCGACTTTTCAGCGACTAGAGGTGAAACACCTCCAGAAAATCACCAGTGTTACCTGGTCAAAGAATCCATTAACCATGGTGACGTGTTTGGACGGATACGTGGCAAAAATCCCCGCCGTGCCGTTGGTCCCCACCACGATCAGCTCCCCCTGGTTGAAGTCCCATAATGCATCTGATGGGATAAGGAACAGAGCACATTTAAAAAAAATAAAATAAAAATCTTCAGTGATTTATGTATTTTAATAGCAGAGTCTTAGCTGATTATTTTAACTACATCCTCTGCATTCAATTCGAAAGGGTAAAATTGCTCCTGCACTGAATCACAGCTTTCAAATCAAATAATATCGTTCATTCATTTTTTCCGTCACGGCAAATAACATCACCTAAGATTACCGCAGATGTTAAGGTTAAACTGGTCCAATGATCGCGCTGACGGCTACAAACAGAAACAACACATGACAGTTTCTCACTTTCTGCACGGTCATACAGCTGCAGTCAGCACTGAAGAGGGGCGAGGACGGACAAACACACAAACATGTGCAACAACATACACATGGTTCTATAGCACACATGAATGCAAGTATGAACACTAATGAGAGCCGAAGAACAGACTCAATTTAATGAGCATAGATCCACATGCTGAAGGTTTTTACTGGCACATGGTTGTAAAGATGGAACTGTTGGTTGGTTAGTCCATAATTTTGACTAAAATATCTCTTTTAACTATCAAATCAGATTTTATTTGTATAGTCACAAAGTACATCATTACAATCTGTACAGGGAGTGACACCCTCTGTCCTTAGACCCTCGGTTGGAGTGAGAAAAAAATGTGGAAGAAACCTCAGGAAGAGCCACAGAGGAGGGATCCCTCTCCCAGGACGGACAGACGTGCAATAGATGTCACATGTACAGGACAAATCAACACAAACATCAGATAAATTTATATGAAATGTGGTGCAGATATTCATGGTGACTCATGATTTTTTTTAATCTAATGCCACCAACGGGTGTTCATCTTGTTCTTACTCTTTTATTTTGTAGAGTTTTGTCAAGTTTAGTGACTTTTTGCATAATTTAATTAATGCTAACTACTTCTACAGAAACTACATATTATGGCACACCATATAATAACTAAGTCTGTCAAAGTGTGTTGTTGTCAAGTTTATAGTTGACGCTAAGAGTAACCGTCATTATCATTATAATTAGTACTGTAGTAGAAAAAGTAGTGTTGGGGACATGTTTGTGCTGGTGCCAGCAGGATGACAGGAAACTAGTACGAGACAGGTCCCCGGTTAGACCCTGAAACGGGGACAACATGATCAGCGTCTCCACTTCCAAGCCACAGCAGGGGTGCCCAAACTTTTAGCAACATGTCTCAACAACTGAACTTGTCCAGTCCAGCAAAAGTAACAGAATAAACATCAGCCTCAGCTGGTGATGACATGTTGACGTTGCCTCACAGAACTGTTTCTGTCAACAGAGAATATCTCACAATAACTTCATTTTATCCACTACATTTGATTAATAAAGCGAGAATGTCAGTTATTCTCCTGCTGATCAAGATGAAGTGTTGGTGTATTAATTGATCCCTTGTCTAAGACATTAGGGTAGAAAGGAGGAAGCCACGAGGCAAATTACTCAAGAGCTGCAAAAAAATAAAAAAGGTGCAAATGAAGATGTTCATTGTTTCACTGACACATTGCCCAGAGCAAGCAAGTATCCGGTTCTGTTGTTGCTGCCACGTTATTAGCACCGAGCAGCTGCACGCTGGAGAAAATCACCACAAACTGTTGGGCGTACCACTCAAGAGATGGATTTGTCAAAGCATTATTAAACATTTTTTATTTAGCTGAATATTCATCCTCGGTTCCACGTACCAAAATACAAGGCGAATATAATCGCTGCAGCCGCGAAGGCTCCGAGAGTCTGGAAGAGAAAGAACAACGGGAACTTCTTCCAAGGCTCTCTTCCGAGTAAACACAGCGTGAAGGTCACCGCCGGGTTCAGATGACCACCTAAAGATGAGGAGAAATATGGAAACCGTGGTATATTTTTATACATGTATCTCTGATCAAACCCCTGGCGAAAAAAACAAACACATGGAGGATGCTTTATCTCAAGTGCATGCAGTATAACCCCCCCCCTCGCTTTCCTCAGTGAGCCAGAGGAAACAGCTCTGAGCCTACTGTGTATTCAGTAATTGCGGTCTCCGTAAAGTCCTGTTAGGATGGAAGGTCTCTGTGACACAAATTAAATTGGCGGGATGAAAAGATTCAGAAAAGTATCCCTTTTTTTTTTCTAACCTTGAAGCAGGAAATAAGCGCTCTGATGGCACACTCATCCGGGCGCCTCGCTTGCATTCACACCTTAATCGTGTCAGGGTGGGAGCTATCTAATTATAAGGGCTTATTTTCTCTGGCTGCAAAGTGTATTAGAGGGGGGACAGCCTCATTATAAAAGCGCTGAAGAAGTGAGCATGAGTGAACCGCGGGGAAACCCTTTGTAGAGTCGCTGCTTTTGACAGAGTAGAAATAGTGGGACTGAGGAGCGACTCGCTCGCGTTTCCTTTCAATTACAGACCACGTCGTTCTGAAGCTAAGGGGTGAGTGACCTCCTCCATGTGTGCGTGTCGCTTTTGAACTTTGCATTCCTCCGTCCACCTTCTCCTCCTTCCTGTTCTGCTTCCGTCATTCGTCAGGCAAACACGTCAGCGTGGTAAACTGCACCTCAGATAACTGCCAGTTTACCTTTGGCTGATATTAAGTGTCTGTCATCAGTAATAATGACTCCCTGTTATGTTGATGGAAGTCGAGGGAGGGGGGCGAGGAAAGAAAGAGCTGAGTCTCGTGGAAACGCTCTTTGAGTGACAGCTACTACATGACAGTGATGCAAATAACTGTAGTGTGACTATCTTATTTCTTCCGTTTTTACCAAATTACCCCTTTTTTGTTGACGCCGGCTTCACTTCCACATCGTTAGTGCTGATGTTTGGATAAAAATACGATAATAACGATTGCAAAATTAACATTTCTTCCCTTTTTAAACATGTTTTCTTTCCTTCTCACCTTATTAAAACCCAATAGGAATCGAAGCGGTATGTATGAAAAATCTATAGCGTATTTCTATTGATTGTTGACTCCGCAGAGCTCTGCCTCTATTCGGAGGTTTGTCCAGACAGAGTGAATATTTGCCTTTCGGACAGATTTCACCACAAAGTGCGGACTTTAGTTGTAAGTTAGGATAGCTAGCAGCGGAGGCATCCTCCGCGCCTGTGGGAGTGTGTTTGCGTTCGGCTCAGCCTCGGACTGAACTCAGAAACTCAGCACAAACTTCTTCTTTCTGTTATATCCCTGCAGTCTCTCGTCCTCTTTTCCTCCCAATCTTTGTGCATTTATGAAATAGTTTCATAAAGACTCTGGGATATACAGGACTCGCTCAGGTTGCCACATTTTTTTTTATTTGCGTCATTGCATTGACTTTCAATGACGCTAAGATTCACCCCACGCTCTGTCTGCACGCTAGACCTGTTATGAACAAATATATGATGTTTATGTTGTTTTAGAAAGGTAGTAGTCCGAGTGGGAGGAGCTACCACTATAAAAGGGGCTGCATGGGCCTTAATCAGGAAGAGTGTGGTTACAGAGGAGGTAACAGTGGTTGACTTGTTTCATGAGAGCTGAGTTATTGAAGAACTTGTTTTAAGCCTGGATTTTTTTGAACGAAAGACGAGGTTAGCAGAAGAACCCTGCAACAGTCATCAACGTCCAACAAAAGAAACCAAGATACAGTCGTCCGTGAACGCGGTTCACTTTTCGCTGATTTGCTGTTTCGCAGATTTTTTTAGTGTAATTTTGCATGCTTTTTTTTTTTTTTTTTTTACAGCGTGCTGTACAGTATGAAAGCGCATTGTGTTCTGCGTCCTGATTAACTAAGGGAGTACCGTACAAAATGCGTGTAAAAAAGGTGTATAAAAGTGTGTGGTTAGGGGTTTTACGGCCTTAAAACATGCATAATAATCGTAAAACTTACTTTGCGGATTTCGTTTATTGCGCGTTATTTTTAGAACGTATATAAACGAGGGACCACTGTATACTTATATAGGATTGGGAGAGGTAGTCTTGCATAAAACCAACACAATCGCAGAAGTTATACAGCTACAAATCCCAAACGTAGTCAGTATGTCAGTAAGTCGTCTCTGGACAGACGAGACTGTCGAGCAGGTTCAGATGAACAACAACAACAACATCCATCTTGGCTTCCTGTCAGGTTCAGGGTTCATTTTAAGGTTCTTGTTCTCACATATAGAGTTCTGCATTGTCAGGCACATCTCGGACCTGCTCCATCTTTATATCACCAGTACATTGTTCAGGTCTTCTGACCAGAGCTTACTGGTTGTCCTTCGTACTTGACTTAAAAAACAACAACAGTAATGCAGACTTATATTCTGCGTTACTGTTGATTTCATTAAAAAGCAGCTGAAGATCTATTTTTTTATTTAAATTCAAAGTGGCCTTTGTCTCACCTCGTGCTATCCAGCATTTTCATGTTCTGTTGTTGCTGTTGTTTTATTGTTTGCTTCTTTTTCTTGTTCTGTCATTTCATTTTTTTTAAATAATTTGCTCTTGCAGAAGTTTCGTGACCTTGCTCTGTGAGAGCTGCTATTCTGAATAAACTTCATTATAATTATCAGTATTTTTAAAGGACTTCTAAAACACGGAGTTCAAAACGGTGCTCATGAGCAATTAGCATAAAGTTGAGTCATGAAGTATCAAGGTGATGAATAATGTTAAGTATTAGCTGTTGAAAAAGAGGCATGGGGCCTTAATAATGAAACTGCGTGCAGACAGAATGTCCTCACCTGAGATCTGTCCACTCACGACGATGCCCAAAGTTGCGGCGAAACCGAAAGCGAAGTTGACGGTGAGGAACGTGCCGTGAGATCCTCTGCTTAGCACGAACTGTGCCACCGCACCACAACCAAACATCTGGACGGAGAAAAGGAAGAACTTTAACTTCCTACCTGTTATTTCTTTCTGGTTGGAGTCGAGCAAAAAACCAACAACAAACAACCCGGAGATGAAGTTATTTTGTTGGACAGACAGTAGTAGGAAAGCTTCAAACAGAATAACAAAGCTCTACAGTGGCTTGACCTCGAGTCAGACGTCTAGCTGAGTCTTGCTTTTTCGTCATATCCAGGGTGTGTCTCTCTGACCTCGGTGGTCATGTGTATGTTTTGGTGAAACTATTGATGCTGACCCCACCCGCAGAGTCTCCCACCGCGGAAGGCCATCCCAGACCACCGAGGGGACCTGACTGCCAGCAGAGTGAAAGGTCTCCTGGTATTAACAGATCAGTCACAGCCGGGGAGCAGAATAACAAATGGCCCCGGCGTTTCACCGCTTGGTGCCCTCGCCTCATGTTTTTGTTGTCTGTGGGTACCCATGAGAAACCGACGGACTCCGGGTTGTTTTGCACTTGGCTGATAGAGATTCTGTTTTTTAATTTGAGAAAATCTCAAGACATCCTGGAATGTTGGATGAGGTGTCAGCGGGAACCGCAGATGCTGTATGAAGCCACCTTATTAGCAGAGAATATGGATATAAAACAAAGTGTAATTTAAGTAGAAGGAGAGGAAATAAAACAGCAGATAATTGATGGCAGGTGCCTCTACCCTGAAGTTCTTATGAAAAATGATTATTTAAATAAATTATGCAGCGGTTCTTTTCTTCACAGACTTCTAAGAAAGCAGCGATTTAATGAGAGGAGAGCAGCCGCAGTTGGACGGAACAAAAGCCAAATTATTCCGTTTTTTTGTCATCAGATAACTAAACTCAGACATGGTGGCACCTTCACCTCTTTCTCTACAACAAGAAGGATCCGAAATCCCTTGGGGTGTTTTCAAAAGATCACTTTCTCTTTTTCCTCGTGTTGAACTGAAAAGCTGCTGGAAGGCTTCAGGATGGGAATCCTGGAACTTGTTCACATTTATTTAAAGCGTAGCTAGAATTTCTTTTCTCACCGTGTTGCATCTTTAATTATTGGTCGGATTCATTGATGGCTTTCACATTATGCATGTATACAGTGTACTGTATGTAGAGGTGGGTGATATATGGAATATACTCAATATATCGTGGGTTGGGTATATCGCGACCATCGAGTACCTGTCACGTAAATGTTCTTTTTCTAACTTCGTTCGGTGTTTTGAGTGTAAATCTCCTGTTCTACATTGATTCTGAGCAAATACAATGCTATCAAGCTTAAAAATATCGAGATATTGGTTACAGGCCATATCGTTCAGTCCTAACTGTATGTATGTTTTGCTTTCCATAATAAGCAGGTCATCATACATGCGGACATTTAGTTAAGAATGATTCTGTGGTTGTTGGTAGTGGTGTTTCTCTCAGGTGTCTAGAAATACAAACTTTCAAAGTAAATGGGAAAAGCAACAGAAGCAAATTTTTATGCTAACCATGCGTCTATTTTCAAATTCCTATTTAAAGGCACTTTTAATCCCTCCCTCTTTCCCTAAATACTTTAGTACAAAAACACAGTTTACGGCTTAAACGTAATTGAATTGTAGCACATAATAATCTGAGGGAAAATCCTTTATGTTAAAGTTTAAATTGAGTTATTAACTAGTTTGTGCAAGTTATGGTAAACATCATTTCTATTATCCTCTTCCCCTCGAACAGAATGATCCAGCTGAGCAGCCTGCAGGAGGGATGCAGAAAATACTCTTTACTCACCACCAGAATCAGGGTTCCCAGGCACTCTGCCAGGGCCTGGCGGAGGAGCACATGTCGGATCTGGAAGGTCTCTGCCAGCTTCTCCGAAATGTCTTTTTGTTTTCCCATGGCGCGGTTATTATAAGATTATCGTGAGGTAGGCTTTGTGGTCTGACAACGAATGTGAGGCTGGTGCATCGGCTTTTAGGGGTCTCCTCAGGATCCCTGCCTTTAGAAAAACAAGAAGAAGAGCAGAGAGGAGGAGGAGGGGGGCTGTTTTGGACTGGCTGCCACTCCTAACATATTTCCACCCATCTCTTTTTCACAGTTTGTGTGGCTGCTGAACTCTCGCACTGACTTTCTCTCAGATTTTCTCTCTCTCTCTCTCTGTAGCTCGGCCAAATATGAAAAACAAAGCCATAAAGTTGCATATTTAGTCTGGAAGCTGAACTGATGGGTGTTTTTTTTTCTGAGTTTCTCGCCCTAGTTTAAAAATTACACAAACCTCCAATTAAAATATGAGTCTCCCGGTGCATAATCGTGTACATTTATCAGGCAAAGGACTTCATCCTGAGGGACGCGGGATGACGAAAACGCTTTCCCAGAACCGATCCCTCTTCACGAGCCCTTCACGAGTTACAGTCACACCTGTGGAGGACCCTCCTTGTTAAGGGGGAATGTATAAATAAACAGGTAAACTGTGGGATGCACACAGCACCACTGTCTACCAGAAAATATACATCACCGTGGATACTGATGGATGCAGCACTCACCGAGCTGTTAGAGCCAGATTCTGTAAATTCGTCCTTTATTTGCTTAAAACAGAAGGATTACAATAAAAAGTGAGTTTAAAGGCAGAATCCAGTTTCTTGGACTGGACCAGAAAGATGTGGATGCGTTCTGTGCACTGATGCCTCCTAATCTCCTCAAAACAATGAGCATGTGCTATACTGAACTGCACATAAGCAGAGTTCTTCCACAGTTTTCCTCTCTGCATACCCTTTTCATAAGTAGCACTGCTACAGCACGTCCAGCCCTCTTGGCATATTTCACCTTTCTCACTTGAGGCGATTTTCAGCATCGGTTAGGGCTGAAGAGTACGAGTTTAATGAAACTAGGTCGAAACCTGGTATATGGTCGGGGCCGTGTACGTGCCAATTTAAATCTTGATGGCATGGTTAAGCTACATTTGAGTCCGGAAATGTTACAAATGCTGCTCGCGAGGAACAATGCTTCCCCGCTCATATCTCCTGACGTTTGAAAGACAGCCAAGAACAGCAAAACAGATTTGGAATGAGTTGAAACCGCGCGTAAAGGCCTCCCCGAGGACCGTCTGCACCTCACCGCAGAGCCTCCCGAGTGCCTAATTGAGGACTGTCTGCACTTTGCTGGAAAACCTCCCGAGGACCTAATTGAGGACTGTCCTCACCTCGTTTGCGAAACCTCACGAGGACATAATTGAGGACTGTCCGCGACTATTCGTTTAAAAAAGCAACGGCCAGTGGGGAAACCACAGCATTCGACCGACCAATGGTGGATCTTCATCACTCACTTAGTGAGGCAGGAATAGATTTATCAGCCAAAAATGAAACAAATCTGGAGCAATGGAGCCAGGAAGGAGAAGTGAGCTCACCAGACCTCTGTAGTCTGCTCGTCATGTCTGCTTGGATCTCCTAACCGTGTGCCCTCGAGGGGATTTTAATGTCTGGAAAAAAATGATATATGCAATAAAAAAACACAATATCACTGGTTCTGCTGTGCCGTGCACAGTTTATATAGTGCTCACCTGGCACATATTTCTAAATAAACCTGTGTTTATATTAACACAAGCTAAGCAACGTTCAGGGAGCTATGTATGTTCTGCTGTGTACCGTGTGCTGTGATGGGAATTCGGAGCCAACTGGGTATAAACACAAAGAGGGCTGGATGTTGGTGGTTGGTGGGGGATCAATAAGGCATGAGCAGCAAATAATTCAGCCATGTACACCCTGTTTATCTGTGGAGAAAATCAGAGCCGGGCGGTGACGAAGTTGAGCTTGACCTTGCTGCTAATTCGGTTACGGTATAAAGCGCCGTGTCGGTGTTAATCTGTGAAGAAAGCGGGAATTAAAAGCACAAAGAGTTGTTTGCTCAAAGATATTTTCACCTTGCTGTATCATTCAACCGTCCACCAGTGTGTGTGTGTGTGCGTGCACACATTCACGCCACCCTCCTCAAGCAGGCAAACTCAAAGTGTTATCATTATCTCAGAGTGCAGCGTAATTAAGACGTTCACATCTCCTGCTTGGTTCAGCGTATTAGTGCGATGGGAACGGCCGGAGGAGAGAACTTTGATGGTTTATCTTCGAGGTTATTCAAATCAGACTAACTTGCTGTTTTGGCACAATGCAGAAAACACCCCCATGATAACCCCAATTAACATTTTTATTCAAACGCTGATTTATTTACAGATCGAGCCATTTGGCGGAGGATTTTTTTTTTTTTCCCTGACCACTGTTCTCACAATGTGTTCTCTCACAAGGCTGCTGCCTTTGTGTTGCTCGTGACTCACCTTGCAGAGGAAGAAAGGTTTAAAGGAGGCATATGAATACATATTTTTCTGATAGAACTTGAACTGCAATGCTGAATACTGGAAGTATATACACACATATGTGCTGGATACAGTATATACATATATATATGATGATAATCCAGTGGAATGGGTTGCTGCTTGTAGTGAAGGAGTTCAAGTATCTTGGGATCTCGTTCACGAGATGGACCAGCATATTAGTGCAGCATCAGCAGTAATGTGGGTGTTATATTGGACTGTTATGGGGGAAGAGGTAGCTGAGCCGGAAGGCAAAGCTCTCAGTTTTCCAATCTATCTGCAATTTTCCAGCCCGCACCTACAGTCATGACCTTTGGGGTAGTGAGACTGCAAATACAGAGTTACCTCTGTGAGGTGGCTGGGTGGAGGCGCTTGGACATCCAGAGGGCCGCTGCTCTTTCACGTCTTTCTCTGGAGGTGTTTCCGGGCACGTCCAACTGGTAGGAGACCCTGAGGCAAACCCAGAACTCACTGGAGGGACTAAATACTGTAGCTCATCCAGCCTGGGAGATGCCTCGGGATCCCCCAGGAGAGGAACACCTAAAAAGTTCTGCTAAATCTGCTGTCCCCACAAACCCGACCCGGCATAAGTGGTATGAGGAACAATTTGAAAAATCCTTTCTGTCTAAGTTGGATTTTTATGCTGATTAAAACTAACACTGGCACGCTGATTCCAAGTTTTTTGACCCTCCAGATGAGCAAAGTTTCACTGATTAGCTGTAGTAAGACTTGCCAGCTGATCACGATTGGACTCATCTACAGCTACATGGAAACTTGTTTGTGCAGTCACAGTTGAGACAGTGAGGTGAGAGGTGTGTGCAGCTCTCGACAGGTCAGTACTGTCGATATCTGCAGACAGAAAGCCGGCATAGTAGGAATGAAGAGGATTTGTGCTGGCTTTTCTCTTATCCTTGTAACCATGGGCATACCGCTGTAAGTTCTGTTTGGTTTGATGCTGTTTTTGTAGTTTTCAGAGCTTGTAACTTTTCCATCTTAGTGTTTTGTATTTCCTTTGTTCCAGCTTCTTCTCGTCGTAAATGCCTAAAACAACCCTGACTCCTTTTGCTATATTTGTGCTAGTTTCACCATTCCAAGTCAGAGGAAAGCAAACATCAGTGCATTTGTCCAACAAGCATATTTTGCATATTTTAAAGTAAAACTCTGTGATCAAGACGAAAAGACATGGGCCCCTCACAAAGTGTGCGAGCAGTGTATGGAGAGTTTACGGACGTGCACCAAAGGAACACGTGAAAAGTTGGCATTTGGTATCCCCGTGGTTTGCTGAGAGCAAAAAGATCATTGCACAGACTGTTAAGTTCAGTATTTTTCATATTTTTTAAGAAAACCGGGATCCTATAGTTCAAAAACTTGACGTGATGGAGAAAAACTGAGATCAGTTTTGGATCCCGCACCCAGAAATGAGTTAAAAACAGCTGTCAGACCTAACTCAGCAAAACCTGTGTTGACCCAGTGTTATTAAAACCTACCGATTGCATCCCCATAGCATCCAAACATAGGTCGACTCCCAAAGGTATACACGCACACCTTTTATCAGGGTATCCGAGACGCACCTTGTCCCAACCAGCAGGCTGTCACTTCCACTAAAGCGGCGGATTTGTTTAGCAGAAGCCTCATGCGTGCAAAATAAATTGATTTAAAAAAAAAATACAATCCAGTGACGCTCACTCTGGTCACCCCCAGTCAGGCTTCTGTCACACTGATTACAGTTGTTTGTCTCTCTGATATTGACCTGCCTCTGCAAACCACGGTGAGTGCAGGTTTAATCTTGTCTTTGCACTTTAAAAATTAAACACACATACTGATGGTTTATATTTTTTATTCCTGAGCCGGATTCATAATGCATTACGTTGTGTTTCCGTGCACAAAACCAAAGGTCATATGTTGTTCTCTGTAAGACAACATGTCGAATGTTTCACCGGGGTCACAGGGATGAGTGAGCGGAGACAAAAAGCAAAAGATGGATAGGTGTATTATTTACATTGTCATAACTTTGCTCGGTTTACGTCGTCTCCTTCTGAATAAAACGAGTTCCTATTATCGGCGGATTGTATGAAAATTCACGGCTAATGCTGGAAGGTGCTCGGCGTGTGTGGACACAGTCGGGAGAGTGGCACTGCATTAGCATAACATCAATGTCAAGCTTACATCCCTGAATAGAGCTAATCAGTATTCCTGCTGTCATATTAGCGTGGCACTCTGAATCTAAAATATACAGGTATCTGGTAATATCAGAAATCAGCCATGTCTATATATGCTGCAGTTACACTTGAATGGAATTTAAAATAAATATATGAAAATTCTGTTGCCCACAAGGGCAAAATATGAACGTGGAAAGGCTGGAGAAGGTTATGTACTGTGATGGGAGTGTGCATTATCTCTTAGCTCTGTATGTAGAGTGACGGCATGTTTGCAAGTGCAAGTCTATGATGCCAGTGTCTATAATGCATTATAAACGTACTTAGAATGTATTTTAATCTGCCTAATAAAACTTTATTGAGCGTTTTATGACGACTTACAAGTTTGACTCTATCTCACCACCTCGCTGACAT
Organism: Collichthys lucidus; assembly: GCA_004119915.2. NCBI lineage: Eukaryota > Metazoa > Chordata > Actinopteri > Sciaenidae > Collichthys > Collichthys lucidus. Next base: position 26,903,549 of record CM014093.1, read on the forward strand.
TTTCTTTCGCAAGGACGTATAATAAATCTCATAGTTATGATCATTTTAGAATGAAGATATACTTTATTAATCCCACAAACGGGGAAATTCTTTTTACACTCTATTTTTATTTACATGTATTTTAACCCAGAATACACACACATGCAGTACAAGGCATAGACATGCAATTTTTGGAGAGAGATGGTGGAGATTGCTCAAGGGCACCTCGGCTGGCTGGAACCTCTCCAGCTACCAGTCCACCTTCCATGTTTTTGATCTATGTGGGACTTGAACCCTCCACCCTCCGGTTTCCAAGCCAAGTCCCTATGGGCTGAGCTACTGCCGCCTTAATGCATTAAAACCATGAGAAATGATGATTATACTTATAAGTCATTAAAATATGCTTTAAAATTAGCTGTGATTCTACAGTGATTATACGGCGCTATAAGCATGCTATAAGCAGTGTTGGGCACATTACTTTGAAAAAGTAATTAGTTACAGTTACTAGTTACTTACCCAAAAAAGAAACTGAGTTAGTAACTGAGTTACTACACTATAAAAGTAACTAGTTACCCAGGAAAGTAACTAATGCGTTACTTTTTTAAGTTAAAAAATGCCAAATAATTTGGAGTAAAGCAAACAACAGATACCCATACAGGTTTTAATGTATTGCACCTCAACGCAATTACAACTGAACTTCAAGCATTTTCTTTACTTACAAATGTAAGCAGTTAAACAATATGACATGTTTTACACTTGACATGCTGCAAATTAAAACAAACTTTCAATGGCAGCATGTTTTCAACCACATACCTCCCTATCATTTTATTGAGTTCTTGCTGTGTGGTAAGTTTTGGGGTAGAAGCTGAAGCAGAAAAATCCAGCCTTCCTTGTTAGCTAGCTTGCCTTTATCGTGGGGCATGCCGGTGGCCACTAGCTTAACAGACGCGTGTGCAGTCGAGAGACGCTTCATTAAATTCGAGTTGCTTACATTTGACGTGGACAAAGTCTTTGGTCTTAGACACAGTGTGCATGTAACATGTACATTTTTACCTTTTACCTCGACGAGGTTAAAATACTGCCTATACTTCCACCGTGAAAACGCTGTCTTAGACTCAGCCTCGGGACTCGCCATCTCATCTGACATGCTGTGTGTGTGTGTGTGTGTGTGTGTGTGCGCGCGCTACGACCGTGTGTTGGTTTGTGTGTATACCCGCCCACCGGGTGTCTCTGGTTGGCTCAACATGAATTCTCTGCTTTAGCCAATCGTCATTACGTATCCCGCGCTTACCAAAGGGAGAAAAAAAGGCATTCCTGTATGCGAGTTGAGTGAGGTGCCAGTTTCTAAACGAGTAGGTTGGTTCAGTAACGCGAGGTAACGGCGTGTTGGTACCGGTAACGGCGTTACAACGAAAGTAACTCGTTAGATTACCCGTTACTGAAAAAAGTAACGCCGTTAGTAACGGCGTTTATTTCAACGCCGTTATTCCCATCACTGGCTATAAGTATGTTTATAATGCATTATAGACACAGGTGTCATAGAAAGTGACATATCTCCCAATGCCGTGATTTTAAACTTCTCATAAAACTGAATATTGGTGACTGCTCTCGTCCCCATGGGAGGAGATTTTTTTCTTTACTTCTTATTAAATGAGGCTGAAAACTCTTTTTTCACAAGACAGTGATAAAAATTGCTAAAAAAGCAACTGGAAGAAGAAGAAGGTTCATTCTGTATGCACAAACACGCATACCCAGATCTATCCCATGCATATAGTAATGTCTCTCCGAGCTCTCAGCATGGACTAATAAAACCACCAGAGAGCCATATACAGTATTTGCTCTCAACAAAGTATTTCACTCAGCGTTAGTGCTATTTGTGATTAACGCTTATTCCCGGGCTCTCCTGACTCTTCAGAATAAGATTCTAAATTGACTAACAAAATAATATTTCATTTTATGTAAAATAAATAAATAAAACAAGAACGTCGGCACATCCGCACATTCCCTGGTCACCATTGCTGCTTGTCATACATAATGAATCTGTATTTTTTATTTATTTATTTAACTAACAGGAGCAATGGCAGAGAGAGTCTATGACTCATTGTCTGTGTACAACAACAATCCACAGAAACAAATGACCAGCTAATTCCTTTTCTTTCTACGTCGCCTCCATATTATGAACACGCCGACAATGATCTACAGTTCATTCTCATGCACGATGCTAAAGCACGTTCGGATATGCAAGGTGCGATGGAAATCCTCAACATGGTGTTATACTGTTGTTCTTCTATTTATGTATATACTTGTTTTTAAATTTAAATTTGCCTTTACTTTTTATATTTTATATTCTATATATATATATTTTTATTTCTTATCTTTGTTTTATATTTTATATCGGGCTGCTCCGGGACTAGGGGAAACCAGTTTTGTTTCATCCCGTGTTTTACATGTGCTGCAATCACAATAAAACTCCTTGAATCCTTGAATCTTTGCAAAACGTGCTGCAACAGCTTTGCTTTATGGCAACTCGTAGAAATGAAAAAGTAGCGTGTACTCAGGAGAAGGGTAATCACCGCAACTTTTTCAAACAGGAGCATGCTGACCTTTCATATGAAGGTCATCATCGCTGATAAAAGCCGAAGCCACTGCAGCCTTTTGTGTTTTCAGCATTTCTGTCGTCCCAGCTGTGGAACATGCACCAACCTTCATCACATTTACCGGATGGTGGCATTTAATTCCTTTACTCTGTTGCAATATTTGCACAATGCTCTAAAGGCATAATGCATATGTAACATTTACTCTATACTACACCTGCAGTATGTTATATATTTTGTCCAGATGGGTTCTTATATCGTCCCAGATGTCCGCCTGTCAATGCTGTTACATGCTCCTTGTTTCCCCTCAAGTTATACAACTGTGAGGGAATTGCAGACTGTGTCAGAGTGAGACGTGTCAGGTAGATTTTTACCGACAGCGCCGGTTGTTCAACAGGGACAACATGACTTCTATTCGTCTCTTTATACCGAGTGTTCAGCTCAAGTGTTTAGCTGTCCGGCCAGAACTTTACTGCTCACCGCTGTTAATAGCGTCATCTTCCACCACAGCAGGCAGCTCCTGTAAAAATCTCACTGCAACTTGTACTGCCACTGCTCAGTCAGCAGCGAGAAAGAGGCAGATATCCCTGTCAGGGGTTGGTGGAGACAAAAACTAGAGCTAAAAGAGTGAACGTCCTCCAGGTGACTAACAAGTGCTGCCCCCATGTGGATTTAAAAAATCAGAAATCAACAAATCTGACCAAATTAACACATTTTAATTTAAGCTGTGTTTTTCTCCCGGGTCACGTTTTTCCATTGCTGCAAGGGCGCAGTGAAATCTAAGTGTAATCACGGTTGCGCGCTTTTATCTCCCTTGAGTTTGTCTCCTAAATACTCAGCACTTAGCATATTAACATTTTACCATGCACCATGCACTTATTTATTATTCATGCCGACTTTTTTTTTTAAGCAGTCCTCGGAGATGAATACATTTATTTTGCTTTAAATTAAACAATTTTGATTTGAGACGTCTCAAATTTTTTTTAAATTGTCAGGTCAGCGGGCGGCAGAGAAGCCGACGCTGCTTGTCAAACTTAACCGGTGCATGACAGCTAAGAGGAGTTTTTATTTTAATGACAGAAGAATAAGCAGTTTTTCCACGTCCGTCAAATGAGGACAGATTTTAATGAACAAGAGAGGGATGACGAGAGAAGCAGACTTAAACCAGTTTAAAAAAATAATCCAATGAAGGAAAAAAATCCTTTTCATGGTCAATTAAAGGACATTATATAATGCATGGTATGATTTATGATTTCATTATCTCATGTAGGACACGGTAATCTTTCATTAAAGGTCTTTCACTTTACTTTTGTTGCTAAATCACTTACTTCACGTAAAAGCACGCCCGACGCTGTGCTGTACACAATTAATGAGCTCGCCCATGTGTTTATTTTAAAAACATGAATTTACAACGCACAACCTATGTGGAAGGTTAATGTTTTTGCCACATAATTAGTATATGCTCATGTTAACCGACCACATATTTCATTAATGTCAAGTGCTTTACATTAATAACGATATTTTAAAAATCATTTTTTAATGATTTAAAGGTGGTCCTGGTATTATTATTATTTTTTGTCTTATGCCACATTGTGTTTCTGCAAGAGTGGGAATAACAAGCTAAAGAAAAGTTGTGCAATTATTATTTTTTTTTTCCCAGCAGTGAATTCTCACCTATCACTGACACCAGAGATGTGATACTGTCACCAAACGTGGTGGGAATAAAACCGTTTTTTGGCTAATAACCACGACGACCATTGTTCACCATCTCACAGCTTCTTTTCTGGAACATGAAAAGTATGCTTCATATAAAAGCAGCACATAATAACATATAAATAATGCGATTTTCAGGGGGAATGTATAATTTAACCTCTTAATCATGCTGCGGTTCAAATTCCTATGTGCCCTGTACACCTTGAAGGCAGCCTCGCATCATACAGACCTGTGTAACAGCGGACAGCTCCTGCACAGCTTAAAGAATACCGGATAATGGTTACGACGTTTCCAGGCTGGGGCAGTGCACCGGGCAGCGAAATGACAAGTCAGGACACTTTGCTGCCTAAAAGGATCAACAGCTTCTTGTCTGGCTGCCACTTGCACAGCGGCTTTGCCTCCTGGCAGACGATGCTTATTGCTTAGCATTCTTTAAGCTGTCTCCGAGCTACTGTATATAATAATGTTTGGCTGTTTGCGAGGCTCAGTGTGTTTAGCCGTTTGTCCCGCCATATTGTTTGGCCGCTTTGGTACCTCGGCACATCTACAGAATCTGTTCCTGTCTGCCTTGAAGCCATGTCTTATTATTTACTCTGTGGGAGATCCGGGGATTTTTGCTGTCTGTGTAGGCTGGCACATTATACTTCACTGAGGACGTTGTCGAGTATCTCAAAAGCTAAAGAATATTCTTCATCCTTATGTTTCATGTCTTTATAATAAATGTGAAGCCAGCAGCCGGTGTACAGACTAAAAAACAAGAGGTGCAGGTGGGCATATTTTGTTACCTCCTCAGACTGAGCACTCTCCTTTTTGTATCGATCTTCTCGACTCACTGCCAGAGATCAAAGCTCTGTTCCCAGACCTTTTTCATTAACAAATTCAAGCACTTTTCAAGCACCTTCAAGCACCAGTTTTTCCATTTTTCCAGCACCTTTAAATAGGTAGCCTACTAGTTGTGTTTGCCATGATGGTCATGGGAAGCGCAGCGGTGCCACTGTATGGCATAATAATATGGGTCTAATTAGCATTATTTCATATGGTGGTAGATTGACTGTTTTGATTTTTAACTAATTGTGAATTGGCTTGTATTCTCAGCTTGTGAGCGGTGTATTGTGTAACTACCATAGCGCAATAACAGTGACCAACAGGTGTGGATAGTAGTCTACTGTTATTTCTCTGCAGAACACCAAGCGAGTATGATAACTGAGTTCTGCATGTAAAGGCATCGGATCAAGCGCGTAGCCGCTTAGGAAACATTTTTGTTTTCTCTTGGTTTATTGAGATAGACATCGCACAAATTTCAAGCATTTTCAAGCACTTCACAAAAAAATCAAGCATTTTCACAACCTTGAAAACACTGAATTGAAATTCAAGCATTTTCAAGGAATTCAAGCACCCGTGGGAACCCTGTCAAAGGTGCGTTTCCTTAAAATGTTGTAACTATTCCTTCAAGATACACCCCCAGCATCATAAGAATGAGGTTAAATACATTTCTAACAGGAAAACACGGGACTATTTCATTATGTGCATGTGGTTCATCCGGTTCATCTTGAGAATTATTAATTCTTCTGTCCTGCAGCTGGAGTATTTCCCCAAACGGTTTAATTATTAACAATTATTCCCAAATAAAAATAGTGTGATATATCACACTGTGGATGCAGACCCTCCCTGCAGCATGGTGCATTATTATTCGATAACCTCAAATAGCTTCCTGTCCTTGTGCCCACTACATGCTACTCCACTCCACGTTGTTCTGCTGAGTCTTCCAGTAGTTATGCATATAGAAAGTTTGAAAGGTAAATCGACTGCATGATTTTCTTTGAGCAGCTTGTCGCAGCTGGCCAGCTGTTAGGCAGCGGCATGGGGCCTGAGCATGACCTCTCTCTGAACCCTGGTTCTGCTGCACTGTAAGTCTCCACGCATCAGAGCTTCGTCCGCCTCCTAATGATCAAACACAGACTGAACGTGTCCCCCCCGCGCTAAGTGAAGTCAATTAGAGGTTTGATTCTTTCCAACCTGTGGAATCGACTCAGGCAGAGAAAGCAGAGAGTGCTCCTCTGCAGAGGAGAGAGACTGTCTGACAGCCAGTGTTTAATCCGTCCATGCCAATCCATCACTGTCAGCCGTCACTGTCACGGAATTATACCCGCGGTGGATGATAGAAAACAAAAGTAGGGGAAGCAGAAATGTGTCTGTGGAGCCTCAAAACACAGATTTAGCTCAGGTTTGGAACTACAGTCACATTATTTCTGCAAACTTTAATTTAGATGTTTTAACGGAACTTTTTCCCCTGATCCTCCCGTGGCGAGTGGCTGTGGGAAATCTCACATCATAAAATGGTAATTTTTTGTCGCCTGTCGTTTGCATTCAGCTTTATGGCTCATTCTCTAAACAATCAACTTTGCATTTTTAGCTTTTTAATCATAAACGTGTTTATCATGGAGCACATCTGGAGAAATCTAAACCCATAACGTTCCAGTCTGACGTCATTTAACATCACGTTAACAGTAACCTCGGTGACTTTGGGTGGGCTGTGTAATAAAAAAAGTGAATTGCTGTAAATATCCGTTGTAACATCAGACTTAAACGAAGAGAAGAACCCAAAGTCATCGCCCGCACATGAAGAACTGCTCAATATGGCTCCGTCGTGTGCAGTTTCAGACGCTATTACCGAGACCAAACAGCGAAGGGGGTGCAAATGAAAACCCCTATTGTGTTAAACTGACCTCAGCGAATATGAAGATGCATTATGAGCTTTTACCTTGTGAGAAATTACATTATAAGACCCATCAGGGCTTGATAGAGCTGAAAGCTCTGACGCTTGGAGAGTGCAGAGTGAGATGAGCCGCTTTTTTTTCTACCTGAGGCATCTTTAAAATTAGGTGAAGACAGTAATGATAGTTTATGTCTGTACCAGTTAAAAATCTATCACCGTCTGTCATGGTAACTGTGCGATAAAAGTCTTACGATCAAATAATAAATCATCCGGGCAATTTTTGAGTTTTTAAACAGCAAAACCACAAAACGAAACGTGATCAAAACTCCCAAGGTGTTTAAAGGTGACTGCGCCGTCACACAGGTGTTCAAATGTCACGGTAATCTGGCTGATTAAGGGTTGAAGTTGCAGTGCGTGCGGGGAAATCGCACCATGTCACGAAACTATGTACTAATAACAATCATAAAAGGTGTAATTTGCACACGCCCTAACGCAACCAGACAAGGGTAGCGACAGACGTGTCAATCAAAGTCTCAATCTGTGCACACACACCCCGGCTGTCCTGAGGGGAACGAGGTCTAATGAGGAGGAAATAAATGCTGGTGCAGGTGGACGAAGCAGGAGCTTTAAATATTCATGCTCAAAGACGTTTTCTATAAATAATCGGTGGCTCAAGCTCTCTCTCTCTCTCTCAGCTGTCAGTCCACTCTCCCTCACTCGGACCAGTTGATTTAGATAGCAGCTTAATACACTCTTGACTCCTCACAACATGTTGTCCATTACTGTTACTGTCTCTCTTATCTGTCCCTGCGAATGGGTTTTCCCATTCACAAAGAATTGAGGATGCGGATTCTTGTTACTGTCGTGTGTCTTCTCTCTCTCTCTCTGGGTGCGGCCTCCAGTTTCCCTCTCACCTGCCTAAACGCTGCCACTCCCATAATCCTATCATCGAATCAATCTGCACAGGATTAAAGACCTGTTCAACCTTCCAAACCGGACCAGGTTGTTCTGCTTCTTTTTTCTTTTTTTTGTGATCGTCCTATTTTTTGCTGTGCCTCAGGATTTTGGCCTGACACCTCTGTCACATCCAGCCCGCTCTCGTCCTCTCTCTCTCTGTTTCTTGGATTTTTGCCACCTCCCTGCTTCCTGCACGCTCTCTCTTCATCACAGATCCACAGCCACCCTGACCTTAAAGAACCTGCTATTCCAGTTGTTTCCTGCTTGCATATCGGTTTATCTGAACACATTTTCAGCATTTAGAAATGAAGAAACATCTCTGGAGACAAATCCCTTGTTGCTGGTTGCATGCAGCACTCATTCCCAAGCTTACAACACGTCGATAGCTGCGACAATTCCCGTGAGAGATGGCAGCTTTTATATACGCTGTACCCAGTGTTACAAATAATAAATGAAATATTGTCTTCTACATCTGTGCACATTTAAAGGCGTTTATCACAGAGCGGACTGGGCATTCTTTTAAAAATAAGTTTCAGCTTAGCTGTAATAAATGTTTTCTGTCATGGCAGTCACTGTGTGAACTCAGTGTCCTGGCAATCTAAATTATACTAATTGGAGGAGAGGAGGAATTAGTCTTAACGTTTTATCATGGGGGGAATCGTACAAATGGTACAAAAAAGTCGCCCAAATGATCTCGAGCCGCCCCCTCCAAAAAACATCTTTATTAACCCAGTCAAATAAAAAGTAGCCTAATTGGGTAGGCTCGATCTGGCAACATTAATATTGAGCGCTCTTCGTTTCTTTTGCATCTCGTTCTGTTTAACGTCGGCCTCCTTGTAAAACTCTGTGTGCACATGTGACAGTACCGCCTCTCAGAAACCTGTCCACTGGCCTCGTTTCACAGCATGAGCACCGGCGTCACTAAGAACATTAAGGATTGAAATGTTCACATACGCGACATCAGATCCCTGGAACGTGGTCACCTAAATGCACTGCAGCTGCATCTTTAGTGTTATTAGCTGCACCTGTGCTTCACCTTCTTAATACGCCTGCATTAAATTATGTGTGTGTTTGTTTTCGGGTCCACATTTCTGCCGCCTGTCACAGTAAACCGTTCTCTGTATTTCTTACTCGAGGTTTGTTTAATGTGTAGAAAGACAAATGTCCTGTGCTTACACAACCACCTGGCTTCTGAGTCAGGGCAGGGCCGCTGGTATCTATGTTGTTATTTAGGACCACAACAGCTAAGAACATGAACAAAAGATGGAAATCATCGTTACTAACTCCTCACACTTTGATCGTCGATGGTGTAGTCCTTGTATTGCAGCAGCAGCATCGTCTGTAACATCGGATCGACGTGATTCTCCTGCTTTTGTGCGGCAATAAATCTCCATTTAGAATCGCACAAGTGGCTCCTAAAAGAAAACTCGGGGACCTGCACTCAAAGAGCTGAAAAAAAAGAAAAAAGAACCCAGGATAAAAGTCTGTGATTGCTTGTTGAGTCTGATTGAATGAATGTGAAAGTGGTTTCCCTCGCGACATGAAAAGCAACACTGTGTGACTTTTTGACCGTAAAATAACAGACTTTGAAGCATTTTCCTCATCATGCTACGCCGACTTGCAATCATGCCTCTTTCTTTTCTTTCTACCGCTCTGTGCCGCCTATCACCACCAACTATTTGACTTATTTTGGTAAAACTCTGCGATTTAGATCTCCAGATGTGTCGCTCAGAGTCTCCTGAGGGACAGTATGGTAAACTGCTGTAAAATATAGCTGCTGTTAGCTCACTTTGGTAGCCAGGCACCCAGGAGTGAAAAGACCACCAGGAAGTGTCACGATGGGGTTTTAAAAACCAGGTTCGGGAATAAGGGCCACACCTCGTACTCGTTCAATTTCCGCTCTCCACGTACTTAAGCACCCCCTCTTCCTTCCACTCCTTCTTTGATGCCGCCGTCACATCCCACTCTGCCGATGGTCCCGCCTCATCCCTCTCGCCATCCCTCATCCCTTCATCCCCCTTGCTTTTCCTCCCCTCAGTCCTTCCTCCCTCCCTTCATCCCTCGCCCTAACATCCCTCATCCTTCATCCCTCGACCCTCATCCCTTCATCCCTTGACCCTCACCCCTCCATCCCTCGAACCCTCTAACCCTCTCTTTCCCTAAACCCTCCCACAGCATATCACCCATGCTCCCCGAACGTCACTCGTAATCAACATGTTTAAACTCCATCCGTATGGGCGAGGTCCTTGTTAGTGAAATGGCAGTCGTGACTGTTGTTGTTTTCCCGATCCTTGTGTTGTGTTCATTTGTCTCTGTCTGTGTTGTGGGCGTGGCACATTTCCCTGGTCCCTCCTGGATAATCATCAGATGAAGCTCACCTGCCGTTCCTCAGCTCACCTGCCTTCCATCAGCTCATCACTCCACCTGCATATAAACCCTGGCCTTCCTCCCACTCCTCGTCAGATCGTTTGTTCAGCCTCCGTGGTAGTTCACGTTCGGGCCGTCTTAAACTGCTTGTTCCTTGTTGATTTCCTGACCTCTAACCACCGATCTCTTGTGCTCAGATCCACCACCATCTTCACTTCCTGCCACCTGCTTGCCTGCTCTCCATCCACCACCTTCAGACAGTCCAGACTCCGTGCCTCCTCCATCCGTTCCCACCACTGCTTCATCTCAGCCATTCCCTCCACCTCGTATCGGACCCTCTTCTCCGACATCACAATAAATCCCCCTTCTCTCACCAACTGTTGTCCGAGCCTGCATTCTGGGTCAGTACCAGTGCAACCATGACAGGAAGATGAGATCTGTACTAGGTGTGTGAGGTGTCGAAGCGACGGGTTGTAATCTACAACTACACCACTAGATGTCCAACACGTTGATCCTTTAAACATTTCATCCAGTCATCAGAACACACCGGAATCTATCTCATGTTTTTCGAGACAGTAATGCAAGTTCTTAAGTAAAAACCTCTTCAAAGAGCGTCTGCCCGCCGCTCCCCCGCTGTGTCGGGCCTGAGCTGTGTTCATTAAGAGAAGTCACACACGTCTCGAGTACAGAAACATTCACAAAAGAAAAGTAATTCTGCTCTTATCGACACTTAAAGCAAAGAATAGACTAAGTATGTTGAACGTGTTTCGATCACGGATAGTTCGTCACACACATCGTCCTCTGAAAGCGGCATCTGTTCACACACAGTGAAATGAAAATGGGATACATTGCAGATTAGTGTTTTTTCTGTCATTCCTCGAGTCACACAAGCTAATGATGTAATCTCAGGCCCGTCCGTCTTTCCTCATGCCATGACTGTTTTACTGTTATGGAGCTTGCAGTCGTTAAAGTGCTGCTGCAAATCATAATGTTGTTTACCATAAAAAAATAAAAACGTGGAAGAGTGCCAAACGGTTCATTTAAAAAGGAAAAATAAAACAATCAGACTCACACATGCATTATGTTACTGACATCTCTGGCATCGTGCTGAAATATTGCACCGGTGGACTCGGAGGAATGATAAATGTGCGATGATGGGGGAAAGGATTAGTATGAAAAATGTTTGTACACAATATCTTTGCGTGGATAATTGTCAGTTGAACGAAAAAGCCAAAACAGCAGATGTTTCATTCCCGAGATGAAAAGCCTCGTGGCGATGATAATGAAGGTAAACCCAGAAAAAAAAAGAAGAAACAAAGCACACAAAAATCTATTTTGAAGGTGGTTAGCTTCCTCCTCTCGTTCCCTCGTCGGGGTTATGGATGTCGGTTACTCGCTCTCTTAAATTACAGGAGGCGAGCGGCCCATCAGGAGACAGGTGTTTGCAAACTGCCGAGTCGAAGGGTTATCACGGCGCCGCGGCGTATCCTTGAAGCTTTTGTAGAAAGTGCAATGTGTTTGGTTCAAAAGCGAGATGCTGCGTGTTGAGGATTGCACTCCATTTCTGACTTACCCCCGCAGAGAAAGATAAAAACCTCTGCACGCTCTGCATCGAGTGGTTATTTTACAACCACTTACTTCTTATGAATAGAGTACGGGATGTATGGATGTGAGTCACACATTCTGGACAGAAGCATTTTCAAAAGGTTTAACATTCTGTCACCGGCAAACTGTTAAGAACAAATGGCTCGGGGAATAACGGTGAAGCCTTCACTGAATAAAATGAATGAATTAGATGGAGAGTAATGTGATAGCTGATCTCCGAAGGCTTGAAGAGCAAGTAGGCCATTCAATACATGATTGACAGTTCTCTTCGTGGACCTTACCTACCCATGATTAAATAAGTCTTCAAACAGCGTATCCATTAGCTTCTCTAGCAGCTGCATTGCCAAGTTTCCAGCAGTTGAAGGATATTTTCTATTTGGCAATGTTGATTTGTCTGGTTTAAAATTTTTACAGGCCTACAGCAAATGAACCTGAAGTTGTGCTGAAGTTCACTCCGAGCACACGAATCAATTTAAAATAAAATATAAATGTATTCCAGAAATGGCAATGTTATGATTGACAGCTCACACCAAAGTACAACTGCTGGTAAATAGTTGCCTGGAGTCTAAAGTTGGTCTAAAAATGTTGCCACAATTCCATAATCTTCATCTAAATTTGAATTTACATTCAAAAGCCTGTGGGGCATCGTGTTTCAGTGAGTTTCTACAAAATGTGTGTGTCAGTAAAAAGAGAGCGGCACAAATATGTGAAAACAATGCAGATTTCCAAACATTCGAAAAATGACTGTTATGATGTGTAGGCCTTGAAGCCAGACAATGTAACTTTTGAAAAGAGAAATAAAAGATTTGAATTCATGAAGCAATAAAACTAAAGAGCTTTGTTGCTATAGCTTCACTCCACTTATAGTTCATGGTGACAAACTTTGAATAGATATCGTTGCATAACTGACAGTGGATTTATGACTGTAAGCCGATTGGTGCTTCTTCTGGTCAGGAGGATGCACATGCTACATTTGTTTTAATTTTTCTGGCCTTTATTGATAGGACAGCTGAAGATAGACAGACAGGAAGCAGAGAGACGCAGTAAATTAGCCGTCCGATGCAGGATTTGAACCGGGGCCAGCTGCAGCGAGGACTGTACCCTCCACACCCGGGGCGGCCACTTAACCCACTACGCTACTGACCGCCACACATGCAACATTTTGTTAAGAGATGTGAAGAAAAGCATGGTTTTTCAAAATAAAATGGCATTTTGGCAGTTGGTGGCTCCAAAAACGTGCAAAGACGTGGCTGAATGAGGCCTGGTTGCACAAACAAGCCACCTGTAGCAGCACCCACCTGTCAATCAAACCACAAATTATACATAACTTTAATCCTTAATATAATATAAGCCAGACTCAAGTGCACGTTCATGGAACTGCAGTTAGACTTTTACGTTGATGTTGATTTTGTCAGTCTCTGAGTTGCTGCTTTATTGACACTTACACAGACGGATTACTGTTGAATTCAGCCGGTACACTGTTTGTTGTGAGGTATTAAATATGAACATGAAAAACATCTATGCACTTGCAATATTATAGATATTTGTGGTAAAAACCAGAACAGTTTGGTAGCTTACAGGTGTTTGTCGGATGTGTGGCCACTGTACAGATATGTCTTTTTTTATTCCTCACATTCATCTTCCTTATCTCCACCTGACGTCTAAATTATCAACTCAGCTGTCAGAGACAGAGCAGAGCTGGATATGTTGGATATACAGAGATTTTTACTTCTTTAACTTTTCACCCTGAGATTTTTTCCATTTCGGTTTTTATCAGATTTCTCACAGCTTCCTCTGTAGCCAAAAAAATTTCACATATTCAGTGGTATGAAGAGCTGTAAATGGACTTTGAAGTGAAAATCTGCGGAGTTTCCCTTTAACCGGTGCCCTCCAACTTCCAGTAGAGTAACTGAGAGTAACTGTTGCACCATGAAATAAGTTAATTTTTGATGGAAGCAGCACATTTCTGGACTGTGTCAACAATTTTCAATTTTCTCTTCGCCTCTTCAAAATCAGGCTTCCATTTTTACACCTCCGTCTTTTTTGTATCATCCCCATTCAGGCTGGTTTTCACCTCAGCCCTCTCTCTCTCTCTCTCTCTCTCTCTCTCTCTCTCTCTCTCTCTCTCTCTCTCTCTCTCTCTCTCTCTCTGCTGAATAAACCTCAAGCACATCAGCACTCCATCAAGGTTACCCCAACAAGCCAAAGAGTTCTGCAGCAGCGTTTGGAATATGAAGTCTTCAGCTTCTGTCTTTGCACACGTGAAAGACAGAAAAAGTGAAACCCGGAGAGTTTGTGACAGTGATGAAAACACAGTCAGACAATCGCTCGGAGACAAAAGCTTTAGGCGGCACCGGCAGAACAAAAGGACACAATTCTCTGTATCCTTACGTAAGCGCGGTGTATTTCTCACAGTCGTCTTCATCAATGTGAAAACGCTCTCACTCGGCGATGTTTGATTTATGTGCGCAGCGGATATCAAATTCAAATCTCGAGCTTTATGAATTTAATTTCTGACTTACCCTCTAAAATTTGCGGGGGCTTCAAAAAGACTAACAATCTTCTGACCGCTGCTGATACCTGATTTGGTGTTTAATTCAAACGAGCAGGGAGAAAGTAACCTGATGAGCCGGGGCTGAAAATGGTGCGTGGAGAAGAAAATGCACGAAACCGAAATGTGTGAAATGAACAGTAATTAATGTTGAATAAGAATAAGGGCTAGAAGAAAAAAGGCCAGCACGTGCTTCCCTCCATCCTGTCTGGCACTAATGGGAATATGATTGCATTCAGTCTTTTTTTTTTTTTCTCACTCATGAGGGTTCTTTTGTCTAATTCAATCAATACTTCAGGGCATTCAATGCACTCTGAGTGGATGCTGTGAATGAGGTGAATCAAAGCAAAGCGATTCAGACAGCCAGTTTGGCCTCTGGTCTAATTTAGGAGGAAAAAGCTTGAAAAATGCTGGAATGGTTTATATTCTGGGAAAGCATGACAATCCGTTCACCCGAAATAAAAAATAAAAACAACAAGCGAGGTTCCAGAAAAATCAAATCTACGCAAAGAAAACTGTAACTCCCCGCTAGGCACTGTAATAAGTTTGAGATTTGCAGCAGGGATCTGGCGTGCTATCAAACTGTGGCAGGAGTTGACATTTTTCTGCACGTGATGGAAGAGAGAATTTCATGTGTCCTTTCTCCCCCCCGAGAGGGCGAACACGACCCGCCAAGGGCAGCCCGATGTCGGCCGCGACACTGTTTCCCAGCAACCTCTTGAACTTCGCCTGACTCCAATTAACTTGCCAAGCCGTGTAACGCCGAATGTTGACAGGGATGAATGACGCCTGACCAAAGGTCCAACCGAGACCATGGAAGGGACTTCATCTTTAATTTATCGTTAAATGTATGGGCTGCATTGACTGAGGGATCAGATGTTTGAATGAAACATGTTACTACATAAGTATTCCTTCAGCACACTAAAGTGAGTGAGCTGTATCGTCAAATATAAATACATGAAATAAAAAAAGCGCTGGAATTCGTAAGCAGACGTTTATTTATCCTACGGCTCAATTCATGAATTTTCTCACCATGTTACCCGCATTATATGTTTTATACGACTTTAGTTTGAAGGTACAAACACAAGCTGTATAAAACATATGCTGGTTTATTCTGTGTTTTTTTGAGGTTTTCCTCCACTCTGTGATCTTTCACGCTACTTTCCTACACAGCACACACACACTGGAAACCAAGCCCTATCTAAACTCCTGTAGCAATTACATATTTTCCATTTTGCCACCTTGAATGTCACAGAACGCCCAGATGACACGCGCGCTTTCATGTTACAAGCCTGACATACAGGAAGTCAAATTGCATGTTTGCTCGAGGACCCATTTAGCATGATTTTGCTCCTATAAGTGGAATTGACAATTACAACAGCTGCTTGTTGTAAAAAAAAAAAAGGGGCCGGTCAATATATTTTCTGTTGCAGTAATCAGCCCTGTGCGGCTCAAACTCAACCTCACTCAATGCAGACGGGGGCCAAACATCCTCAGTCATGCACATCACTCAACCGCTCTCCAGCTCTCCTCCCACAGTAATTGTGTGGTGGTGTTTTTTTTTTTTTTCTCTCTGCACTTCAGCGATAAAATTGCTTCTGTTGCCTCTCCCCTCCTTTTCTTCTTTCATTTGCTCCAGATGTTTTATCAACTTCAAGTCATTTCGTCTGTGAAAGCCATGTGACTCCGGGGGTTTACAAGCTGCAGCGGGACTTCTTGGGACTCCTAAAAGATGCAATAAAAAAAAAGAATCAGATCAAACCTGTGGTGCTGTTGCAGGCGTGGTTTTCTTATTATCAGAGAATACTACAATACCTACGTTCTTTGCTCCGGTGCATTATGATGCATATCAGTCATAATGCCTTTTTAAAAAAAGGCTTGTGAAGGAATCATTTCAATGCACAACACAGTGGGCTTACTGTTACACAGATCCCCCTATAATACAGTAGCAGGAGTAAATCACTCACACAGTCGGCCATTCGCTGCTCAGATTGCGACCGCTGCTGCTATGACTACTGCTGCACACCGCTCTGTGACTCATCAGCCCCACTAACACCCCGGCATCCACATGTAAGCCCTGAAGTATACTCCGAAATGAAATATGGTGGGTTTACATTGGCAAAAATGAAAGCCCCTCGAAAAAATATATAATATCTCCACATTTAGGCTTTGATCTTCGCAAGTGGCGCCACGGTGTGCACAGATTCACTGGAATGAGAATACAGATGTTACACAAGATATAAATGCAGCTATTTGGCAAATCCTGCTCTGTTCAAGGATAAGACCAGCAAGGATGCTATTTTCTTTTTATTTCTGTCAGGAACACTCCAATAATGCATTAGTCCGTCTCTCGATACTTGACTTCGACACCTTGTTTGTGACACTCAACCTCAAGCCGATCTTGGAAAATGTAGTCAAAGTTAAAAGGATGAAATCCCGAGAAGCTTTTGCTGAATATATTTGCTGCATTTTCTCTTACTAGATATTGATCTAAACAGTCCACGGTTTCAGTCGGTTGCTTATCATATGCAGAGAGATAATTGTAGAGCAGGTCCATCCCTCATTAGACTTCGACCGAGTAGCCGCGCAGCACCACACAGTGAACTTTTATCCATAAATGAAAAAGCGTGCAACAGCGCGGAGACACAGCGGCGCGTGAGTCACTGCGACGATAGCGTCCTCTATTATGTACTCTCCAATTATCTGCCTTCCATCAAAGGTCAGCGCTGTGGAGATGATGGTCGTGCAATTTGCATGTCAAGTTTCGCTAAAGTCAAACTGCACGGAGCATTCCGCTAGTTCACTTCACTTCCAATGATTGTGGCGAATCCCAACAAACTTTGGCTGTCACGTCTAATAATGGCTCTCATAAAGGCCCACACAAGATTCCCCACTTCCCCATTCATTTGAACAGGGGTGGTGTGGGGCCGCATGAGGAGCCAGATTCGACCTGACATCATGCATCGTTGAGCTATCCAACAATCAGACCGGTCAAACTCCCTCAACAGTTGGCCGGGAAATGTCAGTGAAGCTGAGCTCCATCCATGTGGAGTTCATGGACTAAACTATCTCCCTGTTGTGTTCTGGCTTGGTTTGTTTCATGTACAAGCTTCTGTGTCTAGCTCGAAGCCCATGCTGCAAAATCCCTCATCCCTGCACCACCCCTCCAACACAATCCTGCAGCAGCTACAATGGCTAATTTGAATAGGCCTTATAGAAACATTTGCTATTTAACAGTGAGCACAAAATACAGCTGAGGCTGATGGGAATATCACTGGTTTCAAACACAGTTTTTATAATTCCGATTATGGCGCTAGATTCAGTGGATTACCGCTGGCATTAAGATTCAACCTTGAAAAACGCATATGAACTCCCATAATATACATATTGTACACCTCTAGTGCTGAAACAGCTGCTTGGATAAGCAGGTAAAAAAAAAAAAGAGTGACTGCCTCGACTCTCGCCAAGGACTGACACGCTGCCTGCTCAACTCTCATCAAGGAGGGAGCTCGACGTGCTGGGCGGTAAAAAGAAAAGAAAAAAAAATGCAGGTCACACACAGACACACACGAGAAAAAGCTGTCTGTGAATTAGAAGCTCCATTGAAATTCCAGGCCACAGTCTGAGCTCTAAATAAGTACAGAGGTGTAAGGAGAGAATCACCATATCCATTCAAAGGGAGCAAAAACTTCACACCTCCAAATGTCATTATGCTTATCCAAGCCCTTATCGCAGCTCAGGAATTACTCAGTCCGGCTGCAGTCAGATCACAGGAGGCCCTCAGATGTAAAAAAATAAATAAAATAAAATAAAAACTAGGATGGAATAAAATGCCCACTGCTACTGTACAGCCGTACTATCAGTGCTAAGCTCCCGCTTTCGCTCAGGCATGCCCGGGGTGTTTTGTGCTGATAAATTTACCTAGCGTACGTCGGGATGCTGGAGAGGAAAAGGAGTTCAGCTCATGCCCCGGAGATCTGGGGGACTCTAAAGAGGATTACAAACCACCACCATCACTGCTACGCCCTGTCAAGGCCACAGGCTGCAACCGTCACTAAAATAAAAACAGCGTGAAGGTTTTAGTGACATCTAGTGGTGTAGTTATTGATTGCAACCCCACTCACGTCACCCTGAAAGGCTCCGTCATTATTGAGATCTGTGATCTGGCCATCATACGTGTTATCGTGTTGCATTATTATCACTTAACGTGGATGAAGGAGAGGACAGACAACTAGCTATGAGTGGAGATGATCTGATCGGAATACTACTAATACTAATAATAATACTAATAATAATTGAAAAGAAATGCTATTAGTTTAAAATAGTGGCACGAACTAAAGGAAGCTGAAACGATACAGTAATGCAATTTGATTCTATTCAAAACCCGAGCTGCCAGGTAGGAGCTGCGAGGTGCAGAATACTGATTTGGAAAATGCTTTTGAGCTTCAGGGGTCACAACCTGAGACATTTTAGCCAAGGCTCCAATCAATTCCAATTTGTCACTGCAACATCCCGGTGTCACATTTGCGGAGGACAAAATGGGAGCAAATTGTTGCATCTGAGAAAGGACAAAAGAGGATGATCCAGGTCAACTCTGGCATATTTACATCGCATCAGTAATGGTGCAAGGCATTGTGGGTGTTAGTCGTAATTCTATTTTCGCCGGGGTGAACTTTCCGCGGATAATACCATGTGGCATGTATGCTGTAAAAAAATAAAAATAAAGTTACATATACGTGTTTTTTCTCTGATAAATTGTGACTATTGCTGAGATTTTTCAACCTTGGCTTGGATTTCAATGAATCCCTAATCATTATTTAAGAGTTTAGAAATAAGATTCGTGCTGTGTTCCGTGACCTTCATCTTTGCAAAGTTAGAAAAACCAATATTCCTTCAGTGAGATTTCAAAAAAGAAAAAGTTTCCACGTTAAGCCTCCACAAAGGAGGAAATTCAAGCTGAGATGAAAAAGTCATTTTCAATTCACACGGACAAATTCATTCGTGGAGATACATCACATGTACAAACATCCATGACCGGATGCACAAACACCTTGTGCATCCGTCTACAAACAAATAAACCTACATGCAGAAGCACAGCACTGTGCGGATTAAGGGTCCTCTGTGGTTGTTTGCCTTTTTAATGGTGTCCTAATTATCATTTAACCCTAATTAACCTGCACGGATAGGAGCCGGGTTTGATTAATCCTGCACATTGTTGGTCCACTGTGGGCTAGGAATCAACTTCCTCATTCAATCTTTAATCAGCTTGTGTGCCAAGGCGTTGCACAAATAATGTGCCAGCTAATGTGCGCGCGCACACACTGGCTTCACAAAATCTTTGTTGGTACAAACACGACTCCACAAGGACAGACGGGGTGTTTACGAGGACGCTGTTTCCTTCCAAACTTTGGTTATTTTCGGCGTTCCTGTCACAGTCCCTTTTTATGAATATGAAAACATCATTCACCGTTATCAGATACGACTTCCTTTCATGTTATGTGAACATTCATGTTGTGCTATTGCTTTTTTTTCCCAAAGTTTCCCTATTAGGTTTTTTATATTTCAATTTGATGCTGTCATGAACTGCTGGTTTTATTTTGTAGTTTAAGGCACCAGTGCACCGCACATGTATTGGACTCTGCAGCAAATGTTTTTGTAGCAGTTTCTGGATATAGAGTATTGGGTGTATTACATTGCCCTCTGGCCGGGAGAAGGAAAACGAAATAAACAATTCCAGAATTGGACCAACAAAATAAATGTCTGCGCTGCCGTGCCCCCTGTGAGATACAGAACTCCCCACGATCCTGCAGGGCTGATCAGAAGTGAGTCCGGACAGAATGATACGTACAGAAAAACAGAAATGTGAGAGTAACATTTGACTTGCGTGTTGGCCAATGAAATATTCAAGGTTAATAAAATAAAAAAGGTCCAAATCTGCAACTTTCCCATGCTGTCAGAAAGCAGCATATTTGCATAGTTGTGTACACTACGCTGTGTTTAAATCTGATTAATAAGGCAGACGTGGTGCTATAGTAGTTTTAAACTGTAGTTATTGCTCTGGGTCTGCAGGAAATACTTTAATATCACAATTTTCAAGAGAACAAGAAGAACAAATTGGAAAACCATGGGCAGATTTGGTTGGATTTTGGGTGCACGCTGTTCCTAAAAATCCCCAAACTAGTTCCAGTTTCATTATTCAGATATTTAGGTATCCTGCAGATTCTTTTTATTGTTTTCACATTATAACAAAGAAATACAAATACATGCCTCGAACAAACATGTCAACTCCCCACCCCCCCGGTCTTTACAAGTTTTCACATTCTTGGTTGGGTATCAGGTTAGCTAGTTCCTTATATAAAATATACAGTAGTATTAAAACAAACATAGTTCTGAGATATTAAGTACTGCAGAGCGCTACTATTTACATGTCCCCAGGCTCTTCCATTACATGAGACAGATCAGTCCTTGATATATAGCTGATAAAGGGGTCCCAGATCTGGTGGAAATTATGTTGTTGGTGTCTTATTGTATATGTAATTTTCTCTAAAGGGAGAGTTCAGACAACCACCTCTTCACACTTGGGCTACTGACGTTTTTCCAAGAGAGGGCTATTACTCTCTTTGCCATTAGCACACTCAAATCCTATAATTCAACTTTTATGTGCGTGTGCATTTGTTGCTTTATAGAAATAGTTTGGGAACTATGTTGCTGAGAGTTGGATAAAAACAACATGTTTGTACAGTGAATATGAAGCTACAGACAGCAGCTGTTTAGCTTTTAACTTTTGGCGAGAAAGTAAATGAGTGAATTTCCCCAAACTGTCAAACTACTCCTTTAAAGTTTAACTTTCACGTGACTTTGGCATACTTTTACTTTACCGACTGGCACCTGATACTGTTACAAAATATATTTTTCATTCGCCCAACCCCACAGTTTTGGCGATAACGCCCCCTAAACCGCAAAACTTGGCCTAGAAACACATAGAAAAAAAATAAAATTGAGCCACAGATTAGTCAAAATTACGTGTCCATTATTTCAGTGAGAGCGGGTCTTCACATCAACATGCTATCTCATACACAGAGGCAACAGATGACGTACCGGGGGAAAAACTGAAAGTCATTAGAAAGCAATTACTTTCCAATCACTGGCTGACATTATCAAGTCACTGTGTCCTGTACCTGTGGAGGCAATGTTCCTACAATGACACTTTTCTCATACACCTTTCCTTTGCTTATCTGTCTTCTATTTGTTCAACCATTTGTGCCCCAGTGCACCCCAAATGTGGAGGTTATGAGACATTGTGGACCCCATGCCTAATGGCTGATAAGCTCACCCAGAAAACTGTCTGGCATTACTCACATATTTTCTACATAACACATTCTGTTTTTTTTCCATCCATTCATTTTCCACTGCTTATCTGTGTTGTGGTGGCAGCAAGCTGAGCAAAGAAACCCAGATGTCCTTCTCTCCAGCTACGTCGCCCTCACCAAGGAGATCCTTGGGTGTTCCCAGGCTGGGATGGGATATGTATTCCCTCCATTATTGTGGAGGGATTGCATGCGGGTCTGCCCCAAGGTCATGTTGGATATGTCTGGAATAACTTTACAAAGAGGCAGAGGCATTTTGATAAGATTCCAAAACCAGCTGAAGTCCTTTCAACATAAAACATCTGTAGTTCTGCTCTAATAGTCAGTCATGATTATGAATTCAGTTCAATCAATATTATATTCCAAACTTTCAAAAAGTATACTTTTTAATCCTTGTACTGCCACAGTACCTGTTTATTCCAGGCTTCAATAAATCTGTAAAGTTATGGTCAATGAATTATGTCTGCAGCCTTTGCTGCTCTGTCTTCATCTCTTCCTCTCTGATATGATAACGTCTCTTTCTCTGTGTTCTCCTCCCTGTTGGATCTCCACTGCTTCCTTCTCTTCTCTCAGCTTGACCATGCATTATTTCTTACACGTACTGTTAACATTTTTATTGTTTATATATAGATATATATACACACACAGAGCTCCAAGCTAAAATAACCAAGCTTAAATCTGGCATGGATATCATCAATAAGTACTTAATTTAACTTTATTTCAGTTTGATCTCGCTTTGCTCCCGCCTGATGATGACAATAAGAGCAAAAATCACAAAAAAACTGTAACACCACAGTGAGGTCAAGTTAGGTTTTTGTTCTGTCTCGTCATTTCCTGTTTTATTTTGATATTTACCTGCCCTCTCGTTTCAGGTCACTTGCCCTTCCTCATGTGTCACCGGTCTGATTGTCTACCCCGCCCTGATTGTTTCCACCTGTTCCCCATTACCCTGTGTATATATTGTCTGCGTCTCCCTTTGTCTTGTGCCAAGGTGTTTCATCATTAGATTGGTCGCCAAAGCCTTGTTTCCTTGTCCGTTCGTAGTCATAGCATTGTTGCTCGAGTGTTTTTTTGTTTATTTTCCTCGATTTAGTAATTTTTGTTGTAAATTCTTAGTCTAGCTTTTTATTATATGTTGCTTTCAGCCTCCTTTGGAGTGCTTTCAGTTAATGTTTTGCAGCCTGTTGTTTTTCCTCTTGGTGAGTGATTTTGATTTTGATAACCTTTTCATAAAGTAGTTTAGAGTTTTCCTCCGTTGGAGTGATTTTTGTTTTCCCTAGTTTAGACCTGTTTTCATAGCCTCACTCTGTCGAGGGTTTTTTGTTATTAAAATAAATAAGCTCACTGACACCTCTGCGCCTGAGTCCAGCCTGACAACAACTTGATTGACTCGTTTTGGAGCTGTGACCAGATACAGTACGATCAAATAAAAATACACGTCTTGTTTATCAATACTCATGTTCAAATGCATCAGAAATTGGGCGAATATTGGAAGGCCAGTGCTTATGTTAGATTTTGTCATTAGGCTCCACAGTGGGGGGATCATCCTGGGCCATCATAAATCTACTGAGCCCTCGGAGACGTGTCCCCATTCTCTAACCCTAAACTGCCTTTGAATCACAATCCGCTAACCTAACATACCTTTAAGCCCTCTTAAAATCCCTGCTGTAGCCTTGACCCAGCAAAGAGCAAATACTTTGCTGCTTAAACCAGGAGCCATATGTAGTGCAGATTTAATGCAAAACTGGCCAAGTTATTCAATTACTATTCATCGCTTCATCGAGGTAAGGAGCAGGTGTTAGCTGATCATCATACAACTGAAGAAGAAGAGGGCAAAATCCAGTTAAAAGAACCATCAAACCTTTCTGATGTTCAGTACGTGCATATACATATATTGATGCCCACATGGCTGTTGTATCTGCTTAAGCCTCCTGGCTGGCTGTGTCGAGGTTTGGGGTCTCTTGTTTCCTGTTTTATTTTTCGAATCCCCCCCTTCTTTGTCGTGTTTCCCGCCAGCTTTGATTGTCTGTTCTGTCTGTCCCTGATTAGTTTTCACCTGTGACGTTATTCGGCCCTCGGTTGCATATTTAGTCCCTGTATTCTGTTGTTGCACCTTGTAAAAAGCACCCCAGCCCATCTTTTCCAGCTTTTCTTGGATTTGAAATTCTTCCTGTTCCTTTTGGTTTTGTTCGCCTGTGCTGGATTACTTGCCTGATTTTGACCCTCACCTCCCTGGCGATCCCTTAAGCCTTGATCCTTGACTTTGTGTTAATAAAATCATTGACCTGCACAAGTCTCTCCTCCTCCAGTGTCTGCTTCTGGACCTTTCCCTCTTGAGTTCCCAGTTTCCCCAAAGCACAATGGTGACAGGCTGTGCTGTGCCTGATAGACGGTGTTATTTTGAATGCCATGGTCTGTTCCGTTCACGATTCCTTGTTTATACGGTTACATGAAATGGCCTCTAATGTTGTCAGTGTGAAGCTGAGTGTGTAAGAGTGCATGGAGGTCCATGATAGTCAAGTTTCCATCCAAATGCGGTGAAAAAATTTAACAGAATTTCCATAAAGTTGGCAAATAAAATGCAAACGAATGCCCGTCTCCATTCACCATTGTTAGTGGAATAGCTGGGCGCAGCCTGAGATGCACCTGGTGTCACATTCTGCACTCGGGTGCCATTAAACCGATGCAGAAGAGGACGACAAAACAAAATGACATCGTTAAAAGTGTGGCAGACAAACATGAAACCAAATGTGATGAGAATATTACATTTATTTTAATGGATTAAGTCAGTCCATCAGATGTTTCATCCGTTCAGTGGAGTGGAAGCTTAAATTATATGTTTCAAACTAACATGAATCTCTATATATATGCTGCCTGTGGTCCCATTATAACACATTTACCATCAAATTATAGACAAAGGCATCAAGCACATTTAAGTTGGAAGCTGGTACAAGCAGAATGTATGGTCGACCATATAGTTGTAATAAATATTCAATGTACTGTAAACAAACAACCTGTGGATCTCAGATATTACTGTATACAGTCGTCCCTCGCTATATCGCGGTTCACTTTTCGCGGACTCGCTGTTTCACAGATTTTTTTAGTGTAATTTTGCATGCTTTTCTTTTTTTTTTACAGCGTACTGTACAGTATGATCGCGCATTGTGTTCTGCGTCATAAATTGGCTAAGGGAGAACCGCACATGTGTTCTGCGTCCTGATTAACTAAGGGAGTACTGTATAAAATGCGTGTAAAAAGGTGTATAAAAGTGTGTGGTTTTACGGCCTTAAAACATGTAGAATAATTGTAAAACTCACTTCGCAGATTTTGTTTATTGCGGGTTATTTTTAGAACGTATCCCCCGCGATAAACGAGGGACCACTGTATATACAGAATCTAATGTTCAACCGATATTTGTGGTGTCTTTATCACAACAACATCACTTCTTTTAGAAGAGCAAGCATCTTTGTCATGGGACTGAATCCACCGACCACCTGCATCGTCCTCACTGAAGAAGTCATACATTACCCATGTCATGTTTATATACATGCTGAATTCATGATTAAATACATGCTGCATGCACAATGATGATGATGAGTCCACCAGTACAGATTCTTTCCCCCTCCAACAAAACTTATTTTTGGTTGGTCCTGCTCACTTGTTGACAATTAAAAATAAACCATGCTGCTTTTACAGCAGGAGCGGGTGCTGTGAAATCATTTTATTATCCATCAAATTGAGTCTTGACGCAGCTGCACCCAGGACACCATGTGGAACGCTCTCGAAAAATATCCAACCGCCGGTCAGAGGAGACGAAAGAGAGGAGAGTGTGATGTGTCTCACCGGGAGGAACGGGCAAAACGTGGCCGATCAGATAATTCAGACGTTTTTTTTTATTTCTTCTTCATCCGAACACGCTTTTACATTTTAAAAGTGTCCCTTTTTTTTGTATGTTACCATTTTTCCAGCAATTATATCTCCTGCTTCCCTTTTGTGAATTCCTCCTCACTTTATTGTAAAATTGTAAGGATTGACCTTTGACCACATCTCATCGCAAATGCAGAGCACCTGGGAGAAACCGACTGTAAGTGGGTCAGTAAGGAAAGAATAAATTGTACCACACGTTTTTGCACGTTTACTTTTTTTTAGATTCCCCGGCAAATTAATCAGCGAGGCTCATTAAAAGAGGAATTTGACTGAATCACAGGTCAGACCGTTTAATCAGGTTGAAGGATTTGAACACAGAGCAAATTTACACCATGGAAATGAAAAGCATCCTCAGCTGCGTATCTCAGATTTCCTAAACCCTACACCGTCGGTCAATAATGGAAAATTAGTCAATAGGAAATCTTACCACACCCAATAATATGAACATACTGGAAGAATATTCAAAGGTTCATTTCCCAACATAATGCATCTCATTACTCTTATTCCCCGTCACGATTATCCGTGCTTCGATCGTCCAAAGTCGAGCCGTCGCTTGTGTGATCGTGAAATGAGGACATGAAGTGTCTAACTCGATCAAATCAAGGATTATTTCAAATGTCTTCCTCTCTGGTTAAATCAAAAAACTTCACAATGACTTTTGAACAGCCCAAGTTATCCACATCAGACCCATTATTGTCCCCGTGATCTATCCTTCTCGAGTGCCACTAACCTTTTTCCTCGCCCTCTTCATTTTTTCTCTCCTTTCTTGCTTTTCGTTCTTGCTCCGTCTCCTTCTGTCTCTCTCTACAGGCACTTTTCTCCCATTCACTTTTCCTCTCCTCCTCATGACTCAAGTCACGAGTCATTAGAAAAGCCTGACCTTCTGGGAAAGGTCTTGGGTAAGCAGTGATAAAGTAGGGTTGGGCCCATTGAAGAAAGCTATGCTGTAGCACTATAATAGGTGCAGCTATAGTCCAGGGAGCCGACTAATGGTCCTTAACCGCAATGTGCCATTAGCCTGAAATAAAGACTGGAGGGGAGGACAAAAAGTAGTCCCCCTCTCCTTTACCCTGTCTGACGCGGAGACGCTGATGATGTGAACGTTAAAGGAACGTTTGCGGTGCCTTTGTATTGACATTTATTTTATTACTCGCCTTTTCTAGTGAGGGGGTATTAGTGATCGCTACCTTGAAAGACATGTGAAACTTGAGTCAGTGTTTGAGTTAATGTTTAGTGTGTGTAGAGCCCCAAAAACCACTTGAAACTACATTTCCCATAATCCTTCGTTAGATCCCTTTTTGTCTTAAATCTAATATAAACTGAATCTTAATGTGTAAAAAGGGTGGAGTGCTTCTTTAAACATGAATTTAAAACTCCGTCTTTATCTGCATGGATAACGTGATGAGATCTCCTCCTAACATAATAATCGTTAATCCTTGAAAGCTGTATTGTAAATGTGTCCTTCACACATTTCACGAGTCACGTTTAAAAAACATGAAATAGTGTTCCCTCGTTTCCAACAGCTCAGTGATGATTGTGATTGATTTGCTCGTAAAAGTAACAAACCCTTGGCTCTGTGGAAAATGATCGTCCGTACCTTGTAAAGCAGCCTCTCAGCCATCTCATGAGCGCGGTATTTACAACAGGGAGAGTCTGGGAAACCAATAATCTAGATCAATCGGTGAGTTACGGGGGAGTGGTTGGTGGTTGGTGATCTCGTGAAACGTCTCCTAATTCCTGGACCTTGAGAACAACTATTCGATCCAATCTGTGCAGACTCGAGAAGTGCACGTCCTCGTGCTTATTGCAAACACGCCAGGAGTGGCCTAAAACAGCCCGAACATATCAGATTATTTAACATAACATCCGTTTTTTCTACATACGATCAGTATTTCTTTACCCTGGGCTTTGTAAATGGTGCTAAGTACAGCTGCTGGCCAGCTACTTCCTGCTATTGTCCTTTAATCACAAGTACAGCCGTGATAAATCACAGCAGAACATTCCCTCTGATAATTATTCTTCCTTTCATACCTAAAAGGTGCAAGTACAGGTGATATTAAAGAATATTATCTGCAGTTAGCATATCTATAAAAAAAACAACTGGAAGTATCACGTGCTCTGCTCTGATGTTTTCAAGGGTAGGCCGAATAAAACTGCAGCCGTACAATGTGGTAGGAAGAAGAAGAAGAAGCGTGAGTAGATATTTGTGCATTCAGGGAACTGATTCAAAAGATGGATTTTGTACCAAGTTGCCTGAAACTAATTTGTCTTGGTGTCACAAGCTGCTCATCTACCCAAGGTCAAGAGTGAGGAGGGTGCGAATAAACAGGCATATCACACACGTGTGCTCATGCACTGCCCCACGATTTGTTTGCCGCAGCGAACAGGACAGCAGAAATATGACCAACTTCAGACCCGAGGCCCGCTCACACCGGGTTACTAGTGAGAACAATTTGTGTTTCCTGTTTTTGCCAAGAAACTATTACCCACTGGATGTGTGTAACACGGAGTAGTCTGTAACACGGCTATAGGTCGGCAAAAACAAGACTCTGTAAAGACGCCACGATGTTATCAATCAATTCCAATTCACCTCGTTATGTGTAATAAAGAAGGAAGATTTTCCTCGCTGTCGTCGTTAAGCGCTCGCTCATGGTGGCTGTTTTGTCTCTGCTTTAACTTCTGTTAGTGCTATTTAAATAAAACTGAATTAAATCCTTTATTCTCCTCTGTGAGTTTAATATTTTTGAGGTGGAGATAAAGACGTTGTCGGGGCACCAGTAGTTGTGAGATTGTTTTGTTTTGACATATGGTGATACACTTGAATCGAGTCAATTCTTCAAATGCATCACACCCCGCCCTAAATCCCTTTCTAAACAACTGTCAAAGCGCAGGCAGGTCTGTTTAGCATATCACAGCTAATCAATTAACTGCTGCGTTGATTAATTGAAATCTAAGTCAAACCCAGCAGACCAGAAGAGGATGTTAGAGGCCCGCTCCCATGATACTATTGATTACGCCAGGGTCAGCGAGCGTAATGTGTCACTGGACCGCTCACAGAAGGAGAAAGCACCCTCCTGGTGCTGGCCCGCGTGCTGTTATTCTGAGGTGGATTATTGAATAGCTGTCCATCATAACAGGAGCTGGAGTAGACAGATATCGTGCACGGAGCACTGGCACAGGGAGGGAGCAGATGGTGCTATTTTTTATTAATGACTAACATCAACATTATGCCTGTGTACACGTCAAAACAAGATGCACGTATCACACCAGCGGGGTGGACACATGCAGCGTAGCCTCTGAGCATAAACTATAACATGCATCACATTAGCATGTGTGGAGTTTATAGAAAACGTGCTGGAAAATATTCACAGTTTCTTGATTCTGGCGAGGTTACAGAAATCTATTCAATAGAGTCTATGGCAGACGCTTAACTGTCAGAATCTCTCATAAAGAAATCTGTGTGTAGGTGTGTGTGCATTATATCTACATTTTGAAAAAAGGAACAAGGGAGTATTTTTAATTCTGATGATCTCGACTTCAGACTTTCCATCCACGGAAACAATATGCAGTCTGGTCAACCCACATTCTCTTTCATCACTTGGCAAATCCATCACATATTTAGGGAATAGCAGTTCATTGGCTAGTAGTTGAGACGACTGTCTATTAATAAACATGGTCACTGGGGCTTGGCTGCACAAAAGGTTTGTCACTGATAGGATCGGTAAATAGAAAAATCCCCCAGAGATGCAGGCGAAAGCTTTGACTCTGAAAAGTAACATACTGCTAGGCTGCTCCGCGCGATAATAATAAGTCAAGGTCTAATCAGAACGCTCGCAGATTATACTTTATTTGAATTGTGAGAGGGGGAAACTGGAATCATTCTGTTTGCTTTCGAAGTGCTTACAGATTTCACGGCAGATTCCCGTCGGTGTCGCTTTGTATCACTGATGTGTTCTTAGCTATTGAATATAGCAGTATCATTTATTTTTGTGGCAATAATACATGCACTGTTATTAGTAGTATTCTTAGTACTACAGTAGTAGTCTCACATAACAATGGCCCCTTGAGGGTCAATCTCTATAAGCCCCCATGTTAAAATGCCCAACTTTTAGTCTCTATAGCTAATTTCCTTGTTCATGTTTCATTCATGATCATATTAATGCTACGCTTAATTGAAAGCACGGCCACTTTGTCAGGTGAGGGCCGTTAAAGGTGGCTTTGTTTGAGCAACCAGGCTTCATTCAGCCTCGCCCACATCTCCAGGGGAGGCGGCAGAGACAGGACCGCCAAGACCAGAACCACCACACTCTGAAGCCAATGGGTGACGTCACGGATACGGATATAGATTGGCCGGGGGAGGCGGCAGAGACAGGACCGCCAAGACCAGAACCACCACACTCTGAAGCCAAGGGGTCAATCTCCATAAGCCCCCATCTTAAAATGCCCAACTTTTAGTCTCTATAGCTAATTTTCCTGTTCATGTTTCATTCATGATCATATTAATGCTACGCTTAATTAAAAGCCACCACACGCCGAAGCCAATGGGTGACGTCACGGATACAGCACACCAAACTAATGTGAGATACTTGCAAATCCCAAATAACAAAGTCGGAGTGACTCCTTCCAAAAGAGTTCTAAGACTTTTGGTGCATGCATGTCCATAGTTTTTGAATTGTCCATTCAAAAACACCACCAACAACTTGACCTAATCGAGTATCTGCATTTATCTGCACACGTAATTATTACATGTCACGGAATACTTTCTAAATAGCAACCGTTCACATTAAGCTCTGACAGCTATTGGAATAAATTGACTACAAAGGAATCCATTAGTAATGTCAGGGTAGTTCATATGTGTGATTTAAATGCAGATGTAAATATTTGAATAGATCAATATCCTTGACTTAAGTTTGCTCTTTTTTTTTTTTCCTCATAGAATAAGCTTATGAAAAATACAAGACTTGACTCTGAGGTTATGCTAATACAGGAATTCAGCTCCGCTCTTACAATCCCCATGATAACCTTCATTTATGTCTAAGGTTGCTGATTTATTACGACCGTCTAATGCAGAAAGACTCGCAGTAAATCCCCTATTTATAATAATAGACACATTTACGTGTAATGTAAAATAATTCATCTGCGTTGAATACAAAGAGAATTAGGACAAGCCGTGTTCATAAAAAGGCATAATACTGGAGATATAAGCTCAATATTCCTAATATGGGTTTTAGTACTTGAATTAAATTACATTCTAATGACAACCCACCCGTGCTACATACACACCTAAAGGAAAACAGGTGACCCGTGTGACATTATGTTTTAATGACCCTTCTACCTTTAAAGCAGAGCGGCTAGATAAACAGCAGCCAGGCCAGCAGCAGTGTGTGGGTGTGCTTTGAGTTAAATGCTAATGCCAGAATGCAAATACTCACAATGGCTATACTAACAAGTTAATATGTTTAACATTTATCATTTTCATTTTGTGTGTCTAAATTCATATACTTCTCCTAGTACACTCCTCTGTAATACACCATATATGCTATTTTAAAACCTTCTTAAAACCCACCTCTTCTCATTGGCTTTTAACCCCAAGTAGAGTTGATTTTATGTGTGTACATGCATAATTTATTTACTTATTTATTTTATTTCATTGTTTCTTTTGTCTTTCTTTCATGTTTTTATTGTGTTTCTATTGTTTGTGTTTTATTTTTTTGTGCAGAACTTTGAAAACCTTGTATTTACTAAAAATCCTATATAACTAAAATGGATTGGATGGGATGTACTTTCTGGTGTTGTGCACTAATTTCAGAGTATTGTAGTCTCAGTTCGAGCACAGTCATTGCAGCCTAGAACTGCATGCAGAGCAACAACTGTATAAATATGAAACATATGCACAACCGCTTCAGTTTCAGCAGCTTTCTTGGCCAAGGCCGGTGGACCCTCTCCTTCTAACACCACCCGAGTATGGTTAGGTGCGTAAATTAAGACATCTT
The DNA here is from genome assembly GCA_004119915.2 of Collichthys lucidus. Lineage (NCBI taxonomy): Eukaryota > Metazoa > Chordata > Actinopteri > Sciaenidae > Collichthys > Collichthys lucidus. The sequence goes on from CM014093.1 coordinate 26,935,318, forward strand.
AGTCTATCTTAGTTTAAAATTCCATTCAGTGGTTGTTGGGATATTTAAGCTTGAACCAAACGGGTGGGTCAATAAATCGACCGACCCAAGAGCAATGTTCATGGCAAGGCTAAGACGTCTCTGACTCAAAATTGCAGTCTGCGTTTTTATATACAGATACAAACTTGATTATTTGTTAAGTCGTCTGTAGTGGAAATTGTTGACTAACTTGACTTAATTATTTCCTGAAGTGGAGACGTTGAACTGATCTTGTCAGCGTTGTCATCAAGGCTGGGTTCCTCCTGTCATAATGTAGTATGTGTTATTTTTGTTATTTTTGTGTCGTTGTTCCTCCCTGCCTAAGGGTGGTGCTACCACCTTAAGGCCTCTCTCTCTCTCTCCAGGTGCTGCCTGCTGATTGGTTAATGGACTGGTGGATCGGCTTTAAATGGCCGCCGCTGGAGACACTCGCTCTTTTCTCTTGACCTGACTCCCAACTGCACCAGGCTGAGTTGGATTGTGTTCTGTGAAATTGTACGTTAGCTCAGCAGTCCAGGTAGTTGTTGGGGTGAGTAGCTCTTTTGGTTTATCTATTTTTTTCTCCTGTTTATTTCATAGGGAGGCAGGTTAGAAACTTGTATATTGTTTTCCTTGTTTTGGTTAGGTAAGTTAGTTTTTGGTCAGATTGTTTTGTTTGTTGTTCTGGGCCATGCTCACCCTGAAGCTTTAAACTACCACCTTTGAAACAACAACAACAACAACAGGACTGCAGCTCTGACGACAACAACAACAACAGGACTGCAGCTCTGACGACAACAACAACAGGACTGCAGCTCTGACGACAACAACAACAACAGGACTGCAGCTCTGACGACAACAACAACAACAGGACTGCAGCTCTGACGACAACAACAACAACAGGACTGCAGCTCTGACGACAACAACAACAACAGGACTGCAGCTCTGACGACAACAACAACAACAGGACTGCAGCTCTGACGACAACAACAACAACAGGACTGCAGCTCTGACGACAACAACAACAACAGGACTGCAGCTCTGACGACAACAACAACAACAGGACTGCAGCTCTGACGACAACAACAACAACAGGACTGCAGCTCTGACGACAACAACAACAGGACTGCAGCTCTGACGACAACAACAACAACAGGACTGCAGCTCTGACGACAACAACAACAACAGGACTGCAGCTCTGACGACAACAACAACAACAGGACTGCAGCTCTGACGACAACAACAACAACAGGACTGCAGCTCTGACGACAACAACAACAACAGGACTGCAGCTCTGACGACAACAACAACAACAGGACTGCAGCTCTGACGACAACAACAACAACAGGACTGCAGCTCTGACGACAACAACAACAACAGGACTGCAGCTCTGACGACAACAACAACAACAGGACTGCAGCTCTGACGACAACAACAACAACAGGACTGCAGCTCTGACGACAACAACAACAACAGGACTGCAGCTCTGACGACGACAACAACAACAGGACTGCAGCTCTGACGACGACAACAACAACAGGACTGCAGCTCTGACGACGACAACAACAACAGGACTGCAGCTCTGACGACGACAACAACAACAGGACTGCAGCTCTGACGACGACAACAACAACAACAGTTGGACTGCAGCTCTGACGACGACAACAACAACAGTTGGACTGCAGCTCTGACGACGACGACAACAACAACAGTTGGACTGCAGCTCTGACGACGACGACAACAACAACAGTGGGACTGCAGCTCTGACGACGACAACAACAACAACAGTAGGACTGCAGCTCTGACGACGACGACAACAACAACAGTTGGACTGCAGCTCTGACGACGACGACAACAACAACAGTTGGACTGCAGCTCTGACGACGACGACAACAACAACAGTTGGACTGCAGCTCTGACGACAACAACAACAGTTGGACTGCAGCTCTGACGACAACAACAACAACAGGACTGCAGCTCTGACGACAACAACAACAACAGGACTGCAGCTCTGACGACAACAACAACAACAGGACTGCAGCTCTGACGACAACAACAACAACAGGACTGCAGCTCTGACGACAACAACAACAACAGGACTGCAGCTCTGACGACAACAACAACAACAGGACTGCAGCTCTGACGACAACAACAACAACAGGACTGCAGCTCTGACGACAACAACAACAACAGGACTGCAGCTCTGACGACAACAACAACAACAGGACTGCAGCTCTGACGACAACAACAACAACAGGACTGCAGCTCTGACGACAACAACAACAACAGGACTGCAGCTCTGACGACGACAACAACAACAACAGGACTGCAGCTCTGACGACGACAACAACAACAACAGGACTGCAGCTCTGACGACGACAACAACAACAGGACTGCAGCTCTGACGACGACAACAACAACAGGACTGCAGCTCTGACGACGACAACAACAACAGGACTGCAGCTCTGACGACGACAACAACAACAACAGTTGGACTGCAGCTCTGACGACAACAACAACAGTTGGACTGCAGCTCTGACGACGACGACAACAACAACAGTTGGACTGCAGCTCTGACGACGACGACAACAACAACAGTGGGACTGCAGCTCTGACGACGACAACAACAACAACAGTGGGACTGCAGCTCTGACGACGACAACAACAGTTGGACTGCAGCTCTGACGACGACAACAACAACAGTTGGACTGCAGCTCTGACGACGACGACAACAACAACAGTAGGACTGCAGCTCTGACGACGACGACAACAACAACAGTTGGACTGCAGCTCTGACGACGACGACAACAACAACAGTTGGACTGCAGCTCTGACGACGACAACAACAACAACAGTTGGACTGCAGCTCTGACGACGACAACAACAACAACAGTTGGACTGCAGCTCTGACGACGACAACAACAACAACAGTTGGACTGCAGCTCTGACGACGACAACAACAACAACAACAACAACAACAACAACAGCAGGACTGCAGCTCTGTGACCTTGGTCATTTTTGGGAGTGGGGAAAGAGTGGAGCGTCCTTTTCTTATGTTTGGTTCCCCTAGGCCGGGCGTAACACTCCAGCAATCACAATGACATATTTCTTCAAATGTAAAGCATTGATTCTTAAACACATGTGCCCTTGTTAGCCTTGGAAAAACCTTGAACTTTGTGATGCGTCTCCACCTCAAGCTGTAGTTAATACGTAAAATGCCGTGACAATGAAAATCATTAATCATTTCATGGAGAAATGGCACATCAAAAACAGGCTGATAACCGACAGCGTGGCCTCAAGCCCTGCTTTCGGCAACACGGGCTGTCAATATGTGTCGTGTGAAGTAACTAACACATGAGGTCTTCATGAAAATGACCGATCAAAGAGTGGAGGTAGGTTAATTAGAGTGCACATCAAAGACTGTGGATCCTCTGGAGAGAAGCTTCACACGTGACACATGGTTCTCCAAGCATATCACATAGATCAAACTTATCTCAGCCGCTTTTCACTTAAGCCCCCAAATATGCACAAAGACATCCTGCGGAGCAAAAGATTTTCATAAAAGCGTCAATGTTTATCACAGTGGAAAACCAATATTATCACACTGTGTTTGCTCTCTCTTGCCTTGATTTGATAAATTCCAAGAATGTCACCGGCAGCTTTGCGTTGACATTACTGGCAGAAACGGTGTCTGGCCTTCGCCCACATGCAGCACAATACAACTGCTCTTCTTCTAAACCCCAAAAAAATAAATAAATACTGCAGGTACTTCCTGCATCAGTGATCAATCTAATGAAAACAAGGTACTTCTTCTCCCCGCACACGGTTGCCACAAGACTTTATGTAAACTGCATTAAAACAGCGGCAAAAAAAAAATGTAATTAGTGTTAGGCATCACTAAGCATGGGCTCAGCAGTAATTCACTCCTTTTCACTTCCCTTCTTTCCCCTCCTACTTCCCTCCCAACAATTCAGAAGACGGAGGGATGAAATTTCCCAAGGATCCAGGAAACGCATAGAGGATTACAGGAAATACACAGCCACTCGCATCCTGGCATTAAGCAGGGCTTAGGTTTCAATACGGTATGCATATAGTCCTCCCCAGCGTTTTGGAGGCTGGCATTATAGAAATAATATATGCACCCCCATTATGCTACGGTCATTTATTATATTGTAGCTCTCTCAGTGCTTATGAACAATTTCATTAATGTATATAATATTCAGCCAACAGTCCTCCGATATAAAAAGCCTGAATTAATCTTACTGTCTTTCACACTGACGGATTGCCTTGTCTTCAGTACACTAAGTGAATTAATTACGTAGTCTCATGTCAGCTTAAGCACCTGAAAGGAGAAAAGGAATTAAGAAAACTGATAAAGATGCGTTGTACAGTCCATTAGAGACAAATCAGTTCCCATGATTTAAATTCTATGATTAATATGCATGATGAACATCAGAATATTAAAGAATATGAGATCCAATTTTAGGACCTCTGGTGTGCACTGCATGCATATAAACTAATGACGATCAAACGTTCAGTTGGCAGGACCAAGCTGGTGTAGGTTTTTTTTTTTTTTTTTTTTTGGCATATGTGTGCATGCATCTCTGCACTCTTTGATATTCATGACGGTGTTAAGGCTCCTGGATTTAATTAAAGCAATTCAGGCGAGGTGGCAAACTGGATTGGTTAATGCAGTGCTGTGGAACAAGGAGCGGCAAACTGGGAGGTCTTAGCAGCAGCAGGGGAAACCTGTGCTGCTGAAACACTGATAAAAGCGTAGTTGATGGAGTCGTGGTACAATGAGGAGATGAGAGCAAAGCGGTGTTGCCATGGAAGGTAAATTGGTAAGGAGCAAACTTTGCATATGAAAGTAACTCGGTAGTTCCTTTGATTAATGCACTATACTATATATACACATATATATATATATATATATATATATACTCTGTCATTGTACTGACTGCGTTCGGTCACATAACAGTAAGAATCAATCTGCTTATGTCTGTCTCTCTGCATGGAGCTGAAATGTGGAATGAAAGGTCTGTCCTAACACCCGCACGGCACTTAAGTGCCAGCTTGTGTGATGCATTTCCATCAATTGCCAGCGATTTCTGAAGTATCCATTAAGACTGCCACAGTGATTTTCAGAACACACGGGGGCACGCTTGGCTAATGAGTTCATGTTGTCACTCACACAGCACAGAATGTATTTTTATATTAAACAGGACCACATGCAGCCTTACATCTGACCACTCGCTACGTCCTGGCCTTTTCAATTATGGTTGCTACAGCCCGTCAAGCTTTGTGTGCACATGCAGTTTTTTGCAGTGATGATGTTGGCAGATTAACCACTTCAAATGTAATGTTTCTTTTTTTTAAAACAACCGGCTTTTATGATTTCAGACGGAGGTAGACAAAAGCAGACTGTATGCAGGTTTGACCATAGCGAACTATAGTCAATTATGTTGGCTCCAGTCAACTTTTTAATGTTTCTGGCTGACTTGCTTTGAAAGGAGAAACTTGCAAATATGGATATTTAAATGTTCATTTGACATGTACATGCCATCCTTTTAACCAAAAAAAACCCAACAAATCCACATGGTTATTAATGAGGCAGTTATTACCGAGTAATTAGCTACTGCTGGAGCAAATAAACTCATAATTCATTTCTTAGACTTTTGCTGTTGAGTTTTTGGTTTAGGGGAAAAGCAAGAAAAAAAATAAACAACACCACCATCCAAACTTTGTAAATGAGTCTCCATTACCGCAGCCCCATGTGCACCACTTTCAAATACAAAGCTTTGACAAGCCCGCTGTGCCTAGTTATGGTTGCTGCACTGATTTGGACAATCGCTGCAGGGTTTAGCAAACAGTCACTTACAATCGATTAACAATCCCGATAGAGTTGAGCCTGATACTCGGCTGAAACGAGTATCCGGGGGTTCTCTAGACTGCGACTCTGCCTGTTTGAGATTTTTTTTGTGTGTCTGACACTTTTATTGCTGTATTTCCTAAAAAATAAAGGTTGTAGTGATATAAATAATATTATAAATTAAGCTACACACACTTCATAATTGAAACCGCATGTGTTGTATTCATCGTTGCAAAACTTCGTTAGTAGTTTCGAAATAGTTTGTTTGCTATCGTGATCAAAGCTCAATGCTGTCCTGTAAATAGTTTTTCTAATCAGCAATAAATAGAATTGAATTTCTGATCAACCCATATCAATTGCATGCTTAAAATAACATACCGGTTAAAGCCCCGCCCATTTCAAGACAACCTGACCACTGCCCCACCCACTCCGAGTACGGATACAGATACAGATAATTCATATGGTTGACAGATACAGATACAGATAATGTTGTACTCGCTCATCCCTAAATCCTGATGTGGGTTATTAACTGAACTATAGCAGCAGCAGCAGCAGCGACTCCTGTAAAACTCAAAAGCTGAGATGATGGAAAATCTAAAATTACAGATCAAGTCTTACAGTTATATCTTTAGAAAACCAACTACAGCCCCGACACGAGCCACACTGCATCGTGAAGAAATAGCCAGGAAATAGTCTGAAAGAGTTGCTCCCTGAAATTTTGTCAGCAGCCAATCACTCCATGGCTGTGTTTACTGCCTGTGCCATTAACGGCCGTAGGCACAAGTGCTATGGCAGTGAGCTAGTTTATATCATCCGTTGCACAGTAGTACACTGACGCAATTTACAGCAATTGCCAGTGACATGATCTGACATGAAGTATAGCTCCGAACCATCTCAACAGATGTTTCACCGGAGCTCTGCATTCTTCACTTCCCAATGAAAGCTGCCAAGTTTGTCTGATGACAGAAGGTGATGGCAGGGAGTGCAGGGGGTGCTTAGAGAAAGCACAGGCAGTGCACCGAGGACTGTTTTAGACCAGAATTAAAGACTTTAAAACCTGTAACTGTCCCCAAAGGCATGCATGCTTTAGGTGTACTAAGCGTTGCATGACATTGTCTGCAAAATCACTTCCCTGCCCTAAAGGTTGCAACCGATCCACAGTTAAAGAAAAGTGAAGTAATTAATCCCTTTTCCTTCTTTAGGAACACATCAACCTGGAGATTGCCAGCAGCTACCGAATTCTTTGGCAGTACTGGGCTGCAATAACAACAGGTGCTGCATATACCTGAAGCTCTACTCTGCCAGTCTGAGTGACATAATCACCCAGCAGCTTATCTTTTCCTGGAACTATAAAGTAGCCAATCTTGCATGCTGCCACAGTTATCAACCACAGCTGGGGCATGGCTCAGGGCTTGAAAAGCTGACCGTGGTAACACGTCTTTGCACTTTTTCAAACCCAGTGTGCGCTTGGAAATTAGTGAATGAAAAATTATTAATAGTTATGGCTGGCTGCAGCCTTGGTTCCTTTCTTTTCTTTTTAACTACATGTTCAAATATCATTCAAAGGACAAGGACATCTTATTACATACATATGGATGAAGCTTTATGGAGATCATCTGTGATCTTGATCTCATGCAAATGTGCCATGTTTGTAAATGCTAAATTAAATATTCCTGTGCAAATGACCTTACCGTATTTCGGCAAAGCCAGAGGTCATGTGATAACATTAGTGCAAAATGACATCAATGTGATTGGGTTTAAGGTTTTTTTTGTTTGTCTGCCTCGTTCTCATTCGAATCAGTCACGGAGGCTCATCTAGTCACTACACTACTGCACTTAGACCCATTCTTAGAAAGCAAGATCTGAGGATCACATGCGGTAAAAATGTTTTAGACAGGCTCAAAAGTTTTTACGTGGTAGGTTATGTTACTCAGAGACTTGACATCATACCCTGGGGATATGATGTCAGTAAGCCTGAGTGAAATACAGACTCATCCTGTGCAAATGTGCCGCACAAAACGCAGACATGGGTTAACTGCGAAACGGCACCGTGTAGTCAGTCGTTTGTGAGTCATATGGGTATGGCACTGCGTCATATGTGTAATTAATTAATAACTGTGAGGTGCAGGTGAGTCTTAAGGAGTAATGCTGTGTTCCAGACAACTTGGAACTCAAATTTCTCAACATCCTACCAGAAAAAGTACAATGAAATGAAGAGACTCACAGTCTTCCATTTACCTCGACCTCTGACGTCACGCACACTTCTCCTCTCTAGTCTACGGTATTTGTATCAGGCCAGTAAATGGAATATTTAGATCCAAGAATAAAAAAGCCGTAAAATAAAATGTATCATGGCATCTGTTTTCCTCGTGCATCACATTTTCTCCTCGGTTTTGTTTATGTATGCACGGCTGCTCTGCCGAGACTTCAATTGCGCGTACACTTGCCAAAGAAACATCAGTTTGTCACGGTCAGCCATGTGTTTTGTTTGCGGCCGCGCAAATGGACTGTGTGGAGAGGGGTTGGAAGTTGGAAAAATTGTGGTCTCTGACTTTGCAGCAGCACAAGAGAAGAACCCACATGCAGATAGCCGTGGACGGTATGGGGCGGTTGAATGATTTAATGACCAGTCGAAGATGCAAAGAATCTTCCAGGCAGACAAAAGTAGGTTGACAGGCAGGGGGGGTGCAGCAGGCAGCTTGAAAGCAAAGAAACATGACAAGAAAAAAACAACGAGGATCTGACAACCGACCGGGAAAAGCAGCTGGTGTGTGCGCCGTAGGGCTGATGAGGAAATAAAGTGCAGGTGGGGAGATGGGCGGGGAAGCTCAGGTGAGGAGAATGAGGTTATCGCGGAGCGGCGGGATTTGAAATAAAAAGGAAAGTCTGAGGGCATCTGGTGGACAGGTAGATAATAATAATGAACGGGTCTGGAGAAGTGGGGACATGGCTGGAGGGTGGGACGGAGCAGAAAAGCAGATTGTGACAAATAAGGAATTACAACAAGACCGGGATCTGCTGGCTGTGGCGCTCTGACAGCTTGGTAATCGAGTACAAAACTTCAAATTTTCATCTTGTAGAAAGAAAGAAATACTCAGCACGTGTAAAACTGCAACAATACACAGCAGCACATATATGGGGCATGCTACAAATGCAATCATGGGGAAACAATATCTCTTTTTAATTTGAATTCTGGAGATATTGAACAGGAAGTCTGGTCATGCTTTCTACGCATATTGATGCTTCTCTGCTCGCTCGCCGTCAAACAAACCACAGCATCAAATTTAACGAAAGCAATTACAGTGGAAACTCTGTTCCAACCACACGAGCTGTTCATCACACCCAGGAACCGTTAGACCCCGGGAGGGAAATGACGCACAGAGCAAAAGACCTACACCTACAAGAGGCCTGCAGGCAAGTGCAACTTTGAATATCATGCATGCACTTCCACCTATATGTCACTTACACAAGCATTCTGCTGTATCGTGTGTGATATTCAACATGTCTGAGTTGTTAATGGATGATACTGAAGAACACAGTTACAGCCGCCTCTTTTATTTATTTATTTAGGGCTCTATTAAAGCAGCAGCAGCCATGTTTACTTGTTATTTTATATATTTTTAATGCTCATACATTATCATGCAGTTTTATGAACTGTGCATGTGAGATGTATTGATTTTTATTTTTTTTTAGTTGGGAAGGCATCCTCTGCAAACCTCGCCCTGTTATTTCATGAAACAGTTCCATCACAGTGCACAGTTACAGCTTTCCCCATAACGGGTGAGTAGCACGTTTTTTTTCGGCATCTTCAGGATTAACTCCTGTTGCCTCAATCACACGCGGGGGCTGCCTGCATACCCATGAAGGTGTGCAACATCGCATTCTTCAAAACAACGCCATTAGTCACGGGATGCCTGGATGAGTAATGATCACAGACTTGATCTGACTCAACCAGTTTGGCACTCTGAAGATAACGGAGGAAAAATGTGACTGGGCTTTTTTTTTTTGTTGTTGTTTTCCAGTACATCTGTTATAACCAATGGCAGATTTGTTTTTTTTTTCCTTTTTTTGCCATGTTTTCTTAATGTCAATATATTTTGGGTTTTAAATGAAGTTGCATAATTGTTATTTAAACACTGAGATATTAATATTAAATACGAAACTGTAGTGAGACACTTGACTTGACTATCCTATTAAACAATCTCCGTGGCTGTGGAGTGAAGCTGTGAAACTGCAGTTCCTTAAACGTCCACTTGAGGCTGGCTCCAGAAGTGAGTCAGTCTCCATAAGTCCCCATGTTCAAATGTGAAATAAACATGTTTACAGCCTGGTACAAAAAACAGTTTTGGTCTCTGTAGCTAATTTCCCCGTTCATGACAACTGTACTGAGGGTGAATTTATATACAACTCACCTGTTCACATTATATTAAGGCTTAAAGTTATGCATAATTAACAGCATGGCTGCTTTGATTGACAGGTGGGTGCTATTATAGATGACTTGTGCACCCAGGCATCATTCAGCGCACCTTAGGTCCACTGGTGATTTGCTGATTAGCCTGGAGGTGGAAGATGGAACATGATGGTGGTTCATTCTTAGTACTGCAAAAGGTTTCTATGTATGTATATATTTTTTTTAATGAATTTGATTAGAAAATTAACTGAAAAAGGTCTTTCATGTAGTAAATCATGCACTCAGCGTGCCGCATCTGGTGGCAGCACGGCTTTCCACATGTCACATGTCATTTGAGAGTAAGCACTCACAGTCAATTTTTCCACCGCAGCTGCTGCCCAACAAAGACTGATGAGAGTTAGATATGCAAAGGCAATAGGCGGTGGTCTCACTGCTGACTGATCCTTATCCTTCCTTCAAAGCCCGGGCTTGAGTTCTCACAGCAGCGGCTCAGCTTACATCTACTGCTAACAGCTTTAGTTTTTATCATGGGTCTTGGATTAAACTTCTTTTTTCTAATAGCCACCTGCACTGCATACTAGTGAACAGCGGAAAGGTCACAGTTTATCTGCTGCAGGTGGACATGTGATGAGAAACAAATCTACGTGGGGGAAAAAGTGAGCAGCTGAAAGACGTGCCACACTTTCCTGATTTCATTACGCTTCCCCGCTCCTTCTCGCGCATACAGAATGTAAATATTTGACGCTTTCGCTTGACCTTTAGATCCCAGGATGCAGTCGAGGTTGAAAAGGTAATTTTTTATAGTTAGTCGCTATAATATCTGATTATCATCTGACCCGAGTGCTGACAGTATCTCACATGGTGGAGCGGGGGGTCCAGCATTCACAGGATGCGGCTCCTCCTCACAGCATGTCCAAATATCCTCGATGGGACAAGGTCGTTTTTATCGAGAATACTGTAGCTATATAGTTGGAGCAGCAATGTGGGGATATTGCAGTCTGGTCTACAGTGCAGCAAAAAAAATTTGATTTACTGACAAACTTTTGTGATTCATATTGTTTCAACATCCCGATTTTGCCACTTCAGTCAAGTCCAATCAAACCCGCAGAACAGCTCGGGTCTTTACTTGATTCATTTACGCTGGGTGGAGGAGAATGATGGACAGGAGGCCTGCACGTCTTCAAATTACACGGCCAATTTGGCACCATAACATTTCTTACTTTCACACGTTCAACCATCCATCCATCCATTTTCTGCCACTTATCCAGGTCACAGTAGCAGCAGCCTGAGCGAGGTAGTCCAGACGTCCCTCTGCCCAGTTTTACAACTCCTCTTGGGGGAAAATCCTCAAGCCAGATGGGACGTAGAATCTCTCCAGGGTGTTCCAGGTCTCGAGAGGAAGACGCCCAGGAGGCATCATGATCAGAAACCAAAAACCACCTCAACTGGCTCCTTTTTTTTAAAGATTTTTTTTTTTGGCCTTTATTGATAGTACAGCTGAAGATAGACAAGAAGCAGGGGGCAGAGAGAGGGGGGAGTGACACGCAGTAAATTAGCCGCGGGATTCGAACTAGGGCCAGCTGCAGCGAGGACTACAGCCTCCACACACGGGGCGGCCGTTTAACCCACTACGCTACAGACCGCCCCAACTGGCTCCTTTTTGACGTGAAGAAGCAGCAGCAGAGCTCCCTCCCTTGTTACACCTGTTAATAGTATTAAAATAAGTCAAGACGGAGTGTGGTGGACTTGGCTACAACCTATTTCAGCCATAAATCTAATGACCTAGCAAAGTTAAACTGCCAGCAGCATTTACCTACTTCGAAATGGTAGCTGTGAGCCACTAAACCCACACGACTGGATATGATGACAAGTGGAATCACACGTACTTTATTACATATATGCTCGTATTAATGCCAGTGGCAGCTGGTGGAGCTCCACTGATTCCTCGGTTCGGCTGACTAATCAGCGGCGATAGGGCGTTGATTGGAGGAAATTGGATCGGTTTATGGCCGATGGCTACGTCGCCTCCTCCAGTACCGCAGAGATTGGTGCCTGTAAGCACACACGCCTCCACATCGCACCCACCAGTCAACTCAGGGAATATCTATGCCGGTATTTTAAGCCAAAAAAAGGGTGCATCTACTCGACAGTGGAAGAGAAGGCCCAGCCTGTCCTGAGAGTGATGCTCGCTTGCCAAGTCCTGGCAGCGAGCCCAAAAATCCGTAAATTCACGCTTCACCCTATTCTACAGAATCGGATTATTCTCAAACTCCAGCCTCTAACTTAATTACTCTGTGGACCCACCATCAAACAGCCCGCGGCTCTCGGGCTGGCGATTCCCCAGAGCCAGCAGCGGTGCACTGGACGGAGGTAAACTCTGGAGTCTTGGGAGAATCACTAAGCTTTCTATTAGACACGAGAGGCTTCACTTTGATTTATTTTTTGGTGACCAATGGTTAGAGTCTCACACACACTGTGGCCTAAATTCTTGTGTGCCTCATGTTGTCTGCCGGTGCTTTCGATGATCAAGTTTGATGTTCAGTGATCCAGATTTATTTCTTTTGGTAGTTATTACTTTGACCCAACAATTCTTCAGTTCCTCTTGCAGCAGGAGAAACAAGCTTCACCAGCTGCATTAACTGCATCTGTTGTGATAGTGCAGGTAACTGCTAGTTCAGGTTAATTAACTGGTTAAGGAGGTAGGAGGAATCAGGTGAGGAGAGAAATTGCCTGTGCTTTCTTCTTTGAGGAGTTTCTGAGAGTTTTGTGGGAAATTAACCCAACTTGGTTCTTGGTGTATATCGCACCTGCAGCTAAGGGTAAGTCCAGTTTTAATATATTTTAAAGTTCAGTTCAATTTTATTATTTCATTAGTTTTTGGGGGAATAATTGAGTGTGTGGGAGATGCTAAACAAAATATTTGCATTTGGTTTATTAACCGTATTTATTTGGTTGATTGTTTTGTGTCTATCTGCAGTTTAGCCTCATTTAAGTTTAATAATTCTATCAGTTTAGAAGCAGTTTTTAAAGTTGTATTCTTCATGCAGTGGAAGTTTCTTTTTCCTTTATGTTATTTCTGTTTTAAAAACACCTTCGCACCTATACACAGGCCCACAGGTGTACAGGCCAGAGTTAAAGTCAAGTCTATGCCCCGCAGAGATCACAGTCTAATTAACTGGCTATCCCAAATAAGCTCACATAACGACATCTGGCCCGTGATTGGCACATCTCTATTTTTATCAGACTGCAACACTGACGGCTGGTTTCGTTTTCACCTTGTGAGTCTGTGCGCGCGTCACGTCGTCATGGCAAAAATCTGCTCCTTACACCTACATGTACTGCAACCGGAGTCTCAGCCCTTTGGCAGGTGTTTATCGGTCTGTTTGTCGGGCAGATTGTGTCAGCACGATAGAATTACAACAAGATGCAACGTGCAGTTATGAAACTTTACAGGTGTGTTGCAAGTTGCAAGATGGATGTGGTGCCAATGTGGCGCAAGTGCCAACATGCTGACGGCCGTTGCAGGTGGTGTACATGGTGGCACATGCTGTGAGTAGTTAAATCTCTTTAATTCAAAGATTGAGGCAGCTCCTACGTGAGTGGAAGTGTTGCGATGCTGTCCGTGTACCTGATGAAGGCCAGACAAACCGAAATGTTGTAATCACATAAATTTTTTAGCAGTGTGCAGTTCTTCTCAATGTTTTTTCAAGTTGCACCTTCCTCAGGCTCACCTGTCACACATTCAGGTATACAGAGGGTTTGTTTTTTCCTCTCTGTCTACTGTATACACTGGCACATATGGAAAACACAGGAGGAAGACCCATTTTTAAGGTGGGATGCCAGTCGATGTGAGCAGATCCATCAGTGTTTGTCTCCCACTGAGATACTGAGATGATGGATGGATCTAATGGATTGATTTAAGCCTCGGCTTCCCTCACTGACTGACTGAATAACTGAGTGAATGCTAGAGCAAATAACTTCAGCTGGTGGGGAATGCATTTATACCGTGCACTTCCTCCACAGTCGAGTTCATCCATCACTTCGGCTGATTGTTAGGTTAGGCCTCTCTCAAGGTTATTGTGTATACTTTATTATTTCCTAATAGGGAAGGGATTTGACACCAATATTACCAGATCACTTTGTTCATATTTACTTCAATTCCACAAAGAATTTTTCCTCAAGCTCTTGTTCCGGTGACTGATTGCGAAGTATGTATTGTTTTGCACAGGACGATAACTCGTTGTCTGTGGGGATGGACGGATAAATGCCACAGAAACTCACACTTTAATATATCGATTTCTCTAAGATTTGCTTGGTTGCACAGCCCTTTTTAAAATCATGCAGTGCAGCAACTTATCAAACATTGAGACTTTATTGTTGCTGGAACATCCTATGCCCGTTTTGAATTTGATGCTGGCAACGTGTTTCAACGAGGTTGGGTCATGTTTAACACGGCGTTGCATCAGCTCTTCTTTTAACCACACTGTAAACGTCTGGGAACTGAGGAGATTTCACTGTAAGTCATGTTTTGCCCATTCTTCCTTGATGTAGCTGCTCAACAGTTCGGGGTCTCCTTTGTCGTATTTTCCGTTTCATAATGCGCCAAACATTTTCCAGCTGGTGACAAGTCAGGACTGTAGGGAGGATGGTTTAGCAGAGTTGTTGGATCAAGCAGTTCTGGATGGTTGAAGCTGTGACTTTGTACCGCTTTAACTGCTTGAACCAAGATTTAAACCTTAACAAGAGCGTTGTGACATCATATACATCATCTACACAGATCCCGTTGTCTTAAGAAAGCCCAGATCACCCCCTGTTTGGCCATTGGTGCAAGGACAAATAGATTCAAACACAGTTTTTATCCAAATGCAATAGCCACTGTGAATGCTGCCAAAAAATAATGTGCACAATGTTTTACGTAATGCTCCTTTTAGCATATTTAGTATTTATTTTGATTTTAGCACATGTTTAATTTTATTTATTTTAGTTAGTTTTAGTGTCTCGGGTATATTTATTCTTATTTATTCAAGTTATTTTAAGACTCACTAGTCACTTTAACACTGGGATTTAATTTATGTTGCACTGACTGAATAGAAGCACTTTCAATCTCGTTGTACCTGAGACAATGACAATAAAGATATATTCTATTCTATGACAGTGTTATAGTGGAGATTTCCCAAACGAAGAACCAATTATTATCTACAAAGATGTAGGTTCACATCATATCATAAAATTCATAATATTATTTTTTCAGTTCATGTCATTCAAGTTTTAAATCTTCTATTCCAGCGTGCCACATGTGGGAGTTAACACATGGGCACGCACACATGTATGTACTGCAGGGACAGCGTTGGGTGTTATCTTAGGTTGTGAAAGACTTCTATCCTTGAGATACACAGCTGTATGTTTGTATGTATGAAAACAGGCAGCATTCGGATTGTTACTATGGTAACCAAGGTCAGAGGGTAGGGGCTGCTAACACAAGCTTCTACTGTACAGAGTCAGATAACAATGTCAGAACATGTTACCTTGTTTGCAGGCGGATGATCAACAGACTAATGTGGAGATGAATCGACCGTTTATGAACTCCGAGTAGTCGTGGCCACTGTTCTGGGAGCATGCAGACGAGCACAGAGAGGGCAACTTCCTCAGAATTGATCATGTCATGACAGGCGTATTGATAAATCCTTCACGCTCCGTGATCAAGCTTCAATAAACCTTTCAACATGAGACATGTTGGACTCCTGTGCATTTACTTACTGGACCTGGTTGTAGATTCATGATGATGTTTCACCTCTTACCTTCTCCAACCAAGTCCAGTTTCCCCAGACACGTCCACGATAATTCTCTGTCTGTCCATGCAGGCTTACAAGAAGACAGCATGGTGGTTGGTTGGTAATTAAACTAGAATTTAACGGATATGGTGTAAATGCAGTTTGTTTTTAGAGTCATAAAGACAAGAATCTCCCGTTTCCCATATAACATGAATGCAGCACGAGCAACCATAAGGTATACTGGCCATTCTAGATAGGGTGGATTTATTTATTTTGAAGATTGTCTAATGATACATGGTTTGTGCATGTTTTGGTTACTGTGCAAACCTTGGAAATGATGCACTCTTTTGGGAAATTAGCTATTTGCCGAGGGGTACATCAATAATACAGTAAGGAATCCCATCCAATGTCATGTAAGAAATAGTAACTGTGTAGTAACTTTTACACGTGAATAATTTATTGCACTTTCTGTTATTTTCTAGTTGGTATTTAAATATAATTAGTTTATTTAAAAATGAGCTTGACAGGGAGCTGGAGAGTCTTTCTTCGTTTCTTTTCCTGCTACAATGCGTTTCTGTGGATTTTTCTACTGAATGTCTACTGTCACTCATCTATCGCTCCAAAATGGCTAGGTGAAATCAGAATCAATGCTCACCTGCATCTTTCAGACGCTAATTTGTGGGTCCGACGCTCTAGACTGTGATGAGGCTTTCAGAACGGGAAGGCAGGCCTTTTGTTCCGCGTGCTTTCCAGTCTGCTGAGGAAATGTGGCATCATTGTCTTTGTATAACCAGCTGTGCTCGAAAAAATAAAAGACTCCTGAGTGATCCGCACGACTCCATGAATTAAACATACAGGTGTTCAGCTGGAAGCATGTGGATAAAAAAGATTGCATTAGCTGGACAGAAATGGGATAATAAAAGACCTCTAAGATTCATCACAGCAGCTTGTGTCAGGCAGAAAGTATGAGACTTCTTAATTATATTCCGTTTACGTCTTAATTCCTCTTACTCTGTTTGCTGAACAAGGACACACAGAAGACCCCTGTGCAGCTCATTATCATTGCAGAGGAGGAGAGTGAATCATTTTGATTCAGTGTCGTCCGTAGGAGCCATGCTTCTCACGGCCACCGGGGGTCAGATCGCCCATTAGCACTCAACTAGAATTACCTCAGGACTCTGCGTGATTCAACTCCACATCTGCTCCGGTAATGCTTTCCTTTCTGTTCTGTTTTCTGTTTGCAGCACATCTCTAGATAAAATAGAAAAGAAGTAACTAGATCTTAAATTTGCCCCCATAAAGCTATCAAAGCTCTCATCAGTAATTTCCAATGTCAACCTTAATATTTCTTATCGAAGAGGCAGCAGAATATTTTCTGCAGTCTGCAGGAGGATGTGCTGCTTTTCTCCCGTTTAGCAGTTTCTACTACCTCATATAATAATAATGTAAAATTAATCATATAGTTAAAATATTTGGATAATATATTGTAGCACACGTTGGTGTTAGACGCTCATATCAAATGTATGAGCACGAACCTGCACTGATAATAATTAGTGTTGTTTCTGAATTGCCCTTGTTGTATTCAACGCTATCACCATCTTGTCGTTTTATAAAGCGTCCATTAGCAAACATTAGCTCATTTCCATGCACAGCAGACACTGATCATTAACATTCATTTAGAACCACGTTTGAGTTTATTATGATGATTAAACGTCTTATTTTAACATTTTTTATCTCTGTTTTGGTCTCCACCAGCTCATGAGGGAAATATCTCGAGGCTCGTTAGCTGCAAAATCAGCCCATTCTTCTTCCGCCGGCTAATCACTGCCGCTGCCCGTCTGCTGTTGGGTGTTGTGCAGGAGTACAGTGAGTTTACAAGAGCAAAAAAACAGCTGCCGGCTGCATCTGAAGGCGAGGCTAATGAGAGCTGTGAGAGGGAAACGGAAACAACAAAGGTCCAGGGTGAAAGATGTACAGTAGGACTGCTATGAAGCTGAAAATATGAAATGTTATGGTACGGCGGCAGGTTGTCATGGTTAACTTTAATATTATAGGATGGATAGTGTAAACGAATCAACAAATATTTCTAAATCCTGCACACTGCTTCTTTAAAATCAAAACAATTCGCTGAAAGACTCCTGTAGAGCTGAGGTGAACTGCGATGTTGGTGATACTGTCTGGATTTGTCACTACAAGTGACACCTTATACATTACACACATATTGTTTTGACTATTTTTTAATTTAGTATATGAAATAATTGGACTGTGGGAGGAAGCCACACAGCCAAAAGACATGCAGGTTAATTGGTGACTCTATATTAGGGCTGCCACGATTAGTCGATTAGTCACGATTACATCGACAAACAAAATCGTTGACAACAGCGTGGGACCCCCCCGCTCTGGGGGTCGGCATGGAAAGATTCGTGGGGCGAAGGTGGCTCACGGCTCCGTCCGCGAGCTTTACAGCGCCCGCTCATCCGTCCGTTTTCGGGACAGTGAATTTACGCATGATCTGATTAGTCGACTAATCGGAAAAATAATCGGCGATTAGTCGACTATCAAAATAATCGTCTGTGGCAGCCCTACTCTATATTGCCTGTCTTGTGTGTCAGCCCTATGATGAACTGGCGACTTGACCAGGGCGTACACTGCCTCTCGCTCAATGTCGGCTGGGATCGGCTCGAGCCTCCCATGCAACCCTGATAGGGAAAACAGATGGACGGATATATATTACTGGTTAGTGCAGCTTTAAGTAAAAACAGCCATGCATCACCGAGGCTTTATTTCTGTCTGGCATATTTTAGTATGATGAGAACATATGGCGTTTGTACATACAGTAGAGAGCTAAAAATAATAGTCGCTTGGGTAGTATTGTTGTGACTGAAACTATGGATTTATGCAGGTGCAGGCAGACGTGGAATTCCATGGAGATAATTGAGGAGCACGTGTACATTCAAGTAACATCGGAGCTGACCTGCACATCACTACTGTGCTAATAGCTCCGTTTGAATTTGTCTTCTTCATACGTTCTAGTGATGAACAGCACAGCCGTTACATCACATCTCAACATGTGTTGAGGAACAAATGACTTTGCATTTATCTCCCTGGGAATGGTGCCTTGCAACAAGGCGGGAGGCTTCCTGTTAACACCTGGAGTTTTTGGCAAGATCGGCTTCTCTTTGTTTTCACGCTGACGCTTTTACCCCTGCATGTTTTCACTCCGCGCTTTGCCCTTGTTGTAAGAGAGAGAAAGGCTTGACTGATTGGGGGGGACAGATGACTGTTCAAGTTTGGGTTGGAGCCAATCCCTCCTCCGGTTTTTCCCACTCAAGGTCGACAGTGGAAAGGAGGGTAAAGGGTGTCATTCCGTCTCCCAGAGGTACAAATCACAGTGGCAGACAAACAAAACACCCGAGCTGTCGAGCGCTGATTTAAGACCATTCATTCATCATCCATTATTCAGGGGGGAGTTGTTATATATTGTTGACGTGTCTCCATGGATACGGCACATTTATATGATCCTATGTTAGGTAGTCATCCATGACTCTTATTCTCTTTGACATCTAACAAAGATCATAAATATTGATTTCACCAGAACACAAATCACATAGAGTCATGCACAATTCAGCTTCTAAGATGATGTTTATTAGATCATATTGTACGGAAGTAGAAGAAGAAACGCCTTCACATTAGAGAACGCTCGTGTCTTTGTACAGTTACAGTTAACGTTACGCTTCCAAAGACATAAATCTGCATCATAATACCCTCTTGTTTCCCTCTGTAATTTATTGTGTTTTCTTTTCAAATGAGAGGAAATTGAGAGTTGCGTGGTTAAGAAGGAGAACCAGATAATTGCTCTCGGAGGATGCGATACATGATCTGAACTTTGTTCTGAGATATCTTTATGCTGTTTTAAGATGTACACTGCCAGTGGTGCAGTTGGCAGCGAGCCCAGCTTGATATTTCTTTTTTTCCTCCCTCTCCCTCTCTCTCCTCTTTCCTCACACAGTTTACTTTCATAACACTCCGACTAACAAACTCACAACTACCCAAATATGTCAAGACTGGAGTACATTATGAAAGGCAGAATATCTCGCAGATGTGTACTTCTTTTTACTTCCTGTCCTTTGTAGAAGTGAAGCAAAACAAAAAGGGAGTGTGGTTTCTTCTGCCTTCTGTCATCCTTAGCGCCGCTCTCTCTTCAAAATAACGTTTCATTAGTACGGTTTGTTTAAGTTCAGGGCGAGCAGGAATGCAGACTTTTGAAATCTAAGTTGTGCTACAAGGAATTTCTTTTGTCAGTTTATGTGTCCGTCTTTGCATTTACTCCTTGACCTGCACGTCCTGCAGGATTTTCTGTCACTTATGATTTGCACTTTTATGAATATCACACAAGTTTGGAGGTGTTGCGTTCCTCCCCCTTCTGAATTCAACCTTTACTTTTGTCTTTCTTCTTCCGCTTCCTGCGAACGCATCGCATCGACGGAGAAAACCTGGATCAGTATCCGAGCTGTTTTGCAAGGCCAGCCTGATTGGCAGTTGCTCTAAACCCCCCGGGGGCAATATTGCACCGATCACCAAAGATGGTTTGTCTTCACCTTTGCATGAATGTCAGAAGCTTCGGGGCAAGATTACTGGAGAGGCTTTGGGGGAATCCAGTTAGTCAGTTTTGACATTTGATTTCCATAAAACACAAGAAGTGGTATCCGTGCAGACACTCTGGAGTGGGAAGATTCTGTTACAAGTAACGTTATTCCACTTGGAGAGGTTTTTTTCTCTGAGCTGGGCGTAAAGACCTTGATCGTAACGTGCGTGCATTCTTTCTTTTGTTGCTTTCAGCTTTTATTCTGAGGAAGTTATGCCTTTAATATATGTCTATTAAAACAAATAAGTGAAAAAACTTTGGCAATTTTGGATTTTGTCTGATTTTTGCATCAAAGTAATGGAGTACCCTGATTTCTAGGGTACCTAACTCATTGGATTCACTGAAAGTAGACAAACCTCTTTGGTAATTATGTCCAGAACTGTATCACAATATGAATTAATATCACAATATAAGATGACAAATGATCATGTAACCAACACATTAGCACATTAGAAGGCGAATGAATGAATTAATGAATATGCCTGAGAATTAACAGATGCATGAGCCATATTTTTTGAAAAATAATAATCTCCTGTTAGATTTATTCAAACCCTGCCGTGTAACATGTGTCTTAAGATTGCAGTGAAATTTATGACATAACACACTGGCAATCCACGACGATTGATCAGAATGATTCAGATCTAAAATAAGACGTTGGCTCAGACAGATGCAATCTTAGTCCTTTGAATCGGTATTAATTAATGAGACGTTCTGTCAGTGCTATATATAAGAATCAGACATCTGTTTAGCTTGAACCAGTTATATAATGTGAAGTCTGGTGCTGTATATCAGTATATAGACTATAATGATGTAGTGCTCAAATACAGTCGATGGGCAGGGGAGAGAAAGACCTTCAGACCAAATTTATCCCGCCGTGTCCTTGGATGTCGAGAAACTCCGAGCGTCAACAACAGAAACTGTTGCCTGAGAGCACGTCCCAGATGTCTGCTTATTTCAAATAGTGATGATGTTGTTACATGATTGATGATCGAATCCCGTCTGGAAGCTTTTTTTTATTTTTATTTGAGTGCTACTTCTTCTTAATTAGACTGGATTTCCTTCACGCATCTTTAAGTCTTTTTACAGCGTCTGATCATCTGAAAACACACCGAAACAATCGATTCACTCATGTGTGACTATTATTTGCATTTAAGAGAAAGCCGTCAACTTCACACGTACGCTGCACATGAATTCCTGCAGTCAGCACCCAGACAAAAGTTAGGGCGATGAGGGTGAGCTAGGGGAGAGAAAGACCTTCAGTCTGACTTTATCCCTCGTAGTCCTCATGTGTAGAGAATCCCCAAGTATCAACAACAAAAAACTGTTGCTGAGAGCAAGTCCCAGGGGCCTGATTAGCTCCATGGACCCCGAGCCCTGTCACCGGGATGGCTCTCTAAGGCTTGAGCCCATTGCCCCTGAGGGCAATGCCTTTTTTTGTGTTCCACCAAATATGTTCTGGTTCCACACACACACACAGCCGCACGTGTAGACATTTATGCGCATATAATGCATGTCTCTGCTTCTCGTGTACATGCATGTGGGACTGACATCTGCTTGGATGTTTCTTTATACTTAAAGAGGGAGAGAGGGTAAGCCGTCTCCTCAGGGTCTGAGCAGACTGATTCGAGAGGCGAGAACGCATATTTTATTTTCATTCAAATCCTTTTTATTCAGCGGGAGGTTAACAGAAAAAAGTAAGCCTCCTCCTCTGGTATGCTTCAGATATGAAAGGACAAAAATACAGAAACACAAAGCACCGCTGGCTCGTCAGTTTTTATATATGTTTTGTTATATGTTGAGAATTTGTTCAACATACTGTATATTGTACAACCAGATAGTCACAGTGTGCAAGCTTGAAATGAATAAAAAATTTTGTGCTGTCAAAATAACTTGTTACTTTCAGGGTTCCCACACCTTTTTAATGAACAATTTCAAGCACTTTTCAAGCACCTTCAAGCACCAGTTTTTCCATTTTTCCAGCACCTTTAAATAGGTAGCCTACTAGTTGTGTTTGCCATGATGGTCATGGGAAGCGCAGCGGTGCCACTGTATGGCATAATAATATGGGTCTAATTAGCATTATTTCATATGGTGGTAGATTGACAGTTTTGATTTTTAACTAATTGTGAATTGGCTTGTATTCTCAGCTTGTGAGCGGTGTATTGTGTAACTACCATAGCGCAATAACAGTGACCAACAGGTGTGGATAGTAGTCTACTGTTATTTCTCTGCAGAACACCAAGCGAGTATGATAACTGAGTTCTGCATGTAAAGGCATCGGATCAAGCGCGTAGCCGCTTAGGAAACATTTTTGTTTTCTCTTGGTTTATTGAGATAGACATCACACAAATTTCAAGCATTTTCAAGCACTTCACAACCTTGAAAACACTGAATTGAAATTTAATGCAATGAAATGCGGTTTTGTTTACTTCTGGTGGCGGCTGACCCATGACCTTTTTGAGCGCTGAATCCTACGTCGACGTCGCCGCCATTTTGGATGTGGCAAAGTAGAGCTTTGTTTCCCAGATATATTAGTGTGTGTAGGAATGGGAATCACGATTAATCGCGATTAAGTACAGATTTTTTTGCGATTAATTTGTTAATTTTTTTTTATCGATTGACAGGCCTAAAAAAATGTATTAATATCGGAAACAAAAAAGTAAGTGAAGCCAAGTAAACATGTTTTGAGGTTTAATATGTATTTCCTTGTTACACCTTGTTCTCCATCATCTCTCCATATTCTATATGTACATATATAGTCTATATATTCACTCTACCTTCACTAGACAGCGGCTTCATCAAATATAGACTTTTTTTTTTTTGCTAACTGAGTGACCCAGAAGTATTCACGTGGCAGCCATGATAAGAACTGTTCTCTAAATGCTAAAGGAAAGATGCTTCATTGCTTCTTTCCTTATCTCCTTCGGCATAGGATACACCGGGCCATCCTTTAGGGAAGGAAAGGAGATAATGCCGTTACAATTCCAACGCATCATTCATCCATTCACGACCAGGCATCATAAAAAAACCCATCGATTGATGAGTGTGTCATGCAGACCCTGGGCTCTGTGCATGAGAAAGAGAGAGTGTGTATATATGTTGACTTTTTCTTTGATCATAAAGCCTTATGTTCGTCTCCGGTTTTGTGGTTCATCAGTGCAGACCGGAGTCGGTTAACAGACAGACAGACAGATAGATCCTCGTTATATACCCTCGTCTCCTCTGTGAAACCCGGTCTGTATCCTGAGACCAGACCGAGCGCTTCATCCTCATAAACTCTGATGAGCTGTTCGTGCGTCGCCCCGGCCGCTGCCTCTCCTCCTTCATCTCCCGCAGCTCTGTTATGTTGACTCTGTAGCTGCTTTGACATACAGAGGTGTTCAAGTCTGCAGTCTGCCGCTGTGCAAGATATCCTCAAATGAATGCATATGGTCATTTAAATAATGCAGAAAATATAAATATAGCTCTGGTATTTAGTGTGACGGTCAACGTCTTCTCCTTCAACTGTGACGGACGTCCGACGTCCCTGCAGATCCTCATGAAAGTTACCTTGTTAAATATTTTACATATTTCGCTCGCTAATATGCTCATGTATGAGCGGACGGGAAGGATGAGCTGAGCCAACATTCTCAACACGACGGCCTCTTTGTTTCCTTCCTTTTATTATTTCAATTCCGACCTTGAAAACAAAGTCGTGTTTCTCACCGGGTCTTCCATGTTTATGCAGCCTACACGGGAGAAGATGGAAGAAGGAAAAGATATCTTCTGAATATTGTAATTTCATACCAAAGACCTAGGTCAATAACATCTGCCGTTGCATAATTACACAGTCTAGTGTATGAGCACTGCAGATGTCTTTATGTATAAGTCCTTATGAATTCTCTTTCACATCTTTCCCCTGACCTCATGGCGTTTTCCGCCGAGGTCAAGGAAACGTGTTCCCTTCATTCCTCTTCATTTACGTTCAAGCTATCCGTGGGTTTTGCTTTCTGCGTGTGTTTGGTTTCGAAATCTTACTTCCTTCTTTTATAATATAAAATAATAAGATGTTGTTTGTGTGGCTCGCAGTTTACGCTGTTGGATCGACTGGTTAAACACGTTCTCAGGAGAGAAAAGTACCAGCTTATGTGCACAACAATAACTTCAGGGTGGAAGTTAACTACAACTCCCAATGTGCATTTCAGTAAGAGGATAAAAATTATGATGTAGTTTGATTTCTTGGATGAATTCAGTAACTAACTTTTTTTTTTTATTATTTGCCACCGCTCTGATTTGCACCTCTTCCTCTCCTTAGCAACAGCAGCCATCTCATAGATATTGTTAGAGCCCGTCCTCCATGTTAGACCGTTGGACAAAATATTATTTCTCGGAAACAAAATAAAATGACTAAAGCCGATCATATGATTGTTTTCCTGGGAGAGCACTGTGCGGCTGTGGGAATCACTATTAGACAGTAAACACACAAAAAAAACACAACAGAACAAAATAAATGACTCATCGTCGATTGTAGGTTTTGTTTTTTTGTCCTCGACACCTCAACAACTGTCCGTTTGGAAAAATCTGTGAATAACCGAATCTTTTGTTCAGTCATGGTCGTTGTATAATCTCCAATAGTGTTAAAAAGACTGAGTCAGTTTGCACTTAGAGCTTATTTACCAAAGCAGAACAACAAAACTGCTTTACAGTGAAACCTCCCACACAATGCCTCTGCGTAATTTTCCTTCTATTATTTTATTCAGCTGCTTTTTTTTGCCCGAAGGCTGGCAGAGCACCGCAGAGACACACACAGAGAGAGAGGCAAGGACATGTTGGTTAAATGTTTCTACCACGTCTTCAGCATAATGGCTTTGTGTTTATAAGGACACAGCGGTCACAGATAACCTGCTGGGCTCCACGTGTGTTTGCTGCCTCATCAAAAAATAGGACCGGCTCCCTCTCCCCTCCTGTACTTTAGCACAAAAAAACCTGTTTTATTGGTACAGAATATTTACACTAGCTTGAAAAAAATATTACCAGTCATAACATCTTTTATCCATGAGTTAAAGCAGTGTTTTGGTCATTTGTGCCTAACATATTTACGGCCTCATGCAACACACTGTTTGCTTTTTGCTGCTGCCTTTTGAGGGATTTACTGCAGGGGTGTGAGATTCTTCTTAATGGAAGCAAACATCAGAGTTTCAGGTGCAGTACCACTCCTCAACCATGCCGCAACGTTCCTATAAATACACCGCTAACGTTCTCCTCTTCTTCTGCACTCGTATTCACACCTTCCCCGTTCCTTTGTTCTATTTCTTCCTCCCCTGTCGAGTTCACACCTCACAGACAATCCTTTCGCTTTGTTTGTAAATCATTTAGAAGGTATCCAAGTTGATGGTGTGATCCAGAGAAGATGCATAAACTCCAAAAATAATTGTGATAAGTTCAAGTAAGCCACATTTTAGATTCAATATTTCTGTTTTTTTTAACGCAATCACTAATTGCCGTAAACTGTCAACCGCCATAAACCTTAAAGGAGATGAAGAAGAACCACGGTCAGGTTGGTGATGTCAGCGCACCGATGCCTCTGATCAAAAGAGTTCGATCGCAGCAGCCCGTCACTGAGAGCGACAGAGATCCGCAGTGAAGCACAAACCTCTGCCTTTCAACGTTTAACTGCAATTCATCAAAAAAGACGCAGTTCAATACAAATACAGTGCAGCCTTTGTGTTACCGCTTCATGATTGCAAGAAAATATTTGAAAAATATGGAAGTGTTTTTCACTTCCAAGGCTGTTATTACATAAACCAGATGGCTGTATTGTACCTCTTTTTCTTTTCTACTAAAAATGTTTTGCACTTGACTGAAAAAATAATAATAATAATCCAAAGGCGGTTCGTTATTGAGAAAAGTTTGTGACTCAGATCTAATACAAACTCCTCACAATACCTGCTGCCACTCCAGTCACATTCACACATGTAAACATCATGAGGAATGAGGCCTGAAAAGATCTGAGAGAACTTATGGAATTATACAGGGGGGGAAAAAAAGGGAAATCATCACTGAGATGATGCAGAGATATCTGCGGTTGCTGGGCAATGCGCTTCACATGGAGGCAGATCAAATATCAAAAGGTGCTCTGAGGCAAAATAAAACCCACAGGATCAAATATGACCTGGCATAGAGACGAGGGCTGACAAAGCTAGCCAAGATTCACTTAAACTGAGGAGAAGCTCAACATGTTGCCAAGGATAGGGAGCTCATTGTGACCTTGATCTATCACAGGGGACAGAGAGGGTGTTGCATAAATAAATGTACATCATGGTATAAATATACACACTTTAACACTGAATATGCCATAATGCATCAATAGAAAGCGGAATATTGTATCATGTAAGAGAGGAAACCTATCATTGAACTGAATCTGTCGTGGTTTTTCCTGTGTCATGTAATTAGAGTATTTCCTTGGGTGTCTTGTGTTATTTCACTTCCCGGCTTTGTCTTTTTCCCACCTGTTTTCTTTGTCACCTCTCTTTAATTAGTTCATTAAAAACATGCATCTGTTCGACAGTCCTGTGTTATTCCGCCTCTGCTCCTGCTGTCAGTGAATCTCAGCTCTTTATTTCTCATTGCTGGACTTCTGCCGATACAGTTTCTTCTTGAATTGTTGGATTAAGTTTGAGGGTTTTTTTTCCCTCCTCAGCTGCCACTTATTTTGTGTCAGCCTGCCTGTTGTTTGAGTCATCAAAGTTTTGTTTATTCCACCCACACATCTGCATTCGGGGGTTTGCTTTTCTGAATGAAACCATGACAGATTCATTCCAGTGTCACAGGGTTATGCTTTGAATTCCAAACTAAGAGATTCGAACGCTGCTATCCAAATCTACGGTGGCCCTGAAGTGCAAAACACAACAGCAAAAACACAATAGCAAATCATAAAACACA
Organism: Collichthys lucidus; assembly: GCA_004119915.2. Classification (NCBI taxonomy): domain Eukaryota; kingdom Metazoa; phylum Chordata; class Actinopteri; family Sciaenidae; genus Collichthys; species Collichthys lucidus. The sequence continues at coordinate 26,962,935 of CM014093.1, forward strand.
ATAGCAAATTCAAAAACACAACAGCAAATGATAAAACACTAACAAATCAAAAAACACAACAGAAAATTCAAAAACACAATAGCAAATCATATAACACAATAGCAAATAAAAAAACACAACAGCAAATTCAAAAACACAATAGCAAATCATAAAACACAATAGCAAATAATAAAACACAATAGCCAATCAAAAAACACAACAGCAAATCATAAAACACAATAGCCAATCAAAAAACACAACAGCAAATTCAAAAACACAATAGCAAATAATAAAACACAATAGCCAATCAAAAAACACAATAGCAAATCATAAAACACAATAGCAAATAATAAAACACAATAGCAAATCATAAAACACAATAGCCAATCAAAAAACACAACACCAAATTCAAAAACACAATAGCAAATAATAAAACACAATAGCAAATCAAAAAACACAACAACAAATTCAAAAACACAATAGCAAGTGAAAAAACACAATAGCAAATCATAAAACACAACAGCAAATTCAAAACGGAAAAGGTAGGTATCCTCGGGTGACATGAATCGTCACTGACTGGACTGGTGGTCTGTCCTTTGTACTGGAAGGACATGGTTTAGATGTTTTCAAAATATAAGTGCTGTTAACTTTCTGAATTTACTGTTCTGTTTTTTGATTTGCTGTTGTGTTTTGCAATTCAGGGCCACGGTAAAATGCAGACCTTCAAATAAACAACAATATATCAATGATTTATCAAACAGGAAAGCAACTAGTCTTAATAGAGACGTCAGTGAGGTCTTTCAGTCATTCAAGTTCATATCTTGAAAGAAATGATCATTGCATTTCAGGCTTGTAAGAAAGGATTCTATGCAGTTTGTGTCAATAGATTAATCAGACTATGACTTCAAGCAGTGCACTGGCAACAGAGGCACGTTGTATGCAAGCCAAATTACTACTTGAATGCAAATGTATTCAGTTAGTACATTAACCAGATATACAAGCAACAGATGAAACAGCTGTATCTTTCCATGTGGTTTGCGATCCGCTTGGATGTAACAGAATCTGCCCTGGTGACAAATTTTGGGTGCTGTATATTCATATTTGGGTGAATGCATTATGGTGTCATATATTAATATATGAGGTGACTGTGCACCTCCTACACAAGAACATGATCTACAAGCTGGTGTCGACTCTCTTTTCCATTATAGGGCTGTCATCACGGCCTGGTGGGAGGTGCTCTGCTTTTACAAGAGATGAAAAGACCTGGTTTTATTGTCCAGCTCCCCACCGCATCCACTGTTAATGCACGCCTCCTTATATAACTCCCTTTTCACGACCACACTGGAGGTGGCCGTCCCATGCCTGCGATCATGAAATCACCACCGCTTGTTCACGCACCGAATGAGCTTGTACTCTGAGCACACTGCCACAGCAGCCCCGTGCAGGTGCCCTGATACAGGGGGGATCAAGTCCTTATCTAATTCTGAATCGATCGCTGCATGTTTGCCTCTCTGAACAGAAGGATGAAGCACATCTGCAGTTGAGTCAGAGCGCCCGCAGTGAGACTTTAACGGGAATGTAGAAGAGATGTCATAAAAGTAACTTTCTGACTCAACTTCGACCTGATTCCTAATCGTTTTAGACGTGCATGTTTGTGATATGTTGCTGTATGTGTTCTTTGCAGTCAGCATCAGCACACTTAATCTCTGCGTCTTGCAACAAAGAAAGAGGATCATGATGTAGGAGTTTTTTTAGCACAACAGAAGAAGGATTCCCTGAGGGTAACTATGCACGATATGAGTGATTTATTCAATAAATGATGCTATGCTCTTGTCTAAGCTCTTCCATTATTGATTACGGCGACTAATGTATGAATTGTGAACGCCGTGCGATTGAATTCGATCGAAAAATACAACCCGATACATTGATTTTCTCTCCTTGTCTTTTGCGATATAATTGCACCTTTTGGCTATTTGCATCCTCGTAGCCCCTTAACAACAGCAAAGAACAATGGTGGATTGAAAAGTGAAGCCAATTATTTCAGTATAAACACACACACACACACACACACGCATGCGGCGTATTGAACCAGCATTGCAATATTGCTGAGCTCAGGGAATGTTAGATTTATGGGCTTTATGACCAGAGGGTTGCTGGTTCAAAAGTCCAGGTTTAGCTGGAAAGTAAGGGTCAATGAGTAGCTGTCTGTTATCTCTCAACTATATTTCAAGTGATGCACTCAAAGATACCTGAAGGATTTTCATTCTACACTTGTATTCAGCATTAATCAACAAAGCACTGTGTAACCATGACCCTCATAACATGGAAAGCAGCAGCAGCCTTCCTCTCTTTCCTTTGTATTGACGTGCTCTTACCTTTTACAGCACACCACCACCAACAGCTGCTATCCTCTCTAGTCTGCAAAAAAATAATGCGTATCCCATGCTCATATGCATGCATGCGGCAGAGGATGTGCCCATGCGAAATCCTCTGCCAAAAAAGAACATATATATATATATATAAACTGTATATTGGACAAGTCAGCAAAACTCCAGGATACAAATCTCTGACAATTTGTCTTTTTTTAACAACCAGTGCCAAGGTTTTAAAAAGTGCTTGCTTTCTGCAATATCTGCACATGGCGAATAAACCATGGGTAAAGGGAAAAAAGTGTGACATTTTGGAAAATGCACATTCGTTCGTTTTCTCTACGAGAGTCGGATGAGGTGATCAATATCACTCTCGTATCTCCTACGCTAGATATGAAGCTGCCATCCGGCACATAACTCCACATAACACGACGGAATGGCCGTTCTGAAATTAATGATATATAACGTGTTCATTGGTTACAGGTGTTGGTTGGCAGATTTGGTTACCTTTGGACAGAGCTCGCTGTTTCCACTGTTTACAGTCTTTATGTTGAGTTAAGTTGGCTGCCTGCTGGTGATAGCTAAAAATACAGGGGTGAGATCCGGTGGGGGGGGTTCTCTTTCTCTCTGCTGGAGCTTTGACAGCCACACGAAAGCACATTCACAGCCGTTTGTAAAAGTTTCTGTGCGGTACCTGTGTCGTATTGTTAGCTCTGCCTCTCTGGACCTGGTAGGGCTCAGCGAAAGAGCAGAGTCAGCCACTTGAAGCACATTTATGGCCATTTGTAAAGGTTTCCGCGTTGTAAACGTGCCGTAACGTGAAGCTAAAATATAGACTCAGAGAGGTTATACGTCTCACACGGGGCTCACACGGGAGGCGTTACAGCAGCGTGACGGCTGCGTCGCGGTTTAGCTGCGTCCTTTGCCCGGCGTCAACTCACACCGGACGCGTGTCAGCCGCGTTACGGCAGCGGAGCGAGCCGGCCGTATTCACGCGAGAATCCTGGACGTACGCGAGACCCCGCGATAAAGGAGGAGGAGATTATAAAAAAAAGTATCTGTTGTGTTATAAATTATTGTGTGTTGTTTTACTTACTGGTGCCACCGGTCATTACGTAACGTTGATTGAAGTTGTAAAAAGCTACATGAACTGCGTATTGTGTTTTATTTTGAAAGGGGGCGGAAGTTTATTACGTTGATTCTGTGTCGGATTTCTACGTGGTGAAATTTACGAGGTTTAGCAGCGGCTCGCGTCAAAAATAGAAATGCTGGGGCGGTCGGTAGCGTAGTGGGTTGGGCGGCCGCCCTGTGTGTGGAGGCTATGGTCCTCGCTGCAGCTGGCCCCGGTTCGAGTCCCGCATCGGACGGCTGGTTTGCTGCGTGTCACTCCCCCTTTCCCTGCTCCCTGCTTCCTGTCTGTCTTCAACTGTACTATCAATAAAGGCATAACAAAAAAAGGCCAAAAAAATAATCTTAAAAAGAAACGCAGGGAGACGCTTCTGGGACGCTTCTTAGCCGCGCCCTGTGTGAGTGCTCTCTCATTGACTAGACTGGCGGATATTTGCTACGGTGAACGCGGCACAGCCGTAACGCGGCCGTGACGCCTCCAGTGTGAGTGGGCCTTCAGGTGCATGTGTCTATCTGTGTGGTACCCGCCACAGGTCGTAGAGTCAGGAGACTTTTTGTTTTTTTAGGCAGGAACGAGGAGTCTCGGTTAGTCTGTGACCAAAGCTGCCACCGTTTACATCACCGACCACTTGATCAGCCAGTGGCAAAATTCAATTGCAATAGCCGGTGTTCAACCAGCAGAGAGCAGTAGATGTTATTTTACATATGCATGTTTATTCTTTTGGTTTGAGGGTTCAATTATACTTACTTAATATGTGAATGACAATATACTTAATGAACCACAATTTGGCATTAATTCAAAATATTTTGTATCTTTCCAGTCCAGCGTTAGAAGTCTCTTGGTTTTGATGAATAACTCTGGAGTTGTTCAGACTTCCCGTGGCCTTTTTAGCAGTAGAAAGAGCTCATCAAGGTGCTTCCATTTCATAGATATAATCCTGTTTTTGCCCAAAATGTCACTAATGCCCCTCTGGTTTTCACCCCTCGTATTACCAAAATGTTAAACTTTTCTCTAAGACATGGTGGCATGGGTTATAGAGAGATCATGGTTATGATTAATAAGAATTTAAATGATAATCACAGATGTATGTGACAGGATGTCAGCCATATAGACTATTTCCTCAAGTCAGTTCAAGCGCTTTACAGAGAAAATGAAAGTCCAATACAATAAAATGAAATCATTGCACTTTACAGTATCACCGGGTTCAACAAGCAACTTTTAACCTTGAGTCTATCTCTAAAAGAAAAGAGTGAAACCGGCACCACTCGAGTCTGAGACTTTGTGTATGACTGTGATTGTGAAGCATAAAGGGTGATGCTGCAAAAGACATGCAACCTCAGCGAAAAAACCCTTGCATATTAAAAATCATTTTCATTGGCCCGGGCTTTGAAAGACAGATTTGGTTGACTGAGTAAATGAGTGACATTCACTGTTCCTCAGCAGAGGCCGTGCATCGTTGTGAGACGACTGTAAACGCAATACACAGCGAGGGAAATTTAAAGGGTTCCACGACACACACACCAAATTCAATATTGAGGAGACAATAAGGTGTCGTTATTTGTGCTTGTCACTCTCGCTGCTGTGAGCCTGATGCTGCAGCAGCTGAAGTTGTTGCCTCGTTCTTTTTAAATGCTTTATGTGGTAAAAGCAAAACCTGCTTGTTTTGCACATTTCTATCAGATCATTTTCTATGCAAGCATCCCTCCGTCAGATGGATACAGCAAGAAAATCTTGGCATCAATAAACACTGTGGTGTTTCGTTCCATATATAAACGCTGTTGGAATGTATCTGTCAGTAAACATGTCTGTTTATTAACATTAACATGTGTTTGCATCTTAATTATTCATACAAAGGTGCTAACGTCTTCGATCTCGTCAAACCAGAACATTAAAATGTATAAAGAAGGTTTTTTCCTGCACATGTGCATGTTTCTGAATTATGTAATAACTTGACATGATTTTAAAGAAGCTGTAAGAAGCCATAATTAAGACAAGGATACTCTTCACTGCTGCAAAGACATTGTTTTACAAATAAATTAAGACTTTAGAAATAACAGACACTACAGTGAAGTATGGCTGTTTGGACCTGCCTGCTTTGTGCAACTGGATGGAGCAAATAAATCTTTAAAGGCTCAAAACACGCTTTCATCTTGTCTCCATGGAGAAGGGGATTCTTTTTTTTATTTATTTCTTTTGTGATGAGGTTTTTATTGTTTTAGATTGCTGTGACACTTTTTTTGAACTGTACAGAAACTGTCTTATTACACAGGCCCCCCAAAAAACAAAAAAAAAATGTTTTGGTCTTAATAATTTGAGATAAAAGCTGTCGGGTTATCAACCCCACATGACCCCACAGTGGAACACTTTCAATTTCCCATCAGCATTTTAGCAACAAAACAGTGGGAGGCACCACGGAGCCCCCTCAAGACTCTTATTGTCAATCAACAACCCATGTGTTGGAACCATATTGGGCTTTTTTTGAGTTTGATTATAGTGTTTTCATTTTGATTGTGTGGTCTTGAGGAGGCTGATATTTGTTGCTTGAAAGGAACAGTATAAAGGATTTTGAAGTTGCTAATTGCACCCCCCTCATGTCACCCTTGTCCTTCCAAAGAGAAACTATGGTACCTGCAAAACATGCAGAAGAAAATGGAGATGTTTGGTTTGTCCTGTTACAGGCTCCTGTCTTTGGAAGAGGACTCTCAGTATCTATATAATATATGAAGATATAATTTAAGGCATAAAAACAAAATTAAAAGTCTTATTTTCAGGTGATTATACACTAATGATAGTATTCCATAAAATTTTTGTTGTATTCTATTAAAGAGAGCGCCCTAAATCTACACACTGGACCTTTAAGTTAAAGGACCATCTAGTGGTGAGGCTGCAGATTGCAAACACCGCGCCTCACCAGGTCTTCTGTAGAAACATGGCAGCTTAAGCGCATAAAAATAAAATAATTCTTATGTGCAGGTCATTATAAATTAATAAAAACATACCTACGCATATTATTTTCCATCTCCAAGTCTTACACACTTGACCTTTAATGAATGAAATGTTTGTTTGGCTTTAGAGGCTGGAAACAGTTTTCCAAAAACACATTTGGTATGAATCACATGCAGACACAATATGAATGTTTTTTTTTTTCTGCTGTCACATTCTGCTTCACGGTTCAATTTACAGTTTGCAGTGTGCTAGCAAGTAAATGGGTCATCCTGCAATTCCCGATGTTCTCCAAATATCCATTCAGCAAAGAGAAGTACATTTGCAGTGTCATTCTTTTGTTCATGCTCTGTCAGGTAGCTCAATAGCCTTAAGGCTGTCCCAAATATTTAATGCACAGTTTATGGCTCCCTTTAGAAATATTATCATGTAGTTAACCTTGCCTGACAGGCTGACCCCAGGCAAGAAGTCTGGGAAATGAACCACTGAGTTTTCTGGTCAATAGGGCAATTATGTGAGAGAAGGTCAAGCTGCAGTGATTTACATAAAGAAACGAATACAGACACACATTCAGAGATGGGATACCCGACCATTTACTGCTGTGACAAGGTGTGATAATGATTCTAAACTTTTACACTCTGCTAACAGAGTGACTCATCACAATATTCCCAGGATTAGTGAGGCCAGCAGGTCACAGCGGTGAAATTTAATCATGTACTGTACTTGATGACAGTTTAATGTACTAATATATTACTTTACACAACACACTCCACTGCAGTTCTCATGGAAATATTCTACTCCACATCCATCTGACACCTTTCAGATTAAATGTTCTTCCAAAACACACGATCCCTTTATAAAATATGCATTGTTATTGATTACCAGCTAGTTTTGCAGCGGTGTAAAGTAACTACGAACACTCAATTACTATACTTGAACAATTGTGGCGTACAACAGTGAAATATTTTGTGTTATATATTTTCATTTTGTTAATGTGACGGCAAATTCACATGAAAAACCTTTGGTGGGTTTAATAAAAACGGTAAATTTACTGTAAAAATGAATGGCGGCGGCAGCTGCCAAACAAAAAACCATAAAGTAAAAAAAAAATGAATGTGACTTTTTCAGTCAATGTTTTGAAGAGACACAACTGATTTTCCCTGAATTATTACAGTCAAACACCTTTAATATACATGTTTAATACACATATTTATTTACAGAAAAATACTGTATATTTACATGAAGTTGTATTCAAGAAATGTTCTTACGATGACTTGGTTGTGAATCTACAGATAATATCTGTGTTTTTATAGAGTTTTGTAAAAATAATTAAAAAAAACAGAAAACTACTGTAAAAATGTAAAGAATTATTTTACATAATTTTACAGTGTCATGTAAATGTTTACAGTGTTATACAGTGAAGCAAACCCAGTGTGAATAAAATAAGATAGAATCAGCTCAAACTCAGCCAACTAAAATACTATTTACATTTTAATGCATCAATAATAAAATAATATATAACAACACGGTGCTGACAGAAGCAAATTTGCCTGCATAGGAGGCACTTTTAGCTGATTATGTCGTTTTTACATGGCTACAGTTTTGATTTTAAGACTTTATTTTTTTACAGAGATAGTTTTAAATCAGTATAGATCTGAACACTTCTTTCAGCTCTATCTACCACCTGCTTCAATATTCTTCCAGGACAAAATGTGATGCTGATCAGTAATGTAAACACTAAAATGATTGAAATAATCTATAAAGGAAAAAGAGAGAGAGAGAGAGAGATTTGGACAGAAGTAGCTTAATTTGAATCAGCCTTGCTTAATTGGCAATTGGACACCAATCAGAGGCCATATGCTCACAGGCTGAAGATTGGCATTAATTAGTAAAAAATGTAATTTTTCCAGACAACGCCATTGGCGAGAGCTCCAAGGCAGAGGCGTCGATTTCAATGACCACGCAGGTGTCCAGGAGAGAGAGAGAGAGAGAGAGAGAGAGAGAGAGAGAGAGAGAGAGAGAGAGAGAGAGAGAGAGAGAGAGAGAGAGAGAGAGAGAGAGAGAGAGAGAATTGAAAGTTTTCTTTTTTTTCAATTGATCTCCATACGCGCGCACACGCACATATTTCTCAACAGGTCTCCTCTGGGGTATAAGTCCTCTCTCTCTCTCTCTCTCTCTCTCTCTCTCTCTCTCTCTCTCTCTCTCTCTCTGTAAACCCCAAAGCTGTCGGCTGGCTCGCGCGCGCTCTCCGTCTCCACTCTCGCGCAGTGGAGTGCCGACCGCGCGGAGCTCCGCACCACTCTCCGTCTCTCCGCTCCGCACTGCGATTCCGCGAGGTGACGACTCTCCTGGCGGACGCTAACTAGCCCCCCCCCTTACACACACACACACACACACACACACACACACACACACACACACACACACACACACACACACACACCCCTCCTCCTCCTTCACACACACACCTGGGCAGAGCTGTTCATCCGGAGTCGAGGGAGGGAAGAAGGCGAGGAAAGAAGGAAGGGAAGAAGGGAGGGGGCACGGAAACGTGTTTGGAAGAAGACAAATGTTCGAGACCCGCGACCGGTGCCCCCAGACCCGGCGGGGAGGCAGCCCAGCAGAGCAGTGATGGGACAGTTTTCGGGAGGATGCTACTTGAGTTTCGGCATCCTCGTGCTTCTCGGCTCGCGAGTACCGGCCACGGTAGCGAGAGGTAAGAAGCACGGAACACACTCTGTGACGAGCTGGACCGGGTCTCAGTCAGAGAGACGTGCCTCGACAGTGACAGTGTCTGCAGAAAAAAAGTGTTTCCAACGTGTGTGTGTGTGTGTGTGTGTGTGTGTGTGTGTGTGTGTGTGTGTGTGTGTGTGTGTGTGTGTGCGTAAAAGTCAGACATTTCTCATCTTGCCTTTGAATTACTGCAAGTTTTAATTAATTTGCAATGCGCCACGCGCTGGCCGAGCATTGTTTGGGTGATGTAACTGTTCGTTTAACGAGGCTCATTATTAGAAATGCAGAATGAGTTTGGAGCTGCACTCATAACGTCTGCTCTCATGTTTTACCTGTGATGGACAGGGTAGTGTTCCATACCCACAGCCCACTGTGCAGCTGATGCTTGCCTTGCTCAAGTCCCCACATGTGGGCAGACCACATGAACTGATCCATGAGAGGTTGTCATGTTTTTTTGTTTTGTTATCATGCTGATGCCATGTTGTGGAAGTTCAGTTGTCATGTCGAATGCTTTCCATGTTTTCTCTCTTCCCTGTGTCTGATAATTCATTAATATGAGCAATCGATGGAATATGTTGATGACAGTGCGGCTGCAGCGGTTTGGAACCTGTGGGTCCTGTTTTGCTCACATATTTGGCTTTAGCTATTCTCTCGCAACAAAAAAATGAAGCGTAACTCAAGGTTCTTTATGGAAATGAGCGCTCGAAGGCATCTTCTAATTGATATTGGTTGCTTTGAAAGCAGTGGGTGCTTTTTCATTTTCATTTTTAAGACATTCGACAGCAGTAAAAGGCTTTTTGATCCACTTGGTACACGAGTTGGGTTTTCCTATGGAGGACACCCAACCAGTTTCATTAAAAGGACGAATGTGCCGTAAAATCCCAGAGCCTTATTGACATTAATGTTGTTTAATTGATATGAGCTTGTGAAGACTGAGATGTGATGCAGTGTCATTGTCTAAAAACGTCTCCATTCGCTGACGTGAACGCATCATGGTCAAATCTTTTCCCTTTCCCTCCTGTGAGTCTGTCCTGACCTATTGACATCCATTTAGCTGGCATGGCAGCGTAACAAAGATGCATTTGCAAGTCAATTACTTAACTAGCCCCAAGGTTTTTTTTTTTTTTTTTTGCATCCCAAGTTTTTGAAATTAGCTTCAACTTGGAAATTTGCATAGCATAAATATTAGATTGAGAATATGTATCTTAAGGGCAACTTCCCATGTAAGGGATCAGGAGGATTCCTGTCATTCTTTAAACGCTAGCCCTGAATGCCATTGAGTATAACCTTCCAGATGTGCATTGTATTTACATGACTCTCCTCCGCGGTGCTTACATTTCCATGTAAAACGATGCACGCTACTTGAAAGGAGTAACCTGTGCTTGGCGGAGTGCGTGGAAGTGAAATATGCCTGTGTGTGCAAGATGTAGTTTCCGCGAGCTGAATAGGTGTATGTTGTTATACATCTTCCAGGATTTAAAGTGGGGCCCTGCTTTTGCGATGGCTCTCTGCCAGGCTGTAAAATAAATATTTATGTTGTGCAATAATATGGATGTCAACAGTCAAATACTTTATGCAGAGATGAAATGAGATGAAATGGAAAAAGGGCAGACTGCACAAAAAAAAACGGACTAAATAATGTAAAACATGCAGGGCCAGGCTAAGTTATTTTAAGATTTCTAGCCACATGCATATCTAGACCTCTAGAGCTGGCAATTAAATTCTCAATTAGAAGCTTGGTTATAATTCAGTGACCCAACGTTATCCCCTATCACTCAACCTGCAAGCATGTGCAATTTAAAAATTTTAGCAGAGCTGAGAGGAACATGACGTGATAACAAACTTACCCCGAAGGAGGAACTCAAGAATGAGTTCCTACAGGTGGATTCACGGAGGGAAATGGAGCTGATGAAATGTTTGAAATGTTGAGCTATGAACATATCAGAGGAAATTGCAGTGTGATCATTGAAGCAGCAGCAGCAGCAGTGTTGAGATTGAGCAAGTGCTCCACAGCTTTGGATACGTCTGTATGGAAGTAGAGTTAGTCGTGTGTGTGTGTGTGTGTAGCTGCACAACTTGAGTCATCTTGAGAAGAACCTTGGCATTGTAGACTTTTCAATGAGTTGCTCATCGCTGTGAATGCATTTCTGTGCGTGGATTTAAAAAGAGCTATTCATTAAGAAAACGCTTTAACTGAAGCCAGCATGAAAACTATTTGACATTACATATGTGGATTTCAGTTCAACGGGAAAGTAAAGAGCTTGCATTAAAAAAACATGCAGCATGGTTGCAACAAACAAATACCTGTTTCCTTTAGATCATCATTCAGTTTACAAAATATCAGAAATTTGTGAAAAACAACACAAACCAGATTCTAAGTTACTCCAGCCCTCACACTGAAACCTAAATATGTCGAGTTGACACTACCATATAAGACAAAGACGCAATTGCAGCACAATTTGGCATTTCTGATGAATTGCATTAGTGATTAATGGATTCTAAAAATGACTCTAAATCGCCCGTAGGTGCGAATGTGAGCGTGTCAGCCCTATGATTAACCCCTGCCAGGTGGGAGTGGATTATGATGGATGGATTATCAAAATAGCTGAGCTAATCAATTAATCTGCAGATCTTTATGTCAGTCCCACATACATTTTTACTCACTAAAGTACCAAGTTTGTATTAATCCACAGCTGGAAATAGTCCCCAAAATGCACTATATTTACAGTTGTTTGAGCAAATGTTTACCGAAGTCTACAGCTCCCAGCTTTTTAGGTGAATTATTCAATCTTTTTAAAGAATAAATTAAATGAGATACTGTATTTGTGACCCAATTTTAGAAAAATGTACATCTTCAGTAGCCTAATGAATTTGGCTCGGGGCCACAGACAGGTTCAGACCACTGAAACATGGACTCAGATATCTCTGGCTTTAGTTGATTTGTGGGAAAATGTTCAATAATGCCAGCCTCGTCCTTTTTTTTTTTTTTAAATGTGATGCCTGAATGGCACAAACTAATTGGTTAGACTGCTTGATTTAAAACATCAGTTAGGTCCTAATGGTCTGTATAATGTTATCTGGGTGAAATCGATAAATGTAGCCCTGTGCTGTGACACTGACATGACAACACGGTTAAGCCATTTAACTGGTCAGCCCGAAGCAAGCCAGGCAGGAGAAGACCCAGCATGCTCCGCTCCATGACAGACGCCTGATTGACCTACAGTAGGTCAGGTAGGATAACCGTCACTGTAACCTTCCTGCAGCCGGAGCGTCACGCAGAGCGTGGAGGTAAAAACATGACAGCCTCAGCAGCAAAGCTGGAAAGCTGCTGGCAACAGTAACACTTTTGAAATTCTGAGGCATGAATTTGCTTTTAATATAATCAAATTTGACAAGCCCGTAATGTCAGAGGCTGGGAGCTGCAGTGCGTGTAGCCGCGGTACCTCCCGCTGCTAAAAACGCACCCTGGTTTTAGCAAATGGTGTAAGTAGGGGGGAAAACAAAAAAAAAAACTCCAAGATGGAAACAGAGAAGGGAGCGAGTGAGTGAGGAATAAAGGGCAACACAGTCATCTCTGCCATGTTTTATTTATCATCCGAAAAATGACTGCCAGACTCTTTCTCAAGCTCCAGCTTTGATTTAACTGACATTTCACAGAGGCGGGATGAATTCACTGGTATCCACAGTTGTTTCTATTCCGCAGGAGCTCGCGTTGGTGGTCACATTGCCCAGTTTCACTATTGCATTATTCAAAGGGAACCCATTTCTCTATCCAACGAACGCACCAACCTCTCCCCCCATATCTCCCATCATTTCTTTCTCCACATTCAGAGGGGAACAAAGCTCACCAGCGGCCGAATGAAGAGCGGGAACCGGTGAAAGCAGAAAGCTACGGAAAATGATCGGGCACGTTTTGCACAGAGAAATACATCTTGCTGGGAAGTTAAACATGCACACGCTCATTACAAAGATAAAAGTGTGACGCGAGTCTTTGTTGGGCAGAAGTACAGTAGTAATCAAAAAGCTATTGTTTTTCTCTCTATGGGATATTGAGACTTTGGAATCTGGTCAATAGATAAGCTTTTGTACAAGATATTCCCAAGAGAGGTAGGATTGATTGCAACACTATCCTTTTGTTTGTTCCAAGAAAAAAACAGTGCTTTCATTATTCTGCAAGTCTGTTGATGTAGCTTAATATATATATATATATTTTGCTCAATTACATTGTGGTTATGTACAGGGCCTTTGCTATCTTAAGTTTTTTTTTTGTCTTTGTAGAATCATTTGTACGTAATTAGATCCAATTATTGGAGTCAGCATTTATCAGGGGTGTCCTGGACGCGATCCCAATCCAAGTCCTTGAACACATCTGATACTAATTCTATCTAAATGACACACACTCGCATACATAAGGTACCACCAGAAATCTAGTAAAATAATTAGCTAAATGTATGCAGTCCTGATTAAATATCTATCTGGCTCATTTAAATAACAGATGTAGCCTACTAAATTTTACACTCTCAAGCTGCTCGGTCCGAATGCTGCAGGTTCCTGTGGTGGTCAGCAGAGTGCAGTAATCAAAGGATCGACATACGACCGGGCGTGTTTTTAATCGGAGACCGATCAATTAAAACGCATCCAGATCGGCCTTGATGCCAGTTCTCAGGATCCGGTTCTCTGGGTATCTCTATGCAGTCCCACACTACATGAGTGATTATATTTTCATCCTTCGGCATCATTTATACATGTTGCATGCATACTGAATGACTGCATGCACGGACCCGTAATGTTGTACGATAGCCCGCGCGTGCTCAAGCGCCCGGGAGAGTGATGGGTTGTCAGATGTTGCCATTTCCACTCTTCCTGCGTCCTGCAGGGTTTTCGCCTCGCAGCCTCGTCTCCGCAGCCTTGAAGCTTTTTCTGTTCGATAGGAACGAGCGTTGCTGTCATGTGTCTTCTAATAACACTGAAAGGAAAAGCCTTGGAGATAACTGCCCATCCACAATGCACCATTCAATGCCTCACTGGCTAACTCAAGGGCAAGACTCACACTCGTACACTGTTCCCTTCAATGCCAAACACTCTGCTCGCCTCCGCCTCTCCTCGCTCCGACAGTGTTTCCTCCAAAGCGCTTTTATTTCATAAATACGTCGTCTATTCATCCGTTCTCGTTGTCCACTCCTCTCTCGCAATTCCTTTCGATGTAATTTAGTTTGGGTGGATTATTGCCGTGACAAATGTTTTTGGTTTTGTATCATTTCTCAACTCACCTGACTGAAGGAGAGAGGAGGGCTGAGCTTGGAGAGGCAGAACGAGAGAGAGAGAAAGAAAGCGGGGAATGTTCGAAGGAAAAAGACGAAGAGAGAGAGAGAAGGAGAAAGATAGATAGGAGGGTTACAGTGCAGAATACTTAAGTATCTCATGTTATCAGTAACTACCAGAGCAGTTTGTCAGTAACAGCGAGCACCTGTCACCGCGCTCCCTGATGAATTAATTTCAAGAGTAATCAAAAGCAAATACATATTTAATGACTTTTGGATTAAAGCAGGAGTTCGTTCGGCGTTTGTTTATGTGCACGGCGTCTCTGACATGCGGATGCGAACATGCCCACGCGTCAGTTTTGGTGTCGTGTGAAGGAAAATATAATGAAGGCGAATCATAAAGAATACATTCAGACATCCGCGTTAATGTCCTTGTCTTCTCCCTCCCACGTACGCCGCAGAACGTGTCAATATTGATGTGGAACTTATTGGAAACACATCGAAAATGACAAATGTAAAGAAACCGTGCAGTGAACATGTGATTGATTTCCTTGTTAGTGTACGAATACAGCTCCCCATGGCATATGCGTCATGAAACATATGCTGTGTACATGGCAGTCATTAGCCGCGTCGGCTGTGACACTGTCCGTCTTTAATGGACAGTAAGGTGCAAAGATGAAGATGTGGTTTGAATGCGAAGTGATAAACTGTGATCCCATTTTAACATCCTGGAGCTATTTACAGGGTTCCCACGGGTGCTTGAATTCCTTGAAAATGCTTGAATTTCAAATCAGTGTTTTCAAGGTTGTGAAAACGCTTGAATTTTTTGTGAAGTGCTTGAAAATGCTTGAGATTTCACAATTAGTTAAAAATCAAAACAGTCAATCTACCACCATATGAAATAATGCTAATTAGACCCATATTATTATGCCATACAGTGGCACCGCTGCGCTTCCCATGACCATCATGGCAAACACAACTAGTAGGCTACCTATTTAAAGGTGCTGGAAAAATGGAAAAACTGGTGCTTGAAGGTGCTTGAAAAGTAGCTTGAATTTGTTCATGAAAAAGGTGTGGGAACCCTGTATTTAATGGTTTTCTTTTTTAAAGGTTGATTAATGGTTGGGAAGCTGTTCGGCTGGTTCGTCCACATCCGTTACATCCGGATCACATTTTCTAAATTTAAGCGAGGCTCGCTCTTCGTCTTCCTATTAGCCAAAAGAATTCAGATAACACCCCGGGCTATAGAAAAGCACCACGCCTGGCTATATTTCACGCAGCCTCGTCTGTTCTCAATGGCCATTTGAGAGATTTTGTGAGTGTCAGAGACGCGGGATGTGGTTTAAGAGTCCCTCTTGGCGTATGAAGCCTACATAATACCTCTCTGTAGCCATGTGTGACCGTAGGTTGTAAAACCAACAAAGCTCCGTCATTCCTCGAATAAAACAGAGAGTGGAAGTCCATCCGTCTTTGAAGACGTATGCTTATGTTCTTGAGAGGGAATGCTCAGTGCTGCAGACAAACAGGGAGGAACTCAGGCCCGCTGCCTTTTGATTTGATTTGAATGTCTTTCAAAGTTAAACTCGAGATATTGCAGAAGAGAGATGACTTGCATAGTTTGCGCCTGCAGTAAAGACTTTTTCTTTCACATCATATTAATGCATCCCAATCCAGATTTCACAAATCTTTTAAAAGCAGCGAGCATTCAAAGACAAAATTGCTTCAAATAATGGTTCATTTTTCCCCCCCTAGCTTCAAAAATAGTCAGTCACAATCATCCCTGGCAGGAAGATGTTTGTGAGATTAAAAAATATCTGACTTCTGTTGCTCACAGCAGTGTCGCTATGATTACTATGAAGAAAAAAAGAAAAACGACTCTCCTGCTCTCGCTGAAACATTTCATTGCACGTTCGGACTGGAGGCGGGAGAAAACGCTCGCGAGTCAGCAACACCTTCTCCGCCGCATGTCATCAGAACGTCAGTTTGTCATCACGTTTTTCTGCAAATACGATAAATAAGAAGGGAGGTTAATGAAGCTGAAAATAAATGTATGAGTAAACCTGGAAATCAAATGAATTCTAATGATTCACAGAGTAACTAAAAGATATTTCCGAGCATATTTATATATTTACTTTCTTGGCTGAACACGTAGTTCGTTGCCACCGTCGTGTCTAATTCACCGTGCTGTAGGTGTTGGATCTGCCACGAGAGCTTTGGTGAGGACGGTTTAGTGGTTTGAACAACATGCTTCTCGTAAACTCCGCGGGACGAGAGGCGCGCTCGTGTTTTGGAGGAGCTTTGTGATTCGCTACACCAATTCTCTCCATTCATCTTCGCCGCCGACTCCCCTTTTTTTGTTTTTATCCGGCAGCGAAAAGCTTTTTAGAAAGGGCAGCGTCTTCAACAGTAACAAGGTCAGAGTTCGCTAAACAGTCTGCGCAGCTCATCTGTCGTCCTCTCGCAGGCTTCCCCGTTAGACTCGTCCAGCCGCGATCAAGCTGTCCGTCCTTTCCCTTTTCCTCTTGACCTCCCACGGTGGAGAAACGTCGCTCTCCAGTCAAGACTGCTTCAGACTGCTCCACCTTCATCCTCCACCCTGACCACTTATCCAGTATACCAGCGTTTCGCCTACTATCTGCAAACATGAGTCATGCTCATACTTTCTAAAATATGTCAGAGCTTCGATTGTTGTGATTGAGGCGAGTCCAAATTTTTGATTTGCACCTACTCTAGTCCGAGTCATTACATACTGCCTTTGTCCACAGTCTCCGTCACTGCGTCACCTCTTTGTGGTTGGTCACATTTGCACATTTGTTTGATATGAATTTGAATGAGAGAACTCAATTCTATTTGTGCTGCTGATTTACATTTAAATGAGAATGAATTAAGCATAAAACAAAACGCCTAAATAAATATGGTTCTAACAAATTTACCTTTTGATGCACATTCCTTCTTTTCCATATTGACACTGGTTAATGACTTGAAGAGCTGAATTTAAATGTTTATCCGCACGTGAGGGTTGTGCGTCTTTTCGCTGCAAGGGTTCTGCATGTGTAACTTTGATGAGGTTCCCCTTCACCCAAGGACTCCCCTTTGTTATCAAGATAGATAACATCTATCCTGTGCATCGATGTGGCTGCATTCATTTAAAGACTACTTTTGTTTCACCTCACAGACAGCAGAATCAATAAATAGCTTTGCCTATTTCTGCTTCATTTCATCTTAGCTGCTTTAGACCAACCTCACCCCAGAGCCGGAGACTGCATTTATAAAGTCAAAGCCCCTATATACTCCCATCTATTATTTAGAAGTGAGATTCATTAATGCTTATTTTATTGTTTTTTTTATTGTTATTAAAATAACCACAATGAATTTCTCCTAACAAGTATTTCCATGAAGCCACGGTCTGAATACTGCATCCCTCCGAGCTGTGGAGCTTCACTGTCGTCCAAAAACTAAAAAACGCATTAAACAGCCGCAGTACTGTCGCGCTGGGTGAGATGCTCCTTTATTGCAATCAACACTGAGGGGGTGTAGTTCATTCTGAAACAACGTCGCGACAAGCTCGGCGTCGGGCAGATGTCACGCTGGTGCACCCGGCTCCATATTTAAGCTGCATCGCTCGTTTGACAGGCTGAAGCGTATTAAACACATTTCCTGTACCGATTGATTCGGACGCGAGGGAGAGTTTATTTTTCAAGGGGATGTAATTTGAAATAAGACCACTATGTCTATGAGCTTGGGTTAAAAATGGTTATGCAGAATGTGTGTGTGTCTATCTATATATATATATATATATATATATATATTACTCCCTTATAGGGATGTAACGATACATCGTGACACGATTAAAATCGGTACAAATGCGCGATGACTCGCTTTTTGTGTCACACACACACACACACACATGCGCAGTAGTGGTAATCGGCGTCAGGCCTGACTGTACCGTAAATGATACCATAACACAGACCCTCCAGGAATTCATGATGTTGCGATTTGCAACTTCAACGCAACTTCAGTGAATCCCCGTGAATTCAGGACGGTGTTGCAATTTTAACCCATCACCGCAACTTCTCCGCAACTTCCGCGCAGTCTGCACGGCGGATTAAACTTGGGTCAGGTTCGGCCGCACGGTGCGGGAGGATCCTCTCATGGGACCTCTCCTTGCGCTGGCGGCGGTGCGCCGTGACCGGCTCTGCGTTTACAGCACCCGGACCTCGCCGTTTCCCGGGGTCGTGGACTCTCATTAAAGGGTTAATGAGCTATCATCTTAATTGTTTTTATTTTCAGTTAGCTCATACTTCAAGCTGAAAGGTAATGGTCAGATCAGCTGCTTGCTGGCAGCCCTAATAAGAACACAAACTGTTTGAGAGTTTCTGTAAAGAGAGATTTTTTTCCTACAAATAAAAAGATAATTTTATTTTGTCAGAATTTGTCTGTAGCTCATTTTTATTTAAAAAAAATCGTATCGTGAACAAAAAATCGTGACTCGAATCGAGGCGTGAGTTGAGTGTATCGTTACATCCCTACTCCCTTAGCCAATCAGAACACAATGCGCATTCATACTGTACAGTACGCTGTAAAAAAAGCATGCACAATTACACCGAAAAAAAAGCCGCGAAACAGCGAGTCCGCGAATTCGTACTGTACAGTATTAACGCGCATTATGTTCTGCGTTCTGATTGGCTAAGGGAGTACTGTACGAAATGCGTTTTATGTTCTGCACTCAGAAAAAAAAACACCTGTACCAAGGCCTTCAGAGGAAGTGTGAAATACGGTTTATTTACTAATACAGCATTGTACTTATTTTTGTTAAATCTGCGAAAGTTTGAACTTTGAGAGTTTAAATAAGAGAGAAAATGTTAATGCCTGTCTGAGAAAAGTGTATAAAAGTGTGTGGTTTACGGCCTTAAAACATGTAGAATAATTGAAAAACTTACTTTGTGGATTTTGTTTATTGCGGGTTATTTTTTAGAACCTACCCCCCGCGATAAACAAGGGGACCACTGTATATATAAAAATATGGATTTCATGTGTCATGTCCACTTTGATCCATGTAGCTGCTTGAATAAAGTACCCGTGTATACAATAGACTGAGTCATGTAGTTTGCCATAGCTGACTTTAGTAACACGACCGCTGTGTTGTCAAAAGTCACGGTACAAATCCTGCGCGATAGAGTCTGGGCTAAAATATATGTACTGCCGGATGAGCCGCAATTGTCTACCTGTCGCGGTCCCTGACCAGAACATACACATGTAGTGACAAGATCCATATTCAAAGCACTGGATTGTAGAATCGTCTGAAATTGAAATGTCAGGTTGAAACGAACACGCCTCGAATTAGAAATGTGGAAATGGAAAAAGACGAGCTATTGTGCGGCGGCGTCTCGTGTTGACATTTTTTTGCATTGTGTTTACCGACTGTGTCCAATGCCTCAATACCAGATTTGGATGCAGTGAAAGAGCAGCGCATTTCCCACAGTGAATGATTTAAGCTTCTCTGCTGTGGAGGATCATAATGAGACTGCAGCAGCGCCTTCACTCTCCCACACCTAATCAGTTATCTCGAGATCTGTTAATGTAGGTATCCTTCTCCTTCTCCCTGCGTATGTATGCGTTGTATAGCTGTAATCCAAAACAAGGCCTGATAAAATGAGAGGATAAAACCCAATTACCCCAGTAGGCAGTCCTGAGTCATCTCCCATTTTCTCCTCTGTCTACTCCTCTTTATCTCGACTTGTATGGTTTACTCAAAGACCACCCCAGCTTGTAATCTGTAGGTGAAAAGAAATAAGATAAAAAAACGTGAAGTAGAAGAAGAAGAAGAAAGTGAAGTGATGGAGTGAGCTAATCGATGCCAAGCGGCTTACACACAGGGATTCTCTTTTCTCTTCAGTATAATCTTCCAGTGTGATTGTGAAGTTTGTGTGCGCCGGGTTTCTGAGGGGACCAATTAAAGAACAGCAGGGCAGGAGCCTGAACTGCTGGCTCTCCTAATAGCCTACAGGCTGGAGTGGTCCTGATCCATAGTCAGTCGATAACGCAGGCCTCCCTGGTCTTAGCCAATGAATGCCAACAATCAAACTTAAACACGGGAAAAGAAAAAGAAAAGTCGGGATGGAGAAACTTTTTTTTCCCGTATTTGTTTTTGTTTAATTCCACGTTGCGGTTAAATGATTCGGACAGTAAACCGGTGTCACGGTTAATACGCCGCGCTCGTTTATCCCAAGACGGACCAAAAACAGATTAGAGGACTCGCCGTCTCTTTGAGCTTTAAGTACGCCTAAGTCCGCGTGTTCATTTGTCTTTGTTGGATTTGCTCTGTGTCATGTCCTTGTTGTCTGTGTGTTGAATATAGTGTTTGTTGTGGCCCTCACATACCGAGGGAGTATACCGCTGACATTCAGCTCCCTCTGCGCTGACCTACAAGGTGTATGATAACCTACAGGAACAGCAGGTTTGTTTTCAGGGCTAATGGAGAGTACTCCCAAGGCAGAACAGAAACCGATGATGCCATGACCCATCTCAGAGGGGATGTGTTCGCTCTCAGCATATCCCCCAAGATGGGGGAGAGAGTCTATAATATAATGTGACTGCCTAAATTTAATCAATAGCCTTAGGTATCATTTACCAAGTTCTTCAAACAGACTAGACTTTGAATTACTAGTGTACGTGCATTAGGCTCCTTTAGTGAACGTGATCTTCTGAAGAAACTCCAGAGTGGAAATTTCATCCAAAACTATTATGGCAGTGCACCAGTTGTATCGGCTGTCGTGCACGAAGTCGGCTAAGCTGATGAAGGAACACTGGTCATCTGTATAGGAGCAGGATTAGTGTCAAACTGTGTGCCCTCGTTGTTCCAACGGAAGTCGGGTTCGTCTGTTCAAACACGACAGCGGTGTCGCCCCAATGTGTCTATTAGCAGAAGGAGATAAAAACGGACTGGAAGCCACAGTCTCTCACAGCAGGTTCAGACCAAAGTAAGAACTAATGATATCTGATCTGTGTGGATATATGGCCATACTCTGTCTATTGTGCAGCTCGGTAAACAAGCACAGATACAGAAGCTATCAACAGGACAAAGTCCTTTTTGTTCTTATAGTGCTCTTTATATTCCAAATTGTGGCTCAAGGTCTGAACCAAACTGTGCATTTGGAAGTGTAGACTCACATGAAATATGTCATCTGAAATTCTGCAGGTTGACTGCGGGAGAATAGTTTCTGATGTTACTTCTTAACAATTCCAGTATCTCTCCGGTCGACTCGCTTTCTCTGACTCTGAACCCTTCTCATGCGTCCTTGTTCTGAGTGATGAAGTGTATAAAAGAGAAGGCCGTCTTTTAATAACCGAAAACAACTGCTGGCATTGAAGACATGCATTGCTAAATTGTTTTGTCAATTGAAAACTGCAAATGTTTTGTCGTCAAGCACATTCCACGCTCCCACCCAGCGAGGATGGACTGTGGCCTTGCAGTCATGATTTCAGCGTTTTCTATTTGACTTTATATCTTGGCATTTCACACATGGACCCTGATGCCTTCTTCTCATCAGTTTCAGTCATTTTTTCCACCAATTTTCTGCACACAACATACATGAATATGAGTTTGGATCATGCATACTCGTATACCTATCGAAAGAAAATGGCATTTTTTTCCCCAGCGGCACCATCATGGCCCGGTGCTTCTCACTGTCATACCATTTCCCATATTGTCATATGTTGCATGTGTTTATAATATAATGTGCTGTAATATAATATAATGTGATATAATATAATTCAATATAATATGATATGATAAACATTTAGAAGCTCCGGTTTCGTTGTGCGTGAGAGAAGCTCTGCTTTGCCCGGTTTCATATTATTTCCACCAGTCTTCTTTTCGCCGTGACGGATTCCTGCACGTCCATTGTTCTTCCTCCTGTGTCATTTCTTTTAGCAGCCCATTAGCTCCTTCTGGGAAATATTGACTATATTACTATGCTATTTAGTTAACTGGCAGGAGAAGCTGTCTACCTTACTCTTGCCTACTGAGATTATGACAACCGGCTCTTTTGTTTGAGATCCTGTACAAGTCTGAAGGGAGGGAGTGACAGAAATGCACATTTCTCTTACAAGGCTTTCTTGTTCTCTGTGTGAAGGCAGTGCTGAATAAAAATATCTCATGTAGTGGAAAGACTTTCTTCATTTTTGTGCTAAATTATGAACTACGGGAAGATATATTGCCATGTTAAATGCTGTGTGCATCGTCCAGGCGTCTGTTATTCTAAGCTACAGCCACAATTCTGTTTAGATTTATTTATGTTTGAGTGTTTGTGACTGTATGTGTGCACTGATTCTCTCAGCTGTACCTTTACGGAGGCCAAGAAATCTCATGTGGTCTAATTGTGTTTGTAGGTGCTATTGATTTTTCTGCATCTGTTCGTTATTCCAATATAAAACCAATTGATCTCAGTTTATGTCCCTTACCGTCCTTCATGTCTTCAAAATTGTTTCACGCGGGAACGTTTCTGGTCATCGAGTTCTTTGCATCGGGCCACAGAAAGATGTTTTACCACCATCGAGCGAAGATGCAGGACGCAGCAAATATTAGTGTTTATCAGGCATGTGTGCACCTGTGCCGTTTAATTTTCCGAGTCAGCAGGTCTTTCACGGTGCACAAAGTGAACACGTGCAATCGTCAAGTGGACATCGGGCTGTTCATCGTCCCATTTCTCCACCTGTTCTGTTTCCGCCTTTCTGTCTGTCTGTCATCCCTTCATTTATTTCTTCACCCACTTGTGATATTGCTTACCTACTTTGCAAAGATGCATAGAGCTGCATTTTGTCGTGCTCCGCATGATTAATGTGCTAATGGCCTGAGACAAGAAGTTTTAAACGACTGCTTCAAGCAGAGAAAGTGAAGACGCACCGGCTTCACAAATGAGATAGTTATTAGGAATCTACAACATTTCATGCAAAGTAGGTTGTGCTCTCCAAAACAAACCCATACGGCTCCACTCCTCTCGTAAGAGTGCGGCTACGTTAGAGCGAATAAACATTGTATTACTCGTTCTTTTGTTACTGAGAGAGCACATTCATTATTCTCATGAATGAGGCCACGAGGCAGGTACACATAAACATAGTTTGTTTTATATTTGTACAAATTATACTATCATTTTTTTCTCGAAGACGATCCCTATAGAATAATTCTCAGACTGGTTTATTCTAAGACACACAAAGTTGTCACCAAAGACTTACTTGACCTACACTCCATCCTTCTAGAGCACCTTGATATCATAGAATATTTGCATATGCTGTATAATCATGTTTGAGGGCCTACTATATCATGTCATGACCATTATATTAATAAGATGATCCAAATGCAACCATTAAAATGTCCAGTCTGATGTCTTGAAACGAGGACAGTGTCATTCTGTCAGACCCTGTAACAAGCTCAGCATACTGAAACTCAGAGTAAGCCCAAACCCATGAGAGCAGGTTTTATGTAAGGGCAGCACTTACATTACTTATGTATTAAACAAACATCTGTAAGATGTGTATCCTTTCTGTATATACATGCCCGTTAGTGCCTTAAAACAACACGGCAAAACAGACAAACACATGGAAGGAGCATGAGCAACGGGAGATTTGTTTGGTTACGCTGATACATGACTAACAAATGCAACGGTGTTCACAATTCTGTAAGATCTGAAGGAAACAGCCAAACATCAAACAGGTGCAACAACACAAGACAGAGCAGCCAAGACATAACTTACTAGTCCAACAGCAGTCAGTCCAGCTCGGCATCTGTCTTTCAGACTTTGATTTTCACCAACCACTAAAAGTCTTCGACCGAACGTCAACGACCTCTTGGATATCTTAGGCTACACTGGCCGCTTGCCAAGCTCCGGTTCTGGCACGACATCAGCTCCGGTTGTGGCACGACATCAGCTCCGGTTCTGGCACAACATCAGCTCCGGTTCTGGCACGACATCAGCTCCGGTTGTGGCACGACATCAGCTCCGGTTCTGGCACGACATCAGCTCCGGTTCTGGCACGACATCAGCTCCGTTCTCCGTTCATCATCAGCATGGTGGTCCAAAGGCAGCATGGAGTCAACTAATTAACTAACTCAGTGTTTCACACTGAGAATTGAGGCGGAAAAGATGGAGGACATCACAGGGATAACCCCCAAAAATATTTTCTCCATTTAACATGATCCAGTTTCACCAAAATCAGTTAAATAGTTAGTAGTGTGAGACTCACAGCCCTTAAAGCTTTATGCATATCTCCTGACCTGCAGCCTAAAGCTGCATAATGTGAGAACAGAGACAGAAAGTGGGAATGACAGGCACCATTCACCCTATTACGAGTCAGTGTAGCATCAAAATGATAGTGAAGCTGATATTATAAGGTTGAAAAGTTACATAATGGGGCTGCATAAAGGCCGCGTAGCCGATCTGACAGCTAGTAAAGGAAAGGCTGACGCGCTAATGCAAAGCAGATGTGGCGGCAGGATGCTCGTCGTAAGACGAGAGAGGTGATTCAGAGATGTGTGCAGAACTCTTTGAAGGTCTTAACCCGGGCCGCCGTGGCATGAACAGAGCTAAAAGACAAACACAGCCAAGCACAAAGAAAAAGAGAGTGAGCGAGAGAGATCATCGTGTCACCGTGCACAGACGGAGATACTGATCCAGGGTCTCTGTATTGTGCATGCTGGCTTACTTGCATGCTTTAAATGGAGCAGAGCCACTGTTAATGTTATCAGTTACACCTGTTCTCTTCCTGCATGACAGGACAGAACGCTGAGGAAATGTCAAAGCCACGACTTTTAAAGATTGAACAAAATCTTTGGACAAACCGGGTTGACTAAATAGGCATGACTTGTCTTTACTTTATTTATGATGTATTCATTTATTCATTCATTTATTATTTGTGAGCTTCAGCAGCAACACATATGGACAGCTTGTTAGTTTTGAACGTCTTTTTTTTAAAAAGCTTGAGCAAATGTCGAAATGCAGTTAGGATAGAAATTAATATTCTTTTCAGGCAGCATTGTAGAAGCACTTTATACGTCTGGAGACAAAATGTGATTGGCTGTATGAAAATGCAAATCCTCCGAAAGAAGATTGCTTTGTGGTAATACGTCTGACACTGTGTTGTATCGTTTACTCCTCTTTACTCCTTGTGCCATTTATCCTTGATGGTTTGCAAAGAACAACTAATGATTAGAAAAAACCTCGCTGTAGTTGCCTATGTGGCTCGTTGCTATTATGCAATAGAGAAAGAAGACATTCATTTAAATATATTACAAAGAAATCCAGAAAACTGTATTTTGTTTATTGTTACATCACCTTAAACGTGTGGAGTGAGTTTAAGGCTGTTTCCTCTTTCATCTGCTGAAGGGGGAAAAGTTCTGCTCACTTAAAATCAAAGTTTAAAGTGTCGACATACGAGCACGTCGAGGCCAGCTGGGGTTCAGTGTGCATCTTACACTAGTTTTTATGTGAAAGCACGAGGCCTCAAGTGTGCACATACACTGATAATGGACTTTCCAGTCAAGCGTCTAGTTGAAATGAAAAATATTCACAAAATCTAGATTTTTTCCGCGAGGGAGTGAGCGAAGAGATGTGATTTTAAGATTTTGTTTGCAGAGTAATTGAACATTTTTGTGAAAAAAACTGTATCAGACATAAATCATTTTTAAAAGCAGCAGTATGTATGTATATGTATATATATAGATGTGTATATGTATGTGTATATATGTGTATATATATGTATATATGTGTGTATATATGTATATGTGTGTGTGTATATATATGTGTGTATATATGTGTGTGTATATATGTATATGTGTGTGTGTGTATATATATGTGTGTATATATGTGTATATATATATATGTGTGTGTGTATATATATGTGTATATATATGTATGTATATTTATATATGTATATGTATATATGTATATGTGTGTGTATATACAGTATATTCATTGATTCTAAAATGTCTGTTTTTCACACCTGCCAGAACTTTTCTCACATTATCAAGTTCTATCACGGCGATAAAATAATAAATAACACTTTTTCATTTGGCTGGCACACACACAAAATGATGTATCACCTCCAGAAAATAGAGACAACTTGTCTGAAACATCCTCGCTCCCTCTGCAGCTCGTGCAGATGCTGTTAAAGACAGGTGGCAATAACGGATGTGAAACTGCAAAACCTGTTGTCATCTTTCAAACCCCGGCTGAGGGGCGAGACTTACCGGAGAGTCAAACATTTAATTTCTGAGTCATCCTCCGCAGCTTTGAACCATAGCTGCTGGATCAATCTGTTCCCGGACCAACTGGATCTTTTCCTCGTTTCATCTCCTCAATTGAGGCCGGTGCCTTTTTGCATTTCTTTATCATCATCGAACACATCTCCTTTGGCATAGTCTGTGCTTTTTTTCTGGAATGAAGGAGCCTCTCTGTTACCAGAACAAACAAAAATGCTTTGTCAGACTCATTCTGTCGTTTCCACCTTCTTACAATTGGACTGAAACCAGGTCATCAAATAACTCCAATTCATTCATAATTCACTCTGACTGCTCCACAAAAACCGTTTCCCTTCCACTTTTACATCCGTGTCTCTGCGATATCAGAGTTCTGCAGTCCCCATTTTGAAGGGATTGCATCTGTGCAGCATGAATCCATCTTCTTTTTAATGGCGAGAGAACAGCCAATGTTCCAGTCTGCCTACTTACAGCAAGGCGGCTTATTGTAGAAATAGATACTCATTCTGCCTGAATGAGTTGGATTTCCACAAACTAATGCAACAAAAACAATGTGAAGACTCATGCGAAAAGTAATCTTTCTCAATCATCACTTATGACCCACTCAAAGGTGTGTGCTGCGGGGTCTGTATCTGCAGAGCAGCTACCCTGTGTCTTATTTTCTGATTTGGCTGTGTTCAGGCTGCTTCTTGGCATCAGCCATCGTCCTTAGCAGATAACGGCGCACAGGGTATAAGGACGAGACTCAATAAAAACAAGGTGCAGGGTTCCCACGGGTGCTTGAATTCCTTGAAAATGCTTGAATTTAAATTCAGTGTTTTCAAGGTTGTGAAAATGCTTGAATTTTTTGCTTGAAAAATGCTTGAATTTTTTTTGAAATTTGTGTGATGTCTATCTCAATAAACCAAGAGAAAACAAAAGTTTCCTAAGCGGCTACGCGCTTGATCCGATGCCTTTACATGCAGAACTCAGTTATCATACTCGCTTGGTGTTCTGCAGAGAAATAACAGTAGACTACTATCCACACCTGTTGGTCACTGTTATTGCGCTATGGTAGTTACACAATACACCGCTCACAAGCTGAGAATACAAGCCAATTCACAATGAGTTAAAAATCAAAACAGTCAATCTACCACCATATGAAATAATGCTAATTAGACCCATATTATTATGCCATACAGTGGCACCGCTGCGCTTCCCATGACCATCATGGCAAACACAACTAGTAGGCTACCTATTTAAAGGTGCTGGAAAAATGGAAAAACTGGTGCTTGAAGGTGCTTGAAAAGTGCTTGAATTTGTTCACGAAAAAGGTGTGGGAACCCTGCATTCAAGAGGAAGTTACGGCGTTCTGGAGCCAGGAAGAACTTTGAATATTGTGTTTACAAAGCCCGACTAACAAACCGCCCTTGATCTTCCGTTTAAGACTGACCACAGTGATCGCCGATGATGAAGAGGCAACCACTGAGAACAACTTTGTATATAGGAAAGTGAAACATACACTGTAATGTGGTTCTGGCTGACGCCCCCAGACAGTTCTCCCTTGTGGGTTGATGCACTCCTCCATACACAATGGTCAAAGATAATGATGTACATTCCATCAGCCGGCCGACCCTCCAATTTCAGCTTTTTCAGAGCAAACTAAAAAAAAAGTGGTGACGCAGCAATATTATATTTGGGCCAATATTGTGTCCCACATCGACAAGTTACAAACAGGAAGGACTCATGCAGACACAAGAAGAGCTTAGAGGCAATTAGTAAGAAGATGACAGCTTGTTACAGGCCGATAGTCAGTCTAGTAGGCAGGCGGCATCAGAAAACAGGCACACAGGATACTTCCAGCTAAAGCAGCAATAGTTAATAAGGACCTAATAGGGAAGGCGATGAGCAGGTGTGTAAGCAGGTGGCTGAATCTGAAGACTGTCAGGGTGGGAGAACGGAGCAGAGGCGACAAGTGGGCAGGTGAGGAATAACAAAGTCCTGGGGAGAGGTAGACAGCGCCAGGCGTCAACATGACACTTCTGAACGGGGCCACTAATGTGCACAGCCCGGTGTGAGCATGTAACGCATGGTTATTCAAAGCCACCTGTCAAGCGGATGAAAGGAGGGCATTAACCTGACTAACCTTAGCTGCGGTTCATCCTAAATTTGTCACTTTTGCATTCGAGCTTCTATCATGTCTATTTGCACCCATATTAAAATCATATTGGATATGGAGCAGGACCTCCAGGAAAATCACCCCCGTCTATAAAATAGGTATAATTTTATATTGTTTCTATGCCCTAAGAAGCACACAAGAGAATTTATGATGAATAGCTATTCCTTTAAAGCTGAAAAAAACCGAGGCACAGATTGCTGTGCTGGTCTTTTAATGTACCTGCATCCCAAATGCACAGTTGATAAATGGTCTTTGATTAAATTTCATACCGGAATTAACTTGATATTGTATAAGTCGTTTAATTTTCGGAGCTGCACTTTTAATTTCTGTTTTGAACAGAGCAAAGAATGTCCGGAAGAAACTTCTGCATAAAAGCAAAACATGTTGATGCTTTAAAATGATGGAGACAGTGTGCTTATTCTGTCAGATCCAGTCCTGTTATATGAGATATCATTTTCCACAGATATAGTATATGAATTTTAAATCCGCAGAAATATATATCCCTAAAAGCTTTGATTCCCCCCCACCCTGCTCTTTTTCTCTCCCTCCGCTCTGCAGGTAGCGGAGCATTAACCTTTTGCCAATGCTTCTAAAATGAGGGCTGGGGCAATGGGAGTCTGGTACTCTTACAGTACATCCCCCAATCTCCAATATCTGCACATCTTGCCACTGTGAAACCTCCCCATACAGACAAAAATGAGGGGCTCAGTAAAGGTGGCCCGGCTTTGATTGAGGAGGGCTTCTTCTCTTCTCAGTCGCGATTGATTGATGGCAAAGACACGAGTGAGAAAAGAAGGAGTGGAACGTGAATGCGGCGTGAAAGAACGCCGATCTGGGGTTTCAAAGGGAGGCGTGCCGTTTGTGGACTTGGACCTTTTAAAATCTGAGAACTCAAACATGTTGTATAATCCTTTTTAAGCTTGTGAATAGCTTTGCTTATATTCTTGTCAAGACTAATTTCCCTTTGCATTATATACGGTTTAATTAAGTAAAGGAAATTAAGTTCTATCAGACTGAATCTCGGCTACAGGAGCTTTGGATTGGGTGTCATGCCTGCATGATCTTAAGCGTTCAGCTTCCTCCGTGGTTGATAAAAGTGGCGTATGTGATGGGCTGTTTTCTCTTCATCTATGCTCAGTGCAGAACCTTCTTACAGTATTATATGTACAGACACTGATTCCACTTTTTCTCTCCTCAGACCTAAACTCAGGGTATTTGTAGATATCAAGCACTGATCCGATACCGGCGCTCACATAGATTTCAAACAACTTCTTCCTCGCTGCTTGCTTGAAACTCACGGGGATCATTTTATGCAAGTTAAAGCTGTCACGGTGAAACAACTTCTCGCACTGACTGTAAATAGAGACTTTCCCAAACCAACATTCCTTTTAGGCTCCAGTATATTTTGGTTACATTGATCTACTATCAAAGAACTGACCCGCCAACATTGATTTACCTAATGAGTTGGAATGCCCCAAATGCGACAGAGCACAGTGTTGGCTATACAAATCATGGAGCAGAGGAAGTCCAGTGAAGGAGGTGTTTGAGGTGGATGAAT